>SJYT01015430.1:79116-109472 GCA_006410635.1 Cephalophus harveyi | reverse complement strand
GAAGGAAAGTTATGACCAACCTAGATAGCATATTCAAAAGCAGAGACATTACTTTGCCGACTAAGGTCCGTCTAGTCAAGGCTATGGTTTTTCCTGTGGTCATGTATGGATGTGAGAGTTGGACTGTGAAGAAAGGTGACTGCTGAAGAATTGATGCTTTTGAACTGTGGTGTTGGGGAGGACTCTTGAGAGTCCCTTGGACTGCAAGGAGATCCAACCAGTCCATCCTAAAGAAGATAGGTCCTGGGTGTACTTTGGAAGAACTGATGCTAAAGCTGAAACTCCAATACTTTGGCCACCTCATGCAAAGAGTTGACTCATTGGAAAAGACTCTGATGCTGGGAGGGATTGGGGGCAGGAGGAGAAGGGGACGACAGAGGATTAGATGGCTGGATGGCATCACCAACTCAATGGACGTGAGTTTGAGTAAACTCCAGAAGTTGGTGATGGACAGGGAGGCCTGGTGTGCTGCAGTTCATGGGATTGCAAAGAGTCAGTCACCACTGAGCAACTAAACTGAACTGACCATATGGTCTGACTGGAAAAGGGAATGGCAAACCACTTCAGTATTCTTGTCTTGAGAACTCCATTAACAGTATGAAAAAGCAAACGGATATGACACTGAAATAGAGGAAAACAATAGAATAGGAAAGGCTAGAGATCTCTTCAAGAAAATTAGGGATACTAGGGAATATTCCATGCAAAGATGGGCACAATAAAGGGCAGAAATGGCATGGACCTAACAGAAATAAAAGAAGATATTAAGAAGAGGTGGCAAGAATACACCAAAGAACTATACAAAAAAGATTTTCTAGACCCAGATAGGAGAAGGCAATGGCACCCCACTCCAGTACTCTTGCCTGGAATCTCCCATAGACGGAGGAGCCTGGTGGGCTGCAGTCCATGGGGTCGCTGAGTCGGACACGACTGAGCGACTTCACTTTCACTTTCCACTTTCTTGCATTGGAGAAGGAAATGGCAACCCACTCCAGTGTTCTTGCCTGGAGAATCCCAGGGATGGCGGAGCCCAACAGGCTGCCATCTCTGAAGTGACTTAGCAGCAGCAGCAGCAGCAGCAGACCCAGATAACCATGATGGTGAGATCCCTCACCAGGAACCAGACATCCTGGAGTGTGATATCAAGTAGGCCTTAGGAAGCATCACTATGAACAAAGCTAGTGGAAATGATGGAATTCCAGTTGAGCTATTTCAAATCCTCAAAGATTATGCTATTAAAATGATGCACTCAATATGCCAGCAAATTTGGAAAACTCAGCAGTGGCCACAGGACTGGAAAAGGTCCGTTTTCATTCCAATCCCAAAGAAAGGAAATGCCAAAGAGTGCTCAAACTACCGCACAATTGCACTCTTCTCACATGCTAGCAAAGTAATGCTCAAAATTCTCCAAGTGAGGCTTCAACAGTACGTGAATTGTGAACTTCCAGATGTTCAAGCTGGATTTAGAAAGGGCAGAGGAACCAGAAATCAAATTGCCATCATCTGTTGGATCATAGAAAAAGCTAGAGAGTTCCAGAAAAACATCTGCTTTATTGACTACACCAAAACCTTTGACTGTGTGGATCACAACAAACTGTGGAAAATTCTTAAAGAGATGGGAATACCAGACCACCTGACCTGTCTCCTGAGAAATCTGTATGCAGGTCAAGAAGCAACACTTAGAACTGGACGTGAAACAACAGACTGGTTCCAAACTGAGAAAGGGGTATATCACAGCTGTATTTTGTCACCCTGCTTATTTAACTTTTATGCAGTGTACATCATGCGAAATGCCGGGCTGGATGAGGCATAAGCTGAAATCAGGATTGCTGGGAGGAATCTCAGTAACCTCAGATATGCAGATGACACCACCCTTGTGGCAGAAAGTGAAGAGAAACTAAAGAACCTCTTGAAGAAAGTAAAAGAGAAGTGAAAAAGCTGTCTTAAAACTCAACATTCAAAAAATGAAGATCATGACATTCGGACCCATCACTTCATGGCAAATAGAAACAATGGAAACAGTGAGAGACTTTATTTTCTTTGGCTCCAGAATCACTGCAGATGGCGACTGCAGCCATGAAATTAAAAGACGCTTGCACCTTGGAAGAAAAGCTATGACCAACCTAGACAGCATATTAAAAAGCAGGGACATTACTTTACCAACAAAGGTCCATCTAGTCAAAGCTATGGTTTTTCCAGTAGTCATGTATGGATGTGAGAGTTGGACCGTAAGGAAAGCTGAGCACCAGAGAATTGATGCTTTTGAACTGTGGTGTTGGAGAAGACTCTTGAGAGTCCCTTGGACTGCAGTGAGATCAAACCAGTCCATCCTAAAGGAAATCAGTCCTGAATGTTCGTTGGAAGGACTGATGCTGAAGCTGAAGCTCCAATATATTGGCCACCTGATGCAAAGAACTGACTCTTTAGAAAAGACCCTGATGCTGGGAGAGATTGAAGGCAGGAGAAGGGGACGACAGAGGATGAGTGGTTGGATGGGTCACCAACTCAATGGGCATGAGTTTGAGCAAGCTCCCGGAGTTGGTGATGGACAGGGAGGCCTGGCGTGCTGCAGTCCATGGGGTTGCAAAGAGTCGGACATGATTGAGTGATTGAACTAAACTAACCATGTAGCTTTATTGTTGTATCCTTTAAAAAAAAAAAAAAAATCAAGCTATGCCTTAACTAAAATAATTTAAAATATTCTAGAAGGAAATGCTGCTCCATTTTACTTGGAGCTAAAGTTCTTTTACAGTTCTCTAAAGGACACAGTGATAACACTATAGATCTTAGAAGTGCTGTCTCTTGAAATTACCCAGCTGTGTTGGTGGGGGGTGGCATTGCCAGGAACAGAGGGCCAGGAATAGTATAGACTTGGGAAAATTGGATCAAGACAGTTCTTGGCTTTCTCTTGGCTCTGTGAGGCAGACACAGGGTGGAAATCACTCTCAGTTTGATTCTGAATTACTTTTACATGATTTCCCCTAAGGGTTTGGGAGTTTCACTGGAATGTCTCATCATTTAGGCTATGGCTTTACCTAAAATGTCTTGTCTTTTTTTTTTTTTTTTTTTTTAAGCTCTCTCTGACCAAGAACTCATGGCCCAAAGTATTATCTTTATTTTTGCTGGCTATGAGACCACTAGCAGTACTCTTTCCTTCCTTCTGTATATTTTGGCCACTCACGCTGATGTCCAGCAGAAGCTGCAGGAGGAGATTGATGCAACTTTCCCCAATAAGGTGAGTGATGATATCCGGGGCGGGGGGGGGAGGGGAGGTGAAGCCTTAGTATGATTGTCTTCTCACCACTTCTTAGGAGATTTCTGCCCAAAGTATAAGCATCAAATCATTTTCCTCCTTTCCCAGGTGGTGCAGTGGAAAAAAAAATCCAATCCTTCTTCCAATGCAGGAGATGCGGGTTTGATACGTGGGTTGAGAAGATCCCCTGGAGTCGGAAATGGCAACCTAATCCAGTGGTCTTGCCATGGAAATCCCATGGACAGAGGAGCCTGGTGGGCTACAGTTCATGGGATTGCAAAGGGTCAGGGAAGACTAGGTGATTGAGCACAGCACATTTAGGACAGATCTAAAGGATACAAAGCAAAGGGAGAAGACATAAGTACTTCGTGCTACTCACAGCAATATAAGTGCTTTGAAAAAAGTGCTGGTCTTGCGGTATCAGTTATCAGAATAATCCCAAGTAACATTCACAGAACCTCAGCGGCATCTAGCAGGAACCATTTACTTCTCTGGTGTCTGCATTTGCTGTTCAGCCACTGCATTGTGTCGGACTCTTTGTGACCCCATGGGCTGCAGCATGCCAGGCTTCCCTGCCTCTCACTATCTCCCAGAGTTTGCCCAAGTTCATGGTGTCTGCATAGTTATCTGTTGATATTGGCTGGACTTGCTGTGGTCTGGGCTGTGGTCTGTGGCAGAGCTAGGCTGGCCTTGGCTAAGCGGTTGTGTAGCAGGAAGGGGGATCCCTTCCAGGGCCTGAAACTGGGCTCTTGTCTAACATTCAGAAATGAATTGTTCGAGGAGACACGTGTGCTAACAAAGCAAGAGATTTTATTGGGAAAGGGCACCCAGGTGGAGAGCAGTAGGATAAGGGAACCCAGGAGAACAGCTCTGCCAGTCTTGTAGTCTCGGGTTTTATGGTGATGGGATCAGTTCCCGGTTTGTCTTTAGCCAATCATTCTGACTCAGAGTCCTTCCTGGTGGTACATGCCTTGTTCACCCAAGATGGATGCCAGAGAGAAGGATTCTGGGAGGTGGTTGGACATGTGATGTCTCCTTTTGACCTTTCCTGAACTCTTCCGGTTGGTGGTGGCTTATTAGTTCTGTGTTCCTAACCAGGACCTTCTGTCATAAAACAACTCATGCAAACGATTACTATGGCGCCTGGCCAGGGTGGGCGGTTTCAGTCAGTGTGCTCTCCCTAGCTCAGCTCCACACACGCTCCTCACGTGTCTCAGTCTCTACCTGTCTGCTTCTCAGGGCAGCAGTAGATGCCATGAGCCAGAGGCCTAATCCCGTGGGTGACTTTCCAAGCTCTGCCAGCATCACACATAGCCAATATCCCACTGGCTCAGTGAGCCACCCACCAACCTGAGTCAGGATGGGAGGGCGTCGCAGAGTTAATGGCAAAGGGAATGGACACAAATAATGGTGGAGAATTGAGACTGTTAATTCAGTCTGCTGCCCAGTGTAAGCTTTAGCCTAGGTGACGCCTGCTGTACAAGAAGGATATACGGTAGGAAAGAGAGGACACGAGTATGAGACCTGACTGGTTTTGGACAAGTCTTATGACCTTTCAGAATCCTAGGTCCTTCAAATACTTTGTAGGGCCTGCATAAATTAGAGATGATTTTCTTCTCTGGTAAACCCCATATTGGGATTCTTTCGATTACAAGATCGAAAGGCTGCTAACAGACCAAGGCTAGCTGAGGCACTGTATTCTCTCCTTTTTATAAGAACACTAATAATACTAGTACTGTTGGCTGATAGGTGCTTCTTACTTTATATGTCTGTTCTAAATGCTTTCTGTTTAAAAATGTGTTTGCTGCTGCTGCTGCTGCTAAGTCGCTTCAGTCGTGTCCGACTCTGTGAGAACCCAGAGACGGCAGCCCAATAGGCTCCCCCGTCCCTGGGATTCTCCAGGCAAGAACACTGGAGTGGCTTGCCACTTCCTTCTCCAATGCATGAAAGTGAACAGTGAAAGTGAAGTCACTTAGTCACATCCAACTCTTCGCGATCCCATGGACTGCAGCCTACCAGGCTCCATCCATGGGATTTTCCAGGCAAGAGTACTGGAGTGGGGTGCCATTGCCTTCTCCGAAAAATGTGTTTAATTTTCAAGAAATTCTTTATTAGTCAGGAAAGGCTAGCTTATGCCTCAGTAACAGACAAGCCCTGGAATCTCAGGGGCTTTCATAGCGAAGTTTTCCATCACTCACGTGTCCACACTGAACATGGACTGTTGGTGGAGGATGGAGTGAACAGCTCTGCTTCACAGAGTCATTCGGGAAAACTGACTCAGAGCATTTACAGTCTTATACTTGCCTTATCTGAAACATAAGGCCTTCTTGTCATCTGTGGAATAAGGAACTTGAGAGTTGCTTACTGGGTTTTCAACTGATTTGTCTCTGAACTGGCATAATTGCCTCAGTTCACAGCCTGTTGGCAAAGCCGGTTTCCCATAACTTCAAGTGGGCTGGGAAACATGTGGACTACATGGATGCTGGGTGAGCAGTGAGTGTCTCTGCCACGCTACCCTCTGGAGGGTCAGCTCCATCTGTCTCCATGTAACATATGAGAAACCTGAGCTACAGGGAGATGAAATACTTCCAGACACTAGTGTGCCTGGTAGTGATCAAGTCAAGCTGTGATCCAGGGTATTGGCTCCCGAGCCACTCTTACCCTCTACAGTGTTTCCCCTTAACTATAACTCCATGTGACAGCCACGTATCACCCCCAGTGGTCTCAGATCTCAGCCCAAACTGGAGTTCTTTGTGGCATGCGGATAGCTGGACCATGGGGCTGGAGTTGCTTGTTTAGACCCTCAGACCTTAGGGTCACACTTGTAGGGATAATAAGAGACCCTTCTAGCAGCAGACGGTGGGGTTCTGATCCTCTTGTAACCTCCCTGCTTCTGAAAGCGTGTTCTCATTCATACTCTTCATTTGCGGATTTGGTTTAGAAAGGAACTTATTTCTCCCCAGTTATTTATAGAGTTTTCATATATTGTTTCCAGACTGTATGTGTATAATGAAGAGAATGAGCAGTCAGGAGTCTTCAACTAAGAACCTTCACGTTGAATAGGGGATTTGCTCTTTTATACGTTCTTTCCTTGGTACAGATGTGTGGCCTCACTTTGAAAAAGAAACTGACTGTGGCCCATTTCACTTAAGAGTAAGGGTCCTAGCCTTGGTCACATTTGTTCTCATGAGAGAAAAGATACACTCCACGATAACCTGCGGTGTTTCACAAACTATTTAGAGAACTGTTCCAAAGTTCTTCCATTGTCATGACTACTGCCCCCTCTCAATGGGCATCGAGAGGTCAAATGACATGTAAAATGTCTATAAATGCTAACGTTCTTTACCAATTTAAATTATTCCCTGGAGTTCATAATATTTCAATAGGCCTACATAGATGGAGTTGAAGGTTAATCTGATATCTTAATTTATCAAAATCTATTTCTTTCTTCCCAGGCACCTCCAACCTACGATGTCCTGGCACAGATGGAGTATCTTGACATGGTGGTGAATGAGACTCTCAGAATGTTTCCAATTGCTATTAGACTTGAGAGGGTCTGTAAGACGGATGTGGAAATCCACGGGGTGTCCATTCCCAAAGGGACAACAGTGACGGTGCCAATCTCTGTGCTTCACAGAGACCCACAGCTCTGGCCAGAGCCTGAGGAGTTCCGTCCCGAAAGGTACGAGACCCCAGGGAAGGGGACCCTCCTGATCCAGTTGCTCAGAGTGTATTCTGACAACTCTCATTATGGATAACAAATGTGTGACTATATAATTGCTTTATTTTATACCTTTTTATTGTTAAATGTCTTTTTGTATCCCAAGAATATTATTTGATTAAGAAATAATTAAAATTAAAAATTTTACCAACTGTGAACTAGAGAAAAAAAATTTAGCTATGTACGTTCTTAATACCTTAAGCTTTGCTGTTGTTTAGACACTAAGTTGTGTCTGACTCTTTGCAACCTCATGGACTGTGTCCCACCAGTCTCCTCTGTCCATAGGATTTTCCAGGCAAGAATACTGGAGTGGGTTGCCATTTTCTTCTCAAGGAGATATTCCTGACCCAGGGATTGAACTCATATTTTGTGCATTGGCAAGTGGATTTTTTACCATTGAGCCACCCTGGAAACCCAATAACAAGATAGGTCTCATTAATAGTGAAATGTAAATCCTGTGGACATTTTTCTATGCATATATTCATTGTTAAAACTTGGAATGGCATTACATATAGTCTGATTTTCAATTGCTTTCTTTATTTAACAGTAAACTGTAAACAACATTCTGTGTTTTTTAAATATATTTATATATCTTGCATCTGCTATAATTTACTTAACAGCTATATTACTTTAGGTGTATTGGTTTTTATTCCTTAAAGTCTATCTGTCTGTTCTCCTTAGTTCTTTGAATTCATCACTAACATTCCCATATTTCCATTGCTTTAAACATTGGCTACTGTTTCCTCTATTATTATTGTGGGGCTGTAGGCTGAGGACCTAGCGGTCTCATCCCAGGTGGTTCCAGCAGCCTCAGTGAGGATGGAGACACAGGTGCCCTCCTTCAGTCTGTGGCTGCGGACCTGAGCAGCTCCCTTCTGCCTCAGTGTTTGGTGACCTTTCGGAGAGAAGTCCTCTGGTCTCTAGACGTCTAGACTCTCTCCTTGGAGGGGTTAATATTGTCTTCTGGGAATTCAGAGTCAGGGTCTGATTTGGGCACAGATTGGACTCTGGAAAGAGCTGATGCTCTCCCATTCATTTTATGGTGAGCAAAATTTGGATTGAAGCATTTAGCGCCCTGGCTGGGATCTAGCCCTTTATGAGCCCCTGACTATAAGCTCCCTGATGGCAGGGACTGTGTCTTGTTCACCCTGGTGTCCCTAGCGCTAGCATAACCTGTACACGTGACATTGTTGAAAGACGAGTCAGAGTCCCCCGAGTCCTCCGTCCTGGACCAGCGAACCTCAGTGTCTCTCTCAAGTTCGTCAGCTCCCCCTCCTGCACCCTAAGGAACCTGAAACCAGAGACCACTCCCTGTACTTCCCTTTGATTCATTCAGCCATCAGGCAGAGAGGTAGTGCTCACCTGGCAGAGACTGGGACAGGAAGTGAGAAATCCAAGTGTTAAAGCCTATTATTAAGAGTTTTTCTATAGGTAAATATCTATGAATCATGTTTAATGTACCTGTTTGTGTCCACTTCCTGCTCAACAGCTATAGTTTATACTGTGTATACACTGTATATTCTATAGGCAAATATCTATGAATCATGTTTAATGTATCTGTTTGTGTCCACTTCCTGCTCAACAGCCATCAACCAGGTCTGCAGTACTCACATGATGCCCTTCGACTAATTCTCCATGCATCTGAAATCACATTGTCTGTAAATAGTCCAGAATAGTCTCCAAAATAGGGACTCTTTAAAATACACAGAACCACAATGCCATTATTACTTACCCCAAATCCACATATTTCCTTAATATATTCAAATATTGAGGAGTCAAATTTGAATTGAGCAGAGGTGTAACCATCAAGGACTTTATAGGTTTGTGGAAATGATAGACAGAAATCGGTGATTGAACCAGAGTAGAGTTGAGTCATATGCCCACATAAATCTACTGACTTCAACATTCTCTGTATGTGAGAGGAAGAGACACACATACACAAGAGGAGGGGAAGGGAAAGCAATTGAAAACTAACAATTAAAATATTCAGAGACGTTTCTCCTGCTTCCTTCGTCTCTGAGCACATGAGCAACGTCAGTGTTCACGGAGGCAGGAACTCGCTCTTCCTGCAATCAGTCTCTTTGCCTAACTGCCTTTCAGAGCCTGAGCGCCTCACCAATCTGAATGTAAACTTCATATTTAAAGATGCATTTTCTTTAAACATCCTTCATCTCATCTGCTCGCCAGGACCGAAATCTCCTGTGGGGTCTGGAAAATGGGAAGGCCCTGGGGCTTACCTTTCTCACAACAAAATCAGCACAGCAGGATTCAGTCGTCTGCCCACAGGAGCCTCCCTTATGCTACTGGTTGAGAGTTTAAGCTAAAACCTCAGATCTGGAATTCCTGTGACTTTTCTGTTTCATTCACTTTTTCATCTCCGGTTGTGGATTCAGGTTCAGTAAGAAGAACAAGGACAGCATAAATCCTTACGCCTACCTGCCTTTCGGAACTGGCCCCCGCAATTGCATTGGCATGAGGTTTGCCATCATGAACATGAAGCTTGCTGTCGTCAGAGTCCTGCAGAACTTCTCCTTCAAACCTTGTAAAGAAACACAGGTTAGCAGTTCACTCTGCGTAGTGTTTTACTGAGAATTTTTTTAAGTGAGATGTATCTCTCTGTGTCTATAAGACTGTGATCTATTCAAATAACAATTTAGTTTAGAGACAGAGAATCTGTTTGAAGCCATCTGTGACCTTTAATTGTCAACCATCCTTGGAGGGCTAAGTCTGTGGCTTCATAAAGACCCAACTGTAAAGGTCACCTAGAGTCAGTGCAATACACGGCATGACTACACAAAGTCCAGTGAATCTGAGCAACTTTTAAAATTTGGTGTCACGTCCACTAGAAGGAAGGAAAATGTTGTACAAAGTTGTGAGAGCAGAGATGACCATGTCATGACTTTTCAGTGATGCCCTTCTCCACGGGAACTTACAGAAGCTCTCCTGACAGCGATTCTCAGCCACTATTTGTATAAAGAAATAAATTACTGGGGAGCAATATCCTGGTCCTGAGGTCATCTCAGACTCTCTAAATAATTTCCCCAGAGTGTGGCACTGAGAGCACCCCCACTGATCCTCCTGTGCAGCCACAGTGATCCCTGAGTGAAACCATTTCTGCCGGATGGGAAGGGCTCCCACAGCCCCCCACCCGCCAGGGATCCTGATGCCATCCAGCTGGGCTCCTTTTGCATTCTCATGTCCTCCCTGTCTACCCTACAGTCCATCCTCCCCCTTCGAGTTCCAGTTCAGTCCCGAGCCCCCCCATGCAGCCTGCCCATCCAGGCCAGAGCCCACTCTCCCCTCTGCTGTGTTACAGGAACCACAGGCTGGCGTCATGGGTCCTACCACCTAACAATACTTTGACCCTGAACCAGCCAGTTTGGTTCCTTTGTTTCCTTTATACCTAAGAAGGTCTTTAACTCTGTCCCCTCATTTTATTCCTTCCATAAATGCTCAGTGGTGCCTTGAAGTCATCAGGCAAATGTTTAAGGAGTGACTTGCAGTTGATTAGAGCTCTTGGACACAAATATGGAACAGTTTGAATTTTAAAATTTATCAAATGTCATTTGTGTTCTTGCTTGTTTTATGTGTGTCTGTGTGTCTGTCTGCAGGGAAAATGCATACCATTTGAAAGTTTAAAATGACAATTTGTTGCAGTTATAGCAAGACCTGGAATCACTCTCTGAGGCACACACAGAACAGTTGGCATTGATTCATCTCAAGCATGGCCCTAAAATAAGGCTTATTTCTAGGAGTCATACATTTAATAAGCAGCTGCTCCCTTTGAGTAGCTTTCTCAGGGAAAGTGAAAGTGAAGTCGCTCAGTCGTGTCTGACTCTTTGCGACCCCGTGAACTGTAGCCTACAACGCTCCTCCATCCATGGGATTTTCCAGGCAAGAATACTGGAGTGGGTTGCCATTTCCTTCTCCAGAGGATCTTCCCAACCCAGGGATTGAACCTGGGTCTCCCGCATTGTAGGCAGATGCTTTACCATCTGAGCCACCAGGGAAGTCTTTCTCAGGGAAGAGGAGGATAAAGATGTTTCCATTTTACTTGCAGGCATCTGTGTGGGTGTCCTGTAAGTGTGTACACACAGGGGACTCAGCCCTGAGAGAAAGGGGACCTCGGGCATCCCTGGGAAGGGCAGATGCCCCTGCAAGCTCCACCCAGTCCCCCATGGGCTGGGGCTTCTCCCTCCACAGCTCCTTGCTTGTCCTTCAGTTAACCGAGGTTAGAAGGTCACTCTGTTGGTTCCCCCAACCCAGAAGGAGTGACTGGGAAAGGGGCTAAAAATCTCAGACAAAACAGTGTAGGTTATCAGAACTTCCCCCTTTGCCCTGCACTTGGAATCAGGGGATGTTTTAAAAAACAGGCATAATACTTCATAGGCATAGTGCTCAGTCGATATTTTTGTGCAGCGAATGATGAATGAATGCTTTCACTATCCAGTCTTGACATAACTTACAGAGTAAGTACACAGAATCAAAGATAAAGAAGGGAAACTGGATGCAAGTGATCAAAAGGTACAAACTTCTGGTTATAGATAAATAAGTACAGGGATATCACATAAAAGGTGATGATTATAGTTTGTGGACATTTTTAATATAATTAAAAGTATAAAATTTTAGACATACATTTTAACATAAAATTATAGACATTTTTATGTAGTTGAAGAGAATAGATCCTAAAAGTGCTCATGAGAGAAAAATATTATTTTTTATTTTTCTATCTCTATGAGTTGATGGATGTTAACTAAACTTATTGTGGCTGTAATTTATTATATATGTTAAGTCAAATATTTATACCATAATCCCTTATATCTCAATAAATTGGAATTTTAAAAAATTTTAAGTGAATAATAAGGGAGTACTAGAAAGGACTTTGTGCCCATATATTTTATAACATGTTAAACAGACCAATTTTCTGAAAGTCATAATCTATTAAAATTGAATCAAGGATATATTGGCAGCTTGCCCCTCCCTATAGCTGTTGAACACACTGAATTGGTAGTTTAAAAAAAAATAAAAAGTACACGATGCTAAAAGTAGCTTGTATGTCGCTGTAAAACATTATTGTCTGAAATGTATCTTGTCTACTTTGCTTCTCTTGTTGGTAGTGCTTCATTTATTGGTTCTCTTAACTGTTGCAGATCCCCTTGAAAATAAGCAGCCAAGGACTTTTAAGACCAGAAAAACCTGTTGTTCTAAAGGTTGTGCTCAGAGATGGAACCATAAGTGCAGCCTGACTTTCCCTAAAGACCTGGGCTTTGTTCCTCAAGGAGCTGTGTCCTGGAATTTCAGAGGGCTTGATTTACTTTGTGGTAAAACTCAGAAATAAAGACGGGCTTCTTCTATTCTACTTGCTGGATGACTAGGGTATCTGCACATTTGTTTAGCTTTCTCAGTGTCTGTGTTTTTATATATTGTGTAACATGAAAGAGGTGACTAATGAGGGCTGGATATGTACACTCAGCTTATCTGATTCTCAAAGGACCATCTCCATCCACCTGCAATTAGTAACATCTACTCCAGAGCACTGATCAAGAAAGAAAATGTCTGAACAGTTTTATCAGCAAATTAATGAAAACAAGAATTATTGTGGTGACTGAAGGTCTGACATTTATTTATATATCACAGGTTTTATTTTATATATTCTAAATCGAATATCCTATTGAGCAGCTCTATAAACAACTCTTTACAAAAGTATTATTTGACACTTTTAATACATCCTGCACTTTAGGGGGAATGTGTACAATGGAATCAGGGAGAGCCAGTGACTAAACACTTTTGACCATCACAATCCCTGGTGGGTGGGACCTTTTTCAAAACTGCTGTTTGATATATTACATAGGTAAGAATTAATCCACAGTGATTTTGCCCATTTCTTACAGAGTATGTTCATAGTTTGAATCTATGTTTTTTGAGCACATATTTTATATAACAACAGACACATGTATACTATTAGCTTTGGTTAAAAATTTTCATCCCATCTCCCCTGATATTTCTGGAAGGCGGAAAATAGATTTTCTTGAAGCGTCTTTGTTTTCCACCCTCAACTCCCAACTGTCTTAACACAATAAACAAATAAAAAATATATATATAAGATGGTTGATTGGTCAGTTGATTGAGGAGAAAGGCTACAGTCACTGGTCAGTTTCAGTTGATATCAGAAGCTGCACACAGCCCTTCCTTTCCCTTTTCTGCCCCTCCCATCCACAACCCCTTCCTTGCTAGGGATTTCCTAGATAGTCCAGTCCTAAAGCCATTGGGGGCACACAGAAGGCTGACATCCTTACTCTCCAGGGTGTGGGCAGAGAAGGGGGGCTCAGTGGCTCCGAGTTGGAGACTGCATAGAGTGGTGAAAGTATCCACAGAAACAGCAGCCTAGCATGGGTGTGGGAACAAAAGCTAGGAGAAAGGAGTGTCCACCCTAAAGAGTGGCCTGGCCAGGGCAGCCAGAGCATAAATAGGGTGTGGAGGTCCAAGGAGGATGAGGAGGGTACCATGAGCAGAAAGGGGTTTGAGTGGCAATAGCTACATAAAGGGGGATTGATCAAGTAAATAAATATATTATGGATAATGCTACTGTAGAAGAGCAGAGAAATAGCTCCAGAAGGAGTGAAGAGGCTGAGCAAAAGCAGAAATAACACCCAGCTGTGTATGTGTTTGGTGGTGGAAGTGAAGTCCAATGCTGTAAAGAACAATATTGCATAGGAACCTGGAATGTTAGATCCATGAATCAAGGTAAATTGAAAGTGGTCAAACAGGAGATGGCAAGAGTAAACATCGACATTTTAGGAATCAGTGAACTAAAATGGACAGGAATAGGCAAATTTAATTCAGATGATCATTGTATCTACTACTGTGGGCAAGAATCCCTTAGAAGAAATGAAATAGCCATCATAGTCAACAGAAGAGTCCAAAATGCAATACTTTGGTAAAAATCTCAAAAACGGTGGAATTATTTCAGTTCATTTCCAAGGCAAACCATTCAGTATCACATTAATCCAAGTCTCTGACCCAACCACTAATGCCAAAGAATCTGAAGTTGAATATTCTATGAAGACCTATAAGACTAGACCTAGAACTAACTCCAAAACACCAGTCCTTTTCATCATAGGGGACTGGAGTGCAGAATTAGAAGGTCAACACATATCCGAGGTAACAGGCAAGTTTGGCCTTGGAGTACAAACTGAAGCAGGACAAAGTTTAACAAAATTTTACCAAGAGAACCCACTGTTCATAGCAAACACCCTCTTCCACCAACAGGAGAGACAACCCTACATGTGGACATCACCAGATGGTCAATATTGAAATCAGATTGACTATATTCTTTGTAGCCAAAGATGGAGAAGCTCTATACAGTCAGCAAAAACAAGACTGGAAGCTGATTGTGGCTCAGATCATGAACACCTTATTGCCAAATTCAGACTTAAATTGAAGAATGTAGGGAAAACCACTAGGCCATTCAGGTATGACCTAAATCAAATCCCTTTTGATTATACAATGGAAGTGCCAAGTAGATTCAAGGGATTAGATCTGATAGAGTGCCTGAAGAACTATGGACCAAGGTTTGTAACATTGTACAGGAGGCAGTGATCAAAACCATCCCCAAGAAAAAGAAATGCAAAAAGGCAAAATGGTTGTCTGAGAAGGCTTTACAAATAGCTGAGGAAAAAAGAGAAGCAAAAGGCAAGGGAGAAAAAGAAAGATATACCCAATATCCATCTTAATGCATTTCCAGAGAATAGCAAGGAGAGATAAGAAGCGCTTTTTAAGTGAACAATGCAAAGAAATAGGGGAAAAAATAGAATGGGAAAGACAAGAGACCTCTTCAAGAAAATTAGAGATACCAAGGGAATATTTCATGCAAAGATAGGCAAAATAAAGGACAGAAATGGTATGGACCTAACAGAAACAGAAGATATTAAGAAGAGGTAGCAAAATACACAGAAGAGCTATACGAAAAAGATCTTCATGACCCAGATAAGCGTGATGGTTTTATCACTCACCTAAGCCAGACATCCTGAGGTGTGAAGTCGCAAGTAGGCCTTAGGAAGCATCACTACAAACAAAGCTAGTGGAGGTGGTGGAATTCCAGTTGAGTTATTTCAAATCTTAAAAGATGATGCTGTGAAAGTGCTGCGCTCAACATGCCAGCAAATTTGGAAAACTCAGCAGTGGCCACAAGACTGGAAAAAGTCAGTTTCATTCCAACCCCAAAGAAGAGCAATGCCAAAGAATGTTCAAACTACTGCACAATTGCACTCATTCCACATGCTAGCAAAATAATGTTCAAAATTCTTCAAGCTAGACTTCAACAGTATGTGAACCAAGAGCTTCCAGATATACAAGCTGGGTTTAGAAAAGGCAGAGGAACCACAGATCAAATTGCCAACATCTGTTGGATCACAGTAAAAGCTTGAGAATCTCAGAAAAACATCTACTTTGGCTTCATTGACTACACTAGCCTTTTACTGTGTAGATCATAAGGATCTGTGGAAAATTCTTCAAGAGATGGGAACACCAGACCACTTTACCTGCTCCCCGAGAAATCTGTATGCAGGTCAAGAAGCAACAGTTAGAACCATACATGGAACAATGGACTGGTTCAAAATTGGGAAAGGAGTATGTCAGGGCTGCATATTGTCACCCTGCTTATTTAACTTATATGTAGACTACATCATGTGCAATGCCAGGCTGGAAGAAACACAAGCTGAAATCAAGATTGTGGGGAGAAATATCAATAACCTCAGATATGAAAATGACACCACCCTTATGGCAGAAAGCAAAGAGGAACTAAAGAGCCTCTTGATGAAGGTGAAAGAGGAGAGTGAAAAAGCTGGCTTAAAACTCAACATTCATGGAGAAGGAAACGGCAACCCACTCCAGTACTCTTGCCTGGAAAATTCTATGGACGGAGGAGCCTGGTAGGCTACAGTCCATGGGGTTGCAAAGAGTCAGAAACGACTGAGCAACTTCACCTGTAGTTTTGATTCTAAACATTAAGTGACTTTGAGTGGAATGGTGAGATATTTGAGGAGTTTTAGGTAATTATTAGGTAACATAGCATGATTTAGAGAAAGAAAGTCATTCTCCTGGCATCTTTGAGAAAAGCAATGAATTTTGGAAGTTTTAATTTCATTTATTAACTGCACAAGTTAAGAAGCTGAGAATTTCTCTGTATCCCTTCCATAGACACCACACACATAATCCCTCTTAATCTCTGTCTCTTTTCTTCTGCCTTGTGTAATGTTTATAGTTAATAGTTATAGTTTATAGTTATTTTGCATTGTCTTCAAATAACCAATATAAATAATTGGATTGGATTTTAAATAAAAGCTTTAAGACCATAATAATTTTAAGAAAAATAAAATTACATTCCACAAAAGAAGAAACTAATTCAAGTTAGCAAGACTAAGAATCTGCCCAGGTAAGCAGATGAGATCCTATCTGCTCAATTCTCATAGCCATTGCCTATTATGTTCATTACATTTGATTTGCAGCCAGAGATCTGAAATATCTTTAATCAATAGGCATTTTACTAGACATAAACACATCTCAATACTACGTGTTGACTTTTTGCATAAGTATCTAAAGTGTACAGTGCTGAAATTCACTTTTTTTTCTCATGACATAGCAATGTCTATCTTGTACAGCTTTCTAGAAAGTATTTCCTGTTATAGAAGAAATATTGTTTATGTCTCTGACTGATCTACATCACTGAGTTTTGACTTCTGTGATTTTCCAGATCTGTGACTCTTTCTGTACCATTATTTTCATCCATTTAAGTGTGTTTATGGGCTCCCTATATATCTGTTTCAGCTATGACCTACATGAGCAAAACCAAAAACTTTTTGGTGTATCTGCATATGGTACTTATGCACAACATAGGCATATAAAAGTAGCTACTCACAAACATCAAAAAGTCAATATAAATGTAGTGCTTTGACTTGCAGGCTCAGCTTCTCATTTAGACATTAGCAGAGAGATGGCTATTCTTAAACATCAGATGAGGCAGGTCGATTCAAGTGTGTCAAAAGTCACCTTGCCAGATGTGCTCACCCAGCGAAGATGGGTAGTTACAGATTCCACTAGGTGTCTTCAAATTATTATTCACCTCATTATATGCTGTTATTCACCTCAATACATGCAGTCACCTAAACACTATACTTAGAACTTACCGCAAAGAGCTTTAAGTCCATATGACAAAAGAATTCTAGGAGATACCAATATAAAGAAATTTGGTTTTGGTCATCATTTTAAATGGCAAGAAATATGAAATAAAATGTATGTTGTGGGGCTTCCCTGGTGTCTCAGATGGTAAAGAATCGGCCTGCAATGCAGGAGACTCTGGTTCGAACCCTGAGTCAGGAAGATCCCTTGGAGAAGGGAAAGGCAACCCTCTCCAGTATTCTTGCCTGAGAAATTCCATGGACAGAGGAGCCTGGTGGGCTACAGTCCATGAGGTTGGAAAGAGTCCAACAAGACTGAGTGACTAACAGCACACTTTTCACTTCATATATATATATATATATATATACACACACACACACATATTTCATGCTATAGATAGATTAATATATATCCATATAAATAATATTCAGATATGCATTAATATATTATAAATATAATATATACACACACATACCCAGAAAGAAAATGAGAGGACGAGAGAGAGGGGAGGAAAATGGGCAAATGTAAGGAGACATAGATCATTCTAAGAAGTTCCAAGAGCAATACACAAATGCAAAATAATTTCACCTGTTCTCTCAAGTCTGTTTCTTCTCTAATCTCCCACTCTCCCCCCAAAAAGGTGTAATAAAACACTGACTTAAGTGAATAGAAGACTGCCGGTATTAGAAGTCTGGGTAAGATCAATTCTTTTCCACTGTCACTGAGAGCCAGAGAAACTGTATAGGTCAGGAAAAGATAGTGCAAACAGAATAAAGACTCAAAGGGAAAAAGTACACAGTATTCCACTCTGGCTGAGATGCTTAAAGCATTCCTTCTCTTCTGTGCGCAAACTCATGAGAGTGTCCATTTGTATGTGGTCTTTAGTAGTATTATTAGTGCACTATGGACATGAACACAATGGGAAAGATCTGGTGTTTCAAATTATATTATTGATTGTGCATTTATAATCAGATGCTGTTGGCCTCTGATACCAAATATGTCATATTAATCTCTGATGCCTTTCTTTCTTATTTTAAATGTTATGTACACATGTCCTCACTTCAATTCACCCTAATAAGCAAAGTTATACTTGTTTTCTGAAAAGAAAAAAAAATTTGACACATCTGGTGCAAGATTGCATTTTTTAAAAGCACTGTATGTTAACCTGCTAAAAATTTTGTATTTTTTAATCTCCATTATTGCTGCAGAAATTCCTATTAAAAATGACTCATTCTCAGAAGAAAAAGAAAAAAAAACTCAACATTCAAAAAGCCAAGATCATGGCATCTGTCCCATCACCTCGTGGCAAATAGAGAAACAATGGAAATAGTGAATACTTTATTTTCTTTCTTTTTTTTTATTTTATTTTATTTTTTTAATTTTACAATATTGTATTGATTTTGCCATACATCAACATGAATCCTGGATATATATACACTCCAGAATCACTGCAGATGGTGACTGCATCCATGAAATTAAAAGACGTTTTCTCCTTGGAAGAAAAGCTACATCAAACCTAGACAGCATTTTAAAAAGCAGAGGCATTGCTTTGCCAACAAAGGTTCATCTAGTCAAAGCTATAGTTTTCCCAGTAGTCATGTATGGATGTGAGAGCTGGAGAATAACAAAGGCTGAGGGCCGAAGAATTGATGGCTTTGCACTGTGGTGCCAGAGAAGACTCTTGAGAGTCCCTTGCACAGCAAGAAGATCAAACTAGTCAATCCTAAAGGAAATCAACCCTGAATATTTAGTGGAAGGACTGATGCTGAAGCTGAAGCTCCAGTACTTCGGCCACCTGACGCCCAGAGCCCATTCATTGGAAAAGACCCTGATGCTGGGAAAGATTGAAGGCAAGAGTAGGGGACAACAGAAGATGAGATGGTTGGATGGTATCACCAACTCAATGGACATGAGTTTGAGCAAACTCCCAAAGATGGTAAATGACATGGAAGTCTGGTATGCTGCAGTCCATGTGGTCACAGCGAGTCAGACACAAGTGAGCTACTGAACAGCAGCAATGGACAAGAGAAGACAGGTTTCTCCCTGTCAGAGAAGGGAGTCCCTGGCCCAGGAAAGGGGAAAACAGCAGAAACCCCGTGGAGTCAGAGATTGGAACTGCATATGTCAGTGTACATCCTTGCTTTTCTTTGTAGACAGATGATAGCTAATTAGTTGGATGATGCACTACAGATAGATAGGTGATATAGATAGAGACATGACAGATAGATATAGAAGGATAACATGTGTCTCTGTGGTGGGTGGAGAATCTGCAGCTGGAGTCCTGCTCAGGCACTTGAGCTCGTACAGGCCCGCCTAGCCCCAATCCAGGAAACAATATCCCGAACATTTATGGCTCATTGGCTCCTCACACAGCAGAGGGCAAAGGAGACATTTAAACATAGTCAATAAGAATAAAAAAGGTAAAGATTCAGAGTCAGCAAACTCCCAGCCTTTTTTTTAAATTTATTTTTCAACTGCAACTTGAACTCATGTCTCCTTTTGCTAACAAACAACACAATTCCTAACTTGTGCTTACTCTATAATGCTTGTCCTTTTTGGCTACTACTTGAATTCATATGAACTCATGTGAGTGAACATTTCTAGAGGATTTGCTAAGGATCAGGTGTGTGATGGGCAAGTTCACATGTGACACCAGGACTCTGACCTGCAGGGTTAGGCCCCAAGCCCCTCAGGTCACGGATCAGGGTCTGGTCTGACTGAGCTCCTATAGGAAGGGAAAGACATAATTATTAACCCTCATTCTACAGATAAGGCAACTGAGCAGGTTTAAATAATCCACCCACAGCCTGCGCATCAGTCACATTCTATGGATGCCTTCTAGGCAGCTGTGTATACAGTACAGAGAATAGGTGTCCCGGAGCCCAGAGAAGCCTTGGGGACCCCATGGACCAGGTTCCCAGCCACACCCTTCATTTGCCTTCTCTGCCTCTGGCAAATTCTCAGATTATTAACTAACATTGTTACAAAAAGTCAGAATCCCAGAAATTTTACTCTGTCACAACCACTAAGATGCTTATGTTAAAAAAAGCGGGGGGAACAAAAGTGTTGGTGACAATGTAGAGGAAATGTGGAACCCTCATCTATTGCCAGAGAAGGCATTGGAAACTCACTCCAGTACTCTCGCCTGGAAAATCCCGTGGATGGAGGAGCCTGGTGGGCTGCAGTCCATGGAGTCTCAAGGAGTCAGACACAACTGAGTGACTTCACTTTCACTTTTCACTTCCATGCATTGGAGAAAGAAATGGCAACCCATTCCAGTGTTCTTGCCTGGAGAATCCCAGGGACAAGGGAGCCTGGTGGGCTGCCGTCTATGGGGTCACAAAGAGTTGAACACGACTGAAGTGACTTAGCAGCAGCAGCGTCTATTGCCAGTGGGGATGTAAAGGTACAGCAGTGGAACACTTCGGCAGCTCCTCAGGTATTTAAGCATAGATTTATGGACTCTGCTGTTTGTTAGTTGTATGACTACACAACTGGACTCCTGGGTAGATGCCTAAGAGAACTGAACACAATTGCTCAAACAAATACATACACCTGCATGTTCATAACACCACTCTTCACAATAGCTAAAGGGCAGAAAAAGGCAAATCAGTGGATGAATGGATAAACAGATTGTGATATATCCATACAATAGTTGTTTCTTCAGTTATCAAAGATATGAAATACTAATACATGGTACAAGAGAGATTAACTTTAAAAACATGTAAATGAAAGAATTCAGACACAAGAGACCACACATTACGTGATTACATTTATAGGAAGCATTTGGAAGAGGCAAATCCATGAAGTCAGAATGTACGTGAGTGGTGGCTGGGGGCTGGGAGAGGACAGAGTGGGGAGGAGCTGCTTATGGGCTCAGGCGTGCCCTCTGGCGGAATGGGAGCGTGCTGGAACTAGAGGAGGTGGTGGCCCGACACCGTGCATGTGCTAAATGGCCCCGAACGGTTGATATATGCCGAGTCAGTGTCACCTTGGTAAACGTTTTTAATCTCAGGACTGTACCCTAACAAATTCAAGACAGGTCACTGTAATGCCAGAAAGCCCTGTCGCTTTTCCCAGACACCCTGCTCATCCTTCAGCTCCCTGCTGAGCTGTCCAGGGTGGAACCTTGGCCCTAAAATTACAGGATCTCTAACTTGGCCTGTGATCTGATTAGCAGGAATAAAAATTGGTTGATTCAGACATTGTGCTTTGCAGCCAAGAAATGACAGACACACTCAGCAATGGTAATGATGATAAGATGGACCATTCTCACAGCCTCAATGCCCTCTCTGCTTCTCCTCTTAGGCAAACTCTGCTCTGTCCCTGGTACTGCAGTGTCACCTCCTCCGGGAAGCCCACCCATCCCTACAGTGGCTCCAGATCCCACTTATCTCTGCCTTTCCCATCCTCCTGATGCCTTTGGAGGTGTCTATGTGCATGGAGCACCCCACCTAGGTAAGTGCCTTTGTAGTAGTTATACACCTGTTTAACCCCCTCTCACTGGTGAGGCTGGGAGAGGTGAGTTGCTTCTAATAAATAGAATATGGCCAAAGAGACGGGATGCCACTCCTGGGATTAGGTTATAAAAAGACTGTGACTTCCATCTTGGGCACCCGCTCTCACTCCCTCACTCTGGGGAAAGTGGCTGCCATGTTTTGAGCTGTCCTGTGGAGAGCCCCCAGCGGCCGAGATCTGAGGGGGCTGCTGGGCCACAGTCAGCAAGGAACTGAGTCCTTGAACTGAGGATCTGAACCCTGCCAGACCACCTGGAGGACCTGAAAGTACGGCCTTCCCCAGTTGAGATTTTGGATGCGACACATCCCAGCCTGACAGCAGGACTGTAACCTCATGAGAGAGCTTGAGCCCGAGGTTTCCAGCGTAGCCACACCTGGCCTCCCAACCCAAGGAGCTGTGACATGGTAAATGCTCATTGTCTCAAGGGGTTATGTTTGGGGATAATCTGCTAGACAGTGTAGATAGGTAGTGTGCCTGCTCTGGTCTCTGTTCTTGCAACAACTGCAGGGACCATCTTTGCATGAATTCCAACTGAGTTTGTGCAGTGAAGCCTGACTGTGCTTCTCAACCTAGCAATTCACCTGTAATACAGAAGTTTTAGAGAATTACTTCCCTGTGGGAGGAACATTTTCCCAAAGGGAAAGGGAAACCAGTGGATACCCTCTTCTCCCTTCCTGCCCTTGGATGGGCTGCTCTATAGGTAGTGGTCATATGGCCTCTCAGAAAACGGTCTGTTGATCAAAAAGTTGATTGCCTTTGACACCAAGTGTTGGCCAGGTTGGTTAATGAACTGTATAGACTCTTTTTCCATGCTTTGTTCCTATTTTCCTTCATCCTCCACCCCTGGATCAAATTTTTCATAAGATAGTAGCACAACAGTCTATATCTCAGGCTCCCCTTTTATGGGAAAGCAAGTTAAAGCACATGTGTTCCTTGAAAGTTACTGTAAAACTTTCTGGATGTGAAGTTTCCTTGTGGGAAGATCTTGACTTCCACGTAATTTTATTTTATTTATTTATTTATTTATTTTTTGACAATTTAACTTTCCATTGTTCTCGGATTGATTTTGATCAGTTATGTTTTCCTAGGAACTAGCCTATTGCTTGTGATATTTGAACTAATGTTTTTCACAGTTCTTGAAAGTGAAAGAAAGTGAAAGTCTCTAAGTCGTGTCCAACTCTTTGCGACCCCATGGACTCTATAGTCCTTAGAATTATCCAGGCCAGAATACTGGAGTGGGTAATTCCCTTCTTCAGGGGATCTTTCCAACCCAGGATTGAACCAGCATCTCCTGTATTTCAGGTGGATTATTTACCAGCTTAGCTACCAGGGAAGCCCACAGTTCTTCAGTCAGTCAGTCAGTTCAGTCACGCACTCGTGTCCGACTCTTTGCGACCCCATGAACTGCAGCACGCCAGGCCTCCCTGTCCATCACCAACTCCCGGAGCTCACCCAAACTCATGTCCATCGAATCAGTGATGCCATCCAGCCATCTCATCCTCTGTCGTCCCCTTCTCCTCCTGCCCCTAATCCCTCCCAGCATCAGAGTCTTTTCCAGTGAGTCAACTCTTTGCATGAGGTGGCCAAAGTATTGGAGTTTCAGCTTTAGCATCAGTCCTTCCAAAGAACACCCAGGACTGATCTCCTTTAGAATGGACTGGTTGGCTCTCCTTGCAGTCCAAGGGACTCTCAAGAGTCTTCTCCAACACCACAGTTCAAAAGCATCAATTCTTCGGCACTCAGCTTTCTTCACAGTCCAACTTTCACATCCATACATGACCACCAGAAAAACCATAGCCTTGACTAGACAGACCTTTGTTGACAAAGTGATGTCTCTGCTTTTGAATATGCCATCTAGGTTGGTCATAACTTTCCTTCCAAGGAGTAAGTGTCTTTTAATCTCATGGCTGCAATCACCATCTGCAGTGATTTTGGAACCCCAAAAAATAAAGTCTGACACTGTTTCCATTGTTTCCCTACCATAGCCTTGACTAGACAGATCTTTGCTGGCAAAGTAATGTCTCTGCTTTTTAATATGCTATCTAGGTTGGTCATAACTTTCCTTCCAAGGAGTAAGTGTCTTTTAATTTCATGGCTGCAAT
Organism: Cephalophus harveyi; assembly: GCA_006410635.1. Lineage (NCBI taxonomy): Eukaryota > Metazoa > Chordata > Mammalia > Artiodactyla > Bovidae > Cephalophus > Cephalophus harveyi. The sequence goes on along the minus strand of SJYT01015430.1, from coordinate 85,705 downwards.
CACCATCTGCAGTGATTTTGGAGCCCCAAAAAATAAAGTCTGACACTGTTTCCATTGTTTCCCCATCTATTTCCCATGAAGTGATGGGACCAGATGCCATGATCTTCATTTTCTGAATGTTGAGCTTTAAGCCACCTTTTTCACTCTCCTCTTTCACTTTCATCAAGAGGCTTTTTAGTTCCTCTTCACTTTCTGCCATAAGGGTGGTGTCATCTGCATATCTGAGGTTATTGATATTTCTCCCAGCAATCTTGATTCCAGCTTGTGTTTCTTCCAGTCCAGCGTTTCTCATGATGTACTCTGCATAGAAGTTAAATAATCAGGGTGACAATATACAGCCTTGACGCACTCCTTTTCCTATTTGGAACCAGTCTGTTGTTCCATGTCCAGTTCTAACTGTTGCTTCCTGATCTGCATATAGGTTTCTCAAGAGGCAGGTCAGAGGCAGGTAGAGGTTGTAGGTGACCTCTAAGGGCATTTCTAAGCCTACAATTCTGTAAAATTACTTGTTGGGATGTCTGAGAGTCTTGTCTTGACAGGCCTTCCCCTGTGCAGGATGAATCATGGATTTTGAGTCAGGAGCCTTCTTTTACCAGCTTTCCTGCAAGGAAGAACTCACTGACCCAACTCGTAAACCTGGGCTCCCTGCCTCTGCTGCCATCTCAAACCAGAAGTCAAACAGAAAATGGACAAACACTGAGCGAGCATGTTTTGTATACAAACTGTTAAACTAGATCTCGGAGGGATTTTTCAGTAGTTGTAAACAAGACATGTGAACAATGAAAAATCTTCAACAACATGAAAGTTAAAAAAAAAGCACACACACACACACAATGAAAAGAGGTCACCAAGAAGTCTTGTACCTTGATAGGGAGGTGAATAGATAGTTTTATATTCTTGCACTCTTTACTAGCTTTGTGATCCTGAGCAAGTTATTCAAAACAACTAATCCTTCAACCACATCAGTAAAACGGGGGCATTAAGAGTACTTTCACTATAAAACCATTGTGAGATCAAGTGAGTGACAACACAAAATGATTAACAGAGTCTGTGCAGAGGAGGGATTTGAGCTTAAGTCTTCTATTTGCCCTTCTGTACATTCTGCTACTCTCCACCCTCTCTGTGCTCTAGGAGGCTGGCCCATATGCTTTCTGCCTGGATTTGGTCACCCAAGAGCCCTGGCAGTAGAACAGAGGGAGGAAGGAAGGAAGGGGGTGAAGGTAAAATGTATATTTCTCCAACTTCCTACCTGCAGGGTTGCCACAGGGCGGTCGAGGGTCCCTTGACAAGAGGCCACAAAGCCTATGAAGTGGTCTTTCTACAAAATCATCAGGGCTAGATGAGGTTACCTGCCTGCCTGGCATCACTGCATTCTCTCTCATGGTTTCCTACATTCTTCCCACGGGACTGTCAATAGTTCCTTTGTTAAACTCTCATTACACTGCTCGACTGGTGTGCATCACATGGTAAAGCAGGCAGTGAAGCACAGGAGCAACCCCAGCAGCAGCAAACGTAGCTGTGATTGTTTGGAGTATGAAGCAAAGAACCAAATGAATTTTACAGACACTGCAAAATACATACTGTAATGTAAACAGATTCCCTCACCTGAAGAAGGTAGCTGGAATAGCTGAGAAACAAACCATTTCCTAATTCTCAGACTTTCTTACACCATACCTGAGGAATAGCTTCCCCTTTGAAAAATCTCTTGTCACTAGGGTTGCCTGATTTAGAAAACAAACTACCGCACAATTGCACTCAACTCACACACTAGTAAAGTAATGGTCAAAATTCTCCAAGCCAGGCTTTAGCAATATGTGAACCGTGAACTTCCTGATGTTCAAGCTGGTTTTAGAAAAGGCAGAGGGACCAGAGACCAAATTGCCAACATCTGCTGGATCATGGAAAAAGCAAGAGAGTTCCAGAAAAACATCTATTTCTGCTTTATTGACTATGCCAAAGCCTTTGACTGTGTGGATCACAATAAACTGTCGAAAATTCTAAAAGAGATGGGAATACCAGCGTACCTGACCTGCCTCCTGAGAAACCTATATGCAGGTCAGGAAGCAACAGTTAGAACTGGACATGGAACAACAGACTTGTTCCAAAGTGGAAAAGGAGTACATCAAGGCTGTATATTATCACCTTGCTTATTTAACTTATATGCAGAGTACATCATGAGAAATGCTGGACTGGAAGAAACACAAGCTGGAATCAAGATTGCCGGGAGAAATATCAATAACCTCAGATATGCAGATGACACCACCTTTATGGCAGAAAGTGAAGAGGAGCTAAAAGGCCTCTTGATGAAAGTGAAAGAGGAGAGTGAAAAAGTTGGCTTAAAGCTCAACATTCAGAAAATGAAGATCATGGCATCTGGTCCCATCACTTCATGGGAAATAGATGGGGAAACAGTGGAAACAGTGTCAGACTTTATATTTTTGGGCTCCAAAATCACTGCAGATGGTGATTGCAGCCATGAAATCAAAAAATGCTTACTCCTTGGAAGGAAAGGTATGACCAACTTAGATAACATATTCAAAAGCAGAGACATTACTTTGCCAACAAAGGTCTGTCTAGTCAAGGCTATGGTTTTTCCCGTGGTCATGTATGGATGTGAGAGTTGGACTGTGAAGAAAGCTGAGCACTGAAGAATTGATGCTTTCGAACTGTGGTGTTGGATAAGACTCTTGAGAGTCCCTTGGACCACAAGGAGATTCAACCAGTCCATCCTAAAGGAGATATATCCTGAGTGTTCATTGGAAGGACTGATGCTGAAGCTGAAACTCCAATAGTTTGGCCACCTGATGCGAAGACTTGACTAACTGGAAAAGACCCTGATGCTGGGAGGGATTGGGGCAGGAGGAGAAGGGGATGACAGAGGATGAGATGGCTGGATGGCATCCCTGACTCGGTGGGCATGAGTTTGAGTGAACTCTGGGAGTTGGTGATGGACAGGGAGGCCTGGTGTGCTGTGATTCATGGGGTCACAGAGTCGGACACGACTGAGCGACTGAACTGAACTGACTGATAACCTAATATAATCTTTAAAATGATTCAGTGAGGAGAGTCTGTTGCCTACATTTACAGACAGCCAAACTCATTTAGCAAATCCTCCTTGCTTACATTTTAGATTATCCCCTTGTTTCACCACTGATCATTACCAAAACTACTTCTACAGTCAAGTCAGAAAGTTGTGGCACAGGTATAGAGCATAGGAAACTTTACTCAGTGCTCTGTGTTAACTTAAATGGCAAGGAAATCCAAAAAAGATGGGATATATGTATACATATACCTGACTCATTTTGCCATGTAGCAGAAACTAACACATTATAAAGCAACTATCCATTCAGTTCACTGTAGTCATTAAGCTGTGTCTGATTCTTTGTGACCCCATGGACTGCAGTACGCCAGACTTCCCTGTCCATCACCATCTCCCGGAGCTTGCTCAAACTCAGGTCCATTGAGTCAATGATGCCATCCAACTATCTCAACTTCTGTCATCCCTTCTTTTCCTGCCTTCAATCTTTGTCAGCCTCAAGATCTTTTCTAAAGTCAGTTCTTTGCATCAGATGGCCATAGTATTGGAGTTTCAGCTTCAGCATCAGTCCTTCCAATGACTGTTCAGGACTGATTTCCTTTAGGATGGACTGGTTGGATCTCCTTGCAGTCCAAAGGACACTCAAGAGTCTTCTCCAACATGGTTCAAAAGCAACAATTTTTCAACTGTCAGCTTTCTTCTTCTTTTTTAAAATTAATTAATTCATTTTAATTGGAGACTAATTAGTTTGCAATATTGTGGTAGTTTTTGCCATATATTTACATGAATCAGCCATGGGTGTACATGTGTTCCCCATCCTGAATCCCCTTCTCACCTCCCTCCCCATCCCATCCCTCAGGGTTGTTCCACTGCACCAGCTTGGAGTGGTGTTTCATGCACCGAACTTGAACTGGTGATCTATTTCAAATATGGTAATATACATTTTTTAAAATGCTAGTCTCTCAAATCATCCCACCCTTGCCTTCTCCTACAGAGTCCAAAAGTGTGTTCTTTATATCTGTGTTTCTTTTGTTGTCTTGCATATAGGGTCATCATTACCATCTTTCTAAATTCCATATATATGTGTTAATATACTGTATTGGTTTTTCTTTCTGACTTACTTCATTCTGTATAATAGGCTCCAGTTTCATCCACATCATTAGAACTGATGCAAATGCATTCTTTTTAATAGCTGGACACTCAGCTTTCTTTATAGTTCAACTCTCACATCCATACATGACTACTGGAAAAACCATAGCTTTGACTAGACGGATCTTTGTTGGCAAAGTAATCTCTCTACTTTTTAATATTCTGTCTAGGTTGGTCATAACTTTTCTTCCAAGGAGAAAGTGTCTTTTAATTCCATAGCTACAGTCACCATCTGCAGTGATTTTGGAGCCCAAGATAATAGTCTGTCACTGTTTCCATTGTTTCCCCATCTATTTGCCATGAAGTGATGGGACCAGATGCCATGATCTTAGTTTTCTGAATGTTGAGTTTTAAGCCAGATTTTCCACTCTCCTTTTTCACTTTCATCAAGAGGCTCTTTAGCTCCTCTTTGTTCTGCTTTAAGGGTAATTTCATCTGCATATTTGAGGTTATTGATGTTTCTCCCAGCAATTTTGATTCCAGCTTGTGCTTCATCCAACCATGCATTTCACATGATGTACTCTGCATATAAGTTAAATGAGCAAGGTGACAATATATAGCCTTGACATACTCCTTTTCCAATTTGGAAAGAGTCTGTTGTTTCATGTCCAGTTCTAACTGTTGCCTCTTGACCTGCATACAGATTTCTCAGGAGACAGGTAAGGTGGTCTGGTATTCTTATCTTTAAAAAAAAATATTTATTTTTTATTGAAGGATAATTATCACCTTGCTTATTTAACTTACATGCTGAGTACATCATGAGAAATGCTGGGCTGGAAGAAGCACAAGCTGGAATCAAGATTGCCAGGAGAAATATCAGTAACCTCAGATATGCAGATGACACCACCCTTATGGCAGAAAGTGAAGAGGAACTAAAGAGCCTCTTGGTGAAAGTGAAAGAGGGGAGTGAAAAAGTTGGCTTAAAGCTCAACATTCAGAAAACTAAGATCATGGCATCTGGTCCCATCACTTCATGGGAAGTAGATGGGGAAACAGTGGAAACAGTGTCACACTTTATTTTTCTGGGCTCCAAAATCACTGCAGATGGTGATTGCAGCCATGAAATCAAAAGATGCTTACTCCTTGGAAAGGAAAGTTTAGACAAACTTAGATAGCATTTTGAAAAGCAGAGACATTACTTTGCCAACAAAGGTCTCTCTAGTCAAGGCTATGGTTTTTCCAGTGGTCATGTATGGATGTGAGAGTTGTTCTGTGAAGAAAGCTGAGAGCTGAAGAATTGATGCTTTTGAACTGTGGTGTTGGATAAGACTCTTGAGAGTCCCTTGGACCACAAGGAGATTCAACCAGTCCATCCTAAAGGAGATATATCCTGAGTGTTCATTGGAAGGACTGATACTGAAGCTGAAACTCCAATAGTTTGGCCACCTCATGTGAAGAGTTGACTCATTGGAAAAGACCCTGATGCTGGGAGGGATTGGGGCAGGAGGAGAAGGGGATGACAGAGGATGGGATGGATGGATGGCATCCCCGACTCAATGGACATGAGTTTGGGTGAACTCCGGGAGTTGGTGATGGACAGGGAGGCCTGGCGTACTGTGATTCATGGGATCGAAGAGTCAGACACTCTTGAGCGACTGAACTGAACTGAATTCCTTTGTAGAATTTTGTTGTTCTCTGTCAAACCTCAACATGAATCAGACATAGGTATACATATACCCCCTCCCTTTTGAACCTCCCTCCTATCTCCCTCGCCATCCCACCCCTCTAGGTTGATACAGAACCCCTGTTTGAGTTTCCTGAGACATAGAGCAAATTCCTGTTAGTTATCTATTTTACATATGGTACCTTAGACTGCAAGGAGATCCAACCAGTCCATTCTGAAGGAGATCAGCCCTGGGATTTCTTTGGAAGGAATGATGCTAAAGTTGAAACTCCAGTACTTTGGCCACCTCATGTGAAGAGTTGACTCATTGGAAAAGACTCTGATGCTGGGAGGGGTTGGGGGCAGGAGGAAAAGGGGACGACAGAGGATGAGATGGCTGGATGGCATCACTGACTCGATGGACGTGAGTTTGAGTGAACTCCAGGAGATGGTGATGGACAGGGAGGCCTGGCGTGCTGCGATTCATGGGGTCACAAAGAGTCGGACACGACTGAGCGACTGAACTGAACTGAACTGAATGTAATTTCCATGTTACTCTTTCCATACATCTCACCCTCTTCTCCCCTCTCCCCATGTCCATAAGTCTATTCTTTATGTGTGTTTCTCCATTGCTGCCCTGTAAATAAATTCTTCAGTACCATTTTTCTAGATTCTGTGTATATGCATTCAGTTCAGTTCAGTTCAGTCGCTCAGTCGTGTCTGACTCTTAGCGACCCCATGAATCACAGCACGCCAGGCCTCCCTGTCCATCACCAACTCCCAGAATTCACTCAAGCTCA
>SJYT01015430.1:63033-75430 GCA_006410635.1 Cephalophus harveyi | reverse complement strand
CCTCCCAGCATCAGAGTCTTTTCCAATGAGTCAACTCTTCGCATGAGGTGGCCAAACTATTGGAGTTTCAGCTTTAGCATCATTCCCTCCAAAGGAATCCCAGGGCTGATCTCCTTCAGAATGGACTGGTTGGATCTCCTTGCAGTCCAAGGGACTCTCAAGAGTCTCCTCCAACACCACAGTTCCAAAGCATCAATTCTTCGGCGCTCATACTCATACGTTAATTGGCTTTTTGTTTAAAAAGTATAAAAGCTACCTGCTTTGGCCACTTCTTAGGTTCTGTTTCTATGAGACCTCTGCATGCACAAATTTGTTTCTTTTTCTCCTGTTAGTCTGTCTTATGCCAATTTTATTACTAGTTCAGTCACAAGAACACAAAAGAGATAGAGGGGGAAATTCCTCCTCAACCCTGTCTTGTCATTTTCATATTAAGTATCAATATAATAATACATTGTTATGGATAAAGTGACATTTGACTTGATTTAAAATCTAGGCATTTTCACTAGTAATGACCTTAATTTCCTGGCTATTAAGACTAATTTCCATTATTCTACTTTAAGTAAATATAACTTAATAAAAGTGGCAACATCTATCTCAGATATCTTGGACATGTTAACATGTTTTCACTTAAGGTTGAAGAAAACTTTTCCCCGTGATATTTTATAGTTTTGTTTTGACTTCTTTAAAGAATCCTCCTGCAATGGAGGAGTCCTGGGTTCGATTCTTGGGTTGGAAAGATCCTCTGGAGAAGGAAATAGCTACCCGCTCCAGTATTCTGGCCAGAATTCCATGGACTGTTTACTCCATGGGGTCACAAAAGAGTCGAACATGACTGAGCGACTTTCACTCTATAAAAAAGATTTTCTCTCTTTTTTTAAATACATAAGTGAAAATACCCTGCTCATTTAATCTCAAATTTCTGCTTTAGGCTTCTGGCATATTTATCTAAGGTTACCTCTACTCTTCAAAATAATATACAGCAACTGTGCTGTGCTGTGCAGCAACTGTGCTGTGCTGTGCTCAATCACTCAGTCGTGTCCAACTCTTTGTGACCCCATGGACTGTAGTCCACCAGACTCGTCTCTCCATGGAATTCTCCAGGCAAGAATACTGGAGTGGGTTGTCATTTCCTACTCCAGGGGATCTTCCCAACCCAGGAATTGAACCGGGTTCTCCTGCATTGAAGATGGATTCTTTACCAGCTGAACTACCAGGGAAGCCCATATAGCAACTACATAAGATTAAAAATAAGGTTATTAACAAGTCATTTTATTTATGATTGAGGTTTGCCTGCTATAACAGACAATCAAAATAGTAGAAAATTCTTCAAAATAGGAGTTCATTTTGCTTCACCTAACAGTTTGGACATAAGAAGTCCAAGCTGGTCTGCTAAATGCCTGAGAGCAGACACACTCGTTCTTTCTGTCTTGTTTCCATTAACTCTTGGCATGGCTCTTAATTGATGAAAAATTTATCAACAGCTAATCTAAGAAACAAATGGAAAATTTTACGTGAGTCAACCTGAGGATTACAACCCAGAAAACAGTTTTTCAGAAAGCTCTGATTGTTCTGAAGAGGTAACGGGTGGGAGAGGGGAGGATAGTGTATGTATATCATTTTGGCAAAGGGATACATACATGCAATCAAACACACACCTCGGTAGAAGGTTTTCGCTATTCCCAAGGGACAAATATCTTACTAAATGGTTTTATTGCTTTTATAAGGGTGGAAAAATGCAACAAAGTGAGTTCATAAAAACTTCCCCCGCAATTATCTAACAGGCCAGTTCTGCCCGTTTACATGCAATCAAACACACACCTCGGTAGAAGGTTTTCGCTATTCCCAAGGGACAAATATCTTACTAAATGGTTTTATTGCTTTTATAAGGGTGGAAAAATGCAACAAAGTGAGTTCATAAAAACTTCCCCCGCAATTATCTAACAGGCCAGTTCTGCCCGTTTTCCCAAAGCACAAAGTGTCTCATCCTGATCTTCCTCTTGAATTCTTTTTCAGTTCAGTCATTCAGTTGTGTCTGACTCTTTGCAACCCCATGAACCGCAGCACTCCAGGCCTCCCTGTCCATCATCAACTCCCAGAATCCACCCAAACCTATGTCCATTGAGTCAGTGATGCCATACAACCATCTCATCCTCTGTCATCCCCTTCTCCTCCTGCCCCCATCCCAGTGGGCTGCCATCTGTGGGGTCGCACAGAGTCGGACACAACTGAAGCGACTTAGCAGCAGCAGCAGCAGCAGCAAGGTGTTGTAAGCTTATTTGATAAAATTTATTCATAAAGTTAAATGACATTTGTTTCCCTGTTTCGCTTTCATTTTATGAAACAATACCAAAATACAGGCAGGCATACCTCGGAGATAGTAGGGACTCCATTCCAGACTACTGCAGTAAAGCAAGTTGCACAAATTTTTGCTTTCCCAGTTCATATAAAAGTTAGATTTACACTGTAGTCTATTAAGTGTGCAATACCATTATCTAGAAAAACAATGTGCATATCTCAATTTTAAAAATACATCATTGCTAAAAGTGCTATCATCTGACCCTTTAGTGAGTCATAAACTTTGCAACAGTAACATCAAAGATCATTAATCACAGATCATTATAAAGAATATAATAATAATAAAAAGCTTAGCATATTGCAAGAATTACCAAAATCTGACAGACACATGAAGTGAGTAAAGGCTATCGGAAAAATAGCATCAATAGACTTACTCCACTCAACGTTGCCACAGGCTTCAAGTTCTAACTTAAAAAAGAAAAGGGCAATATCTATGAAATGCAGTAAAGCAAAATACAGCAAAATATAGATATGCCTATAATCTGTGCGGGCTTCTCTGGTGGCTCAGGTGGTAAAGAATCTGCCTGCAAAGTGGGAGACCTGGCTTTGATCCCTGGGTCGGGAAGATCCCCTGGAGAAGGAACTGGCAACCCACTCCAGAATTCTTGCCTGGAGATTGCCATGGGCAGAGGAGCCTGGCAGACCATGGGTGACAGAGTCAGACATGACTGAGCAACTACGTGATGTGACGTGTGACAATCTNTGGGTCGGGAAGATCCCCTGGAGAAGGAACTGGCAACCCACTCCAGAATTCTTGCCTGGAGATTGCCATGGGCAGAGGAGCCTGGCAGACCATGGGTGGCAGAGTCAGACATGACTGAGCAACTACGTGATGTGACGTGTGACAATCTGTGCAGAAAAGAACAAAAGATTATCTAAATAAACATATTAGAAGTGAATCTCCAATTTCAGTTCAGTTCAGTCTCTCAGTCATGTCCTACTCTTTGTGACCCCATGGACTGCAGCACACCAGGCCTCTCTGTCCATCACCAACTCCCAGTGTTTACTCAAGCTCATGTCCATTGAGTCAGTGATGCCATCCAACCATCTCATCCTCTGTCGTCCCCTTCTCCTTCTGCCTTCAATCTTTCCCAGCATCAGGATCTTTGCAAATGAGTCAGCTCTTCACATCAAGTGGCCATATTGGAGTTTCAGCTTCAGCATCAGTTCTTCTAATGAATATTTAGGACTGATTTCCTTTAGGATGGACTGGTTGGATCTCCTTGCTGTCCAAGGGACTCTAAAGAGTCTTCTCCAACACCACAGTTCAAAAGTATCAATTCTTCGGGGCTCGAATTTCTTTATAGACCAGCTCTCACATCCATACATGACTACTGGAAAAAACCATAGCTTTGACTAGATGGACCTTTGTTGGCCAAGTAATGTCTCTGCTTTTTAATATGTCTAGTTTGGTCATAAATTTTCTTCCAAGAAGTCTTTTAATTTCATGGCTGCAGTCACCATCTACAGTAATTTTGGAACTCCAGAAAATAAAGTCTGTCACTGTTTCCACTGTTTCCCCATCTATTTGCCATGAAGTGATGAGACCAAAGGCTATGATCTTAGTTTTCTGAATGCTGAGTTTTAAGCCAACTTTTTCAATCTCCTCTTTCACTTTCATCAAGAGTCTCTTTAGTTCTTCTTCACTTTCTGCCATAAGTATGGTGTCATCTGTTTATCTGAGGTTATTGATATTAGGCTATGATCTTAGTTTTCTGAATGCTGAGTTTTAAGCCAACTTTTTCAATCTCCTCTTTCACTTTCATCAAGAGTCTCTTTAGTTCTTCTTCACTTTCTGCCATAAGTATGGTGTCATCTGTTTATCTGAGGTTATTGATATTTCTCCTGGCAATCTTGATTCCAGCCTGTGCTTCATCCAGCCAGGCATTTCTCGTGATATACTCTGCATATAAGTTAAATAAGCAGGGTGACAATATACAGCCTTGTTGTACTCCTTTCCCTGTTTAGAAGCAGTCTGTTGTTCAATGTCCAGTTCTAACTGTTGCTTCCTGACCTGCATACAGATTTCTCAAGAGGCAGGTCAGGTTTTTCTGAATGTTGAGCTTTAAGCCAACTTTTTCACTCTCCTTTTTCACTTTCATCAAGAGGCTCTTTAGTTCCTCTTCACTTTTTGCCATAAGGGTGGTGTCATCTGCATATCTGAGGTTATTGATATTTCTCCCGGCAATCTTGATTCCAGCTTGTGCTTCATCCAGCCCAGTGTTTCTCATGATGTACTCTGCATAGAAGTTAAATAAGCAGGGTGACAATATACAGCCTTGACGTACTCCTTTCCCAATTTGGAACCAGTCTGTTGTTCCATGTCCAGTTCTAACTGTTGCTTCCTGACCTGCATACAGATTTCTCAAGAGGCAGGTCAGGTGGTCTGGTATTTCCATCTCTTGAAGAATTTTCCACAGTTTATTGTGATCCACACAGTCAAAGGCTTTGGCATAGTCAATAAAGCAGAAGTAGATGTTTTTCTGGAACTCTCTTGCTTTTTCCATGATTTTGGCAATTTGATCTCTGGTTCCTCTGCCTTTTCGAAAACCAGCTTGAACATCTGGAAGTTCACAGTTCATGTATTACTGAAGCCTGTCTTGGAGAATTTTGAGCATTACTTTACTAGCGTGTGAGATGAGTGCAATTGTGCGGTAGTTTGCTCATTCTTTGGCATTGCCTTTCTTCGGGATTGGCACTGGAAAACTGACCTTTTCCAGTCCTGTGGCCACTGCTGAGTTTTCCAAATTTAGGGTGTACTAATCTATGGGGTCGCACAGAGTTGGATATGACTGAAGTGACTTAGCAGCAGCAGCAGCAAAGATAGGTCAGTGACCGCAGTGGCTAGTTGATTCTTGCAGAACCAGATGGTGGGCAACACTCTTATAATCCCCTCCCTTCTGGTCTTAATTTCAACCAAGTTTGGGAAGCATTTTGTGACCAATTTGTCCCATGGTACTAGGAATTCTCATTCCCAGATCGGGGGGATTCATTGATAGATCACTCAGTGTGCTATTACTGTACCAGGCCCTGTTAATAGTAGCCAAAGCCTCTGGGCTGCCTGTTTTACTGGTCTGTTATGATCCAGAAACTGGTTCCCTCTTGCTTCTTTGCATATGTAGAGTTACATTATTAAAATCACTGATATTATAAAACTATATATTTGATCAATCATTTCAAGTTGCCTATTCATCATTATTTTAATAGGATGCTCAGTTATGTATTTGGTAATGAAAGAAATGATAATCTTATAAAACAGACAAAATACAATACAGCTAGCAACATTAATCAGGTCATAAGTTAATATTTACACTAAGGACTTTCATTAGGTGTAGCTCTATCCCCAGGTCGTCTGGCACAGGCTGTTCTGTACCAATCGCTATCTTTAAGGGAAGTGATATACTGGCATTGTGCATAAAAGTTCACCAAAGATATCTGCAGGTACAAGGCAAGTGGTGGGTCACTGTGACCCCTTACTGGACTGAGAAAGGACTGTTATCTTCTATGGAGCTACATGGCTGGTGTCAGATGAAAAACCAATCTTTATGGTTGACCAGGTATTCTGCCATTGGGGAGGTCTGGTTAATGTGTAATGCCAATGCACAATACACAATAGAGGGCAAAGAGGAGGCCTAAATGGACAGAGGAAAATTTTATGTTTAAATTTTTCTTATCTTGACTTACAATATGAATTTTATTTCATCACTTACATCTACCTGCTCCCAGGATGCTTCACCACAACCACACTTCAGCCAGTGAAAATGGAGCAGGGACACGGGACAGCACCTACCTTCTCTTTAAAAACACAGCCTAGAAGTCATACACATCACTTTTGTTCACACTTCTTTGGCCTGAATGCAGTTACATCAGCATACCTAGCAGCAAAGGAGACTGAGAAATCTCTCCTTTAGTTGGGCAGTCATGTACTCAGCTAGAAATTATGTTATTGATGAAAAAAATGGATAAGAATGAATATCTTTTCTTTATTTAGAAATGAATAAAATAGAGTTCTTCTATTAAGTGGATTGCAAGCTATGCCTCATTTTAAACTTTTACTAGCTCCCAATTCCCTTTGAAATGGATTCTGAAGAATGGATATTAGTGTGTGAGTAGTGCTCTTTATCATCCATCAAGAATAGCATACTTTAACTACATGAGAAGAAAATTATCCCTTTTCTTCATAGGCTCATACTAAAAAAGACAAAATTTTACTTTTAATATGATATTAATGCAGTAACTGAATATATTGGTTTTTATTCAAATGATAAAATATTCTTATTATATGTAGATTCATTTTGCTAGGTGCTAAAAAGCTCACAAAATTCTAAAAAGTATAGCTATAGCTCTCAAGGAGTTTATAATAATGGCTGATGTGGGTTGAAAGGCATAAAACAAAATGAGTATTTACATAAGTCAGAAAACTAAATAAGGCAAGTGCCATAAAAAATGTGCGGTGATGTTGATGAAGGGTAGTTTCAGAGAAATGAAAGTTTGTATTTAGTTATAGAATTCAAAAAAGGATAAAATAGTACTTGAAGAATGGTTATAGATCTTAAGGCAGAAATGAAAGAGGACATGAAAAGGCCGTACTTTTAAAGATGGAAAGCTTTAAAATCATTTGAGGTAGAAGTAACTCATTTTTATTGTCTCAGAGGAATAGTGGTAAAAGAGGAGGTCAGATTGTTGGTTAATAAGCATATGGTGGATGACCTTAAATGTGAGACCTTCAGAATCCATTTCAAAGGAAATTGGGAGCTAGTGAAAGTTTAGAATGAGGCATAGCTTGTAATCCACTTAATAGAAGAACTCTATTATATTCATTTCTAAATAAAAAAAATATTCATTCTTATCCAGCATTTTGAGCAGTACTCATGAAGTGCCTGTGAGCTAAAACATTTGTGAATCACTGAATGGGTGGCAAAACATGTATCTTAGGAAAATTAATCTACAAGTAGTCTGTTGAATGAATTGGAAGGAGATTATCATACTACTTGCATCATTATGATTACTGTTAACATAACATTTGGTTAGCATTTGATAAGAACTATACTCTGTGCCCTGGAGAAGGCGATGGCACCCCGCTCCAGTACTCTTGCCTGGAAAACCCCATGGACGGAGGAGCCTGGAAGGCTGCAGTCCATGGGGTCAAGAAGAGTTGGACACGACTGAGAGGCTTCACTTTCACTTTTTACTTTCATGTTTTAGAGAAGGAAATGGCAACCCACTCCAGTGTTCTTGCCTGGAGTATCCCAGGGACAGGGAAGCCTAGTGGGCTGCCGGCTATGGGGTCACACAGAGTCGGACAAGACTGAAGCGACTTAGCAGCAGCAGCAGCAGCAGCAGCATAGTCTATGCCCAGTTTGTGTTAAGTCTTTCACAACCCTATCTTAATATTAGCATCAATGGTATAAGCTAAAATACTATTTTAATCTCATTTTATAGAAAAAGAAATTGAAATTCAGAGGTTTAACAATTTATCTAAAGTATCTAAACCCAGGTCACTGATATCCTGTCCCCATATATTTAACACTACAACTGTGCTCCATCTTTCTGAGAAGACAACAGTCTTCTCAAATAAAAAGATTTCAAGTAAGGCAAAGTCAGTCTTCTCGGGTAAAGCAAGGGACTAATTTCAGGCTAAGAATGTGGGAAGTACATGTAGAATTAAATTTGTGAAGAGGAGGCTTTAAAAAGCCTTGATTTGATTCTATAAGCAAATTAAAATACCATTGTATCTCTGGCCCAAATGATGTAAAAAAGAGTGGAATCTAAGTAACCTAACTAAGACAGAAGTGGAAAAATACCCAACTTCTGTAATATCTAGCCTTCTACATGGAAGAAAGAAAAAACTCAGCTCCAGCTTATTTTACCCTTCTGTCCTTCCTAAGGGAGAGGGAAAAACTTGAAAAATTCTTACGAAGTTCATGGTCAAGAGGCATAGGCTCAATAAAGTACTAAGACCTAATCATAGAAATAGAGAAAGGTTTCCCTCCCCAATTTCACTACCACATTACTAATTACAGGAGTTTGGTTTACCCAGTACATTATGTCTGGTTATCAAGAAAATTCTAACACATACCAAAAGGCAAAACACTGACAATTTGAAAGGATAAAAGAGGCATAATAACCAGATGAGGCAGGGATGTTGAAAACAAAAGCTTGAGAATTTAACTACCATTAATACCATTAATACTCTAAGGACTCTAACAAATAAGTAGATAGCATGCAAGAACAGATGGGCAATGTAAGCATAATGGTGGAAATCCTTAAAAGATAACCAAAAACAAATACTAGAAATCCAAACTACTGTAACAGAAATAAAGAATGATTTTTATGGACTTATTAATAAACTGCATGCAGCTAAGGAAAGAATCTCTGAGCTACAGGATATATTAGTATAATCCTCAAAATCTGAAGGGTGAAGAGAACAAATATTTAAATAAATAGTGAACTATTTAAGGACTGTTAACTACAAAATGAGCTATATACACATATGGGAATAACAGAAAGAGAAGAAAGAGAGAAAGTAGTAAAAGAATTATTTAAAATAATAATGACTGAGAATTTCCCCAAATTAATGTCAGATACCAAACCACAGTGGCTCAGACAGTAAAGAATCTGTGTGAAATGTTAGAGACCTGGGTTTGATCCCTGGGTCAGAAAGATCCCCTGGAGAAGGGAATGCAACCCACTTCAGGATTTTTGCCTGGAGAATTCCAAGGACAGAGGAGCCTGGGAGCTACAGTCCATGGGGTCGCAAAGATTCAGACACGACTGAGTAACTAACACTTCACACTTCACGCTTCACACCAGACCATAGAGCCAGAAAGCTAGAGAACACCAAGCAGATAAACATAGAAACTACACCTAGGCTCACAATTTTCAAACTAAGCTTCCCTAGTGGCTCAGAGGTTAAAGCGTCTGCCTCTAATGTGGGAGACCTGGGTTCGATCCCTGGGTGGGGAAGATCCCCTGGAGAAGGAAATGGCAGCCCACTCCAGTATTCTTGCCTTGAGAATCCCATGGATGGAGGAGCCTGGTAGGCTGCAGTCCACGGGGTCGCAAAAAGTCGGACACGACTGAGTGACTTCACCTTCACACCTAGGCTCACAATTTTCAAACGATAGAAAATTAAACACAAGGAAACAATCCCGAAAGAAGCCAGAAATACCTATAAAGGAACAAAGATAAGAATTACACCCCACTTCTCCTCAGAAACTATGCAAGTAGGAAGAGAATAGAATGATAAACTATCAGTGTTAAGGGAAAAAAAACCCACCAATTTAGAATTTTGTACCCTGAAAAGTTATCCTTCAAAATTGAAGAAGAAATAAAGACTTTCTCAGACAAACAAAAGTTGAGGGAGTCTGTTGCCAATAGACTTGTGTGCAAGAAATGTTAAAAGTTCTTTAAAGAGTAGAGAAATAATATAGTTGAGACACTTGGAAGAACATTGAATAAGGATTGCTGCTGCTGCTGCTAAGTCACTTCAGTCATGTCTGACTCTGTGCACCCCCATAGATGGCAGCCCGTGAGGCTCCCACGTCCCTGGGATACTCCAGGCAAGAACACTGGAGTGGGTTGGCATTTCCTTCTCCACTAAAAGACAACAGTTTGTTCAAAATAATGATTCCAGCAATGTATTCCATTTGTATGCATATGTGCATATATATACACACACACACACACACACACACACACACACCATGTCTGTGTGTGTGTAAAGGAAATGGATGACAGAAGGATACAAGGTATGAGAGTAAGGAATTGGAACTACTTCTCTATTATAAGGTACTAAAACTACCCATGAAGTAGTATAAGGTTATTCAAAAGTGGACATGGATTAACTGAAATGTATATTGCAAATTTGACTTCTTCCTCAGAATTCACTCAGTTATGTCTGACTCTTTACCCACCAGGCTCCTCTGTCCATGGAATTCTTCAGGCAAGAATACCAGAATGGATTGCCATTCCCTTCTCCAGGGAATCATCCTGACTCAGGAATCTAACCTGGATCTCCACATTGCAGGCAGATTCTTTACTGTCTGAGCCACCAGGGAAGTCCCTGCAAATTCAAAGGCAACCACCAAAACAAGGTTAAAAAAAAAAAAAGAAAAAGAAACATAACTTTTATGCCAAGCAAGGAGAGAAAATGAAATCATAAAATGCTTAATTAAAAGCTACAAAAAGCAGAAAAGTGGGAGACAAAAACAGAACCAAAGAACAAGGACAGCAAATAGAAAGCAAATGCAGTAGATATTAATCCAACTATGTCAATAACCACATTGAACACCAATGATCTAAGTATACCAACTAAAAGACAGACTGCCAGAGTAGACTTAAAAAAAAAAAGGAAAAGAAAGAAATAAACAACTGCAAGAAACTTACTTTAAATATATAGAGACACACAGATCTCAAATAAAAGTGTGGAGGAAAATATACCTGACACTATTCAAAACAAAATAGGTGGAGTAATATTAATTTCAAATAGAGCAGATTTCCAACACAGAGAAATGTATCAGGGATCAAGAAAAGCATTACATAATGAAAAATTGATTAATGGGTGAATTCTCCAAAAGACAGAACAATCTTAACATCCATGCACCTAACAAAAGAGTATCAAACTACGGGAGGCAAAATTTTTAAAAAGTACAAAAAGAAATAGATATGTCCACTATTATAACTGCAGAATTCAACACCCCTCTCTTTCTGAAATGGACAGATCCAGCAGGCACAAAATCAGTAAAGACAGTTGAACTCAATAGCATCATCATTAAACTGGACCTATAAACTACTTTATCCAGCAATAGTAGAATACATGGAGACAATATCCAGAGAATTAGAAGACAAACCACAGACTTTGAGGAATATTTGCAAAAGTTACATCTGATAAAGAACTGTTATACAAAATATGCAAAGAAAATTGAAGCAAAAGATAAGAAACAATTAGAACAGTTACAAAATGGGCCAAGACATTAACAGACACCTCACCAAAGAAGATATATAAACAGTAAATTAGCATATTAAAAGATGCTGCACATCATATGTCATGAAGGAAACACATATTAAAACAGCAGTTCAGTTGCCAAGTTGTGTCCCACTCTTTGTGATCCCATGGACTGCAGCATGCCAGGCTTCCCTCACCACCTCCCAGTGTTTGCCCAAGTTCATGTCTATCGAATTGGGGATGCCATCCAACCACCACATCCTCTGTTGACTTCTTCTCCTCTCAACTATAAGGATGGTCAAAATCTGGAACACTGTCAGCATCAAATGCTGGTGAGGATGTGGAACAACAGAAAATCTCATGCATTGCTAGTGGAAATGCAAATGGTGCAGCCACCTTGGGAAACAGTTTGACCATTTCAAACAATACTAAACATACTCCTATAGTATGCTCTGGAAATTGTACTTCTTAGTATTTCCCCAAAAGAGTTGAACACTTATGTCTACACTGAATGCAGATGTTTATAGAAGCTTTGTTCACAGTTGCGCCATATCTGGAAGTGACCAAGATGCCTTTCGGTAGGTGAATGGATAAACTGTGGTCCATCAAGACAATGGAATATTATTCAGTCTAAAAACAAATGAGCCATAAAGTCATGAAAAGATATGGACTAATCTTCAATGCATATTACAAAGTGAAAGAAGCCATTCTGAAAAGGCTACCTACTGTCTGATTTCAACTATATGATATTTTGGAAAATTTTGAAAGTGATGGGAATACCAGACCACCTGACCTGCCTCTTGAGAAACCTATATGCAGGTCAGGAAGCAACAGTTAGAACTGGACATGGAACAACAGACTGGTTCCAAATAGGAAAAGGAGTACATCAAGGCTGTATATTGTCACCCTGCTTATTTAACTTCTATGCAGAGTACATCATGAGAAATGTTGGACTAGAAGAAGCACAAGCTGGAATCAAGATTGCCGGGAGAAATATCAATAACCTCAGATATGCAGATGACACCACCCTTATGGCAGAAAGTGAAGAGGAACTAAAAAGCCTCTTGATGAAAGTGAAAGAGGAGAGTGAAAAAG
>SJYT01015430.1:29767-62963 GCA_006410635.1 Cephalophus harveyi | reverse complement strand
AAAGCTCAACATTCAGAAAACGAAGATCATGGCATCTGATCCCATCACTTCATGGGAAATACATGGGGAAACAGTGAAAACAGTGTCAGACTTTGTTTTTTGGGGCTCCAGAGTCACTGCAGATCATGATTGCAGTCATGAAATTAAAAGACGCTTACTCCTTGGAAGGAAAGTTATGACCAACCTAGATAGCATATTGAAAAGCAGAGACATTACTTTTCCAACAAAGGTCTGCCTAGTCAAGGCTATGGTTTTTCCAGTGGTCATGTATGGATGTGAGAGTTGGACTGTGAAGAAAGCTGAGCGCCGAAGAATTGATGCTTTTGAACTGTGGTGTTGGAGAAGACTCTTGAGAGTCCCTTGGACTGCAAGGAGATCCAACCAGTCCATTCTGAAGGAGATCAACCCTGGGGTTTCTTTGGAAGGAATGATGCTAAAGCTGAAACTCCAGTATTTTGGCCAGCTCATACGAAGAGTTGACTCATTGGAAAAGACTCTGATGCTTGGAGGGATTAGGGACAGGAGGAGAAGAGGACGACCAAGGATGAGATGGCTGGATGGCATCACTGACTCGATGGACGTAAGTTTGAGTGAACTCCAGGAGTTGATGATGGACAGGGAGGCCTGGCATGCTACGATTCATGGGGTAGCAAAGAATCAGACACGACTGAGCAACTGAACTGAACTTTTATACGTCAGACCCTGTTTTTATTATGTTATAAGCTAGTTAGTAGTAGAGTCAGTATTGTAACCTAGATCTCTTGACCCCACCTGTTAACCATACAATGCTGCCATTTTTGTCTGGTTAGATCCATTAATTGAATCTATATCTTAAATAACAATAGGAAGCAGCCAATAGGAATATGATGAAAGTTAAATTTTGACAGTTTTCTAGATATGGGTTATAACTGATTTAATTGCAGTAAAATATACTTAACATAAAATGTGCCATTTACCCATCTTTAAGTGTACAGTTCAGTGGCATTAAGCACTACCTTTCTAATGCTGTGCCGTCATCAGCACTATCTGTTTCCAGAACTTTTTCATCATCACACGTGGAAACTCTACATTAAATAACAATTCCTCATCTCCTTTCCTCCAGCACCTGGTAACCACTATTATACTTTGTCCCTTCTAATTTGTCTATCCTAGATACCTAATATAAGTGTAATTATAACTATCTGTCCTTTTATAGCTAACGTATTTCACTTACTGTAGTGTTTCCAAGGCGCCTCCATGTTTTAGTGTATGTCAGTACTTCATTTCTTTTTACAGCTGAAGAATATTCCACTATATGCATATACCATATTTTGTTTATCCATTTATCTGTTGATGGGCATGTGGGCTGTTTCTATCTGTGGGCTATTATTGTGAAGAATAGTGCTATAGACATTGGTGTATATGTATGTTTGTGTTCTTGGTTTCAATTCTTTTGAATATATACTCAGGAGTGGAATTTCTGGATCATATGGTAATTCTGTGTTTTAATTTTTTTGAGGAACCACTAAATTGTTTTCCATAGTGACTGCACAGTTTTATATTCCCAAGGGCAGTGTCTGAAGGTTCCAATCTCTTTATCTCCATGTCCTGTTATTCCTTTTATTTCTTTTTTTTTTTAATGTATATAATAGTCATCCTGATGGATATGAAAAAATATCCCATTGTGGTTTTGATTTACATTTTCCCTAATAGTGAAAGAAGTTGAACATTTTTTCATGTTCTTATTGGCCACTTGTGTATCTTCTTTGGAGGAATGTCTGTTTAAGTCGTTTGCTTATTTTGGAATTGGGTGTTTTTCTGTTGTGTGAATTCTGTATATATTCTGGATATTAATCTTTTATGAGCTATATGATTTGCAAATATTTCCTCTTTCATAACTGATTTATATTATAGTAGTTACAGAAGGTTTATTAATTTCTTTGGCAGCATGAGAGATTTGCCCCAAACCCCATGAACATTTTAATACCTTAATAAACATTTCTCATCCTTAGCTGTATATACAGTATGCTATTGTATTGTTGTAGTAACTACCTAGATACTTCTCTATCTTCTAAATATCTTTTAATTTTATTTTATATCTGTGTGTCCATATATTAACTTCATCCTCATCCTGTGGTATTTTTATTTCCTCCTGTACACCTCTGGGCTTCCCTGGTGGGTCAGATGGTAAAGAATCTGCCTGCAATGTGAGAGACCTGGGTTTGATCCCTGGGTTGGGAAGATACCCTGGAGAAGGACATGGCAACCCACTCCAATATCCTTGCCTGGAGAATCCCCATGGACAGAGGAGCCTGGCATGCTACAGTCCATGGGGTCACAAAGAGTTGGACACGACTGAGTGACAAAGCACAGCATAGCCTGTAGCACAGAAGCACACTTGTGACAGGGTTTCTGTGGATAACTGCTGAGTCTATTATTGAATTGGTAATCACTCTACTATCACACTGATAAAACCATAGTTTTCTTAGTCCAAATTTTTGTATGATGCAAAATTCTTAGTTGTAAACCAGACTCCACTCTCCAGCTAAAATCAGCAGAAGAAAAATTATTAAAGAACATTTGGAAGCCCACAGAATTTACAGGACATCCAAATATATCAGATGAATAGGGAACTGCCCCACAAGTCATCACACAGATGTCACAGGTTTTACCAGTCACTCTGGGGACTGGATGCGACAAATACCATCACAGTTTTGCCCTGAAAGATGGATCTTGACCACCTCTCACACCAAAAGAGATGTTTTCTCATTTGCTCCCTCACATTGCTATTTCTGAAGTGAAGCGTGTATGGATGCAATTGGTTGGTGGACATTAGATACCATTGCCAAACTAAGGAAGCCAGGAGAGTCCAGTTTTGTAATGTGGCAAAATTTTAGAAGACATGAAACCTAGGCAAAGATTCTGGATGGCCACAAGCATGGCAATGTCATGGCATCCTTTAAGACATATTTGCCCCTGTACAGGGACCCTGTGTTACCACTTTGATATTATTTATGCCTGCGTAGCCTGTAAAGTTTTGGCTAATGAATTCTCATTTGGCTAAGGAGAAACTTCCAAGTAACAGCATCTTTCTGAAAGCAACGGACAAAGTTGTTTCATGAGTTATATGGCAGTGGAGCCTGCAAAGATAAATGGTTAGCAAATAAGAATCTTTTTTTTTTTTCTTTTAGTATCAGGGAAGAGGAAAATGTGATTTAAGGTGATGAATAAAGGAAAGCTCTAGCTGATTACTGTTACATTATCTAGTCAACTATTGGGATAGTCTTAAAAGCAAAAAGTCTTGCCTCCCAAATAATTTTGAAAGGTCTTCCATGGTTTTGATATTTTCTGTTAAAATTATAGGTCTCTTGTTGTCACTCATTAGTTATTAATTTTTCTGAATCTTTCGTGTTTATTTCTCAGTGACTTATATGCCAACTTAAGATTCTACCAAACTACTTTGTGATTTGGTATGCTTATAACTGATGGACCAAGTACACTGTGATGAAATGTAGATCTGATTGTCACCTAGGGGTAGTTTTGAAACATTTGTAAGGGGTTGAAATTTGAACTGTTAATTTTCTTTTCTATTTATCTTTTAGATTGTAAAAATTCCCTCTTTCTGCCTATTTTCCCAGTTATTCATGTATGATTTATTGTCAGATTTAAAATAAAGCAAGGAGAAACAGGAAGATCCCCTGGAGTATGAAATGGCAGTGTGCTCCAGTGTTCTTACTTGGAAAACCCCATGGACAGAGGAGCCTAGTGGGCTACAGTTCATGGGACCACAGTCAGACAGGACTGAGCAACTGAGCACACACACAAAGGCTAACAAGGAAAAATATGTCCCATTAAAAAAATATGTATCATTTGTTATTTAGTATTTATGGGAATTCCTAGTTTGATTTTTCTCTGCACTTGAAATACAAAGAAGAGATGCATAGAATGAATTTTGTGTATTTCAGAACGGACATTGCAACTTTCCATTGGATGACAGAATTAACTATCTTTTATATGATGAATAATGAAAGCAGTGTATTTATTACTATATTCCACACATCAAATTACTTCTCCCTTGTTAATGAATGATGACCAATTTGTGTTAGTTCCTATCTTATTAGGTTTTTTTCAGGGAACTCAATAAATAGTACGTGAACCAAGAACTTCCAGATGTTCAAGCTGAATTGAGAAAAGGCAGAAGAATCAGAGATCAAATTGCCAACATCCATCGGATCATAGAAAAAGCCAGAGAGATTCAAAAAGACATCTACTTCTGCTTTATTGACTATGCCAAAGCCTTTGACTGTGTGGATCACAACAAACTGTGGAAAATTCTTAAAGAGATAGGAATAATAGACCACCTTACCTGCCTCCTGAGAAATCTGTACGAAGGTCAAGAAGCAACAGTTAAAACCAGACATGGAACAATGGACTGGTTCCAAATTGGGAAAGGAGTACAACAAGGCTGTATATTGTCACCCTGCTTATTTAACTTACATGCATCAGGTGAAATGCCTGGCTGGATGAATCACAAGCTGGAATCAAGATTGCCGCGAGAAATATCAATAACCTCAGATATGCAGATAACACTACCCTTATGGCAGAAAGTGAAGAGGAACTGAGGAGCCTCTTGATGAAAGTGAAAGAGGAGAGTGCAAAAGCTGGCTTAAAACTCAATATTCAAAAAACTAGGTTCATGGCATCCAGTCCCATCACTTCATGGCAAATGGATGGGGAAACAATGAAAACAGTGATAAACTTTATTTGCTTGGGCTCCAAAATCACTGCAGATGGTGACTGCAGCCATGAAATTAAAAGATGCTTGCTTCTTGAAAGTAAAGCTATGACCAACCTAGACAGCATATTAAAGAACAGAGACATCACTTTGCCAACAAAGGTCCATCTAGTCAAAGCTCTGGTTTTTCCAGTGGTCATGTATGGCTGTGAGAGTTGAACCATAAAGAAGGCTGAGGGGTGACGAATTGATGCTTTTGCACTGTGGTGTTGGAGAAGACTCTTGAGATTCTCTTGGACTGCAAGGTGATCAAACCAGTCAATCCTAAAGGAAATCAACCCTAAATATTCGTTGGAAGGACTGATGCTGAAGCTGAAGCTCCAATACTTTGGCCACCTGATGTGAAGAACTGACTCACTGGAAAAGATCCTGATGCTGGGAAAGATTGAAGGCAGGAGGAAAAGGGGATGACAGAGGATGAGATGGTTGGAAGACATCACCACCTTGATGGACATGAGTTTGTGCAAGCTCCAGGAGTTGTTGATGGACAGGGAAGCCTGGAGTGCTGCAGTCCTTGGGGATGCAAAGAGTCAGATGTGACTGAGCGACTGAACTAAACAATAAATAGTAACCCTCTTCTTAATTCTGAACAATATGAGAAATAAAACAGAAGAGTGAGGCAATCAGGAAATCAAAATCCATATGATTTTTTATTATTAATAAAGGCTGAGTTGAAGCATGTTGCTTAGGGAGAAGTCCAAGTGGGTCAGCTCACACTCAACCAGAGAAGTAGGCAGCTTACCTTCCAGACACAGCTGAAGAAACAAGCAGAACACGTATTCCGTGTGGGTACCACATTCCCAAGAGGAGGATAGGGAAACTGAGCAGCGCTGGCCAGGTTATTCCAGAATTAGCCAGTTAGGAGAAGTCAACTCAGAAGTCCACTGAAGACAGCCATAGGGAAAGAACAGAGGAGGAGTTTAAAGTGAATAGGAACTCACTCAGTTGGAAGAAACAGCAGCATATGCCTCCTATTTTACATTACCTTGGCCAGCTGCTTTAGGGATCTAAAATTTTGCTTATGTTTTGCAAATTGGGTCATTCTTTTTAATATTTGATACTTAAACTTTCTGACCATCATTTGGTAGTGTCAAATAATTAGACATAGGATGCAGTCTGGGCTTAAGTCATTGTCATTTGGCACTGTGGGAGAGAACAGAAACCGTGTTGATGTAGGACAACTCACAGAGCGGCTGTTCGGTCTCTTAGTTAAGAGCACAGTTCTGTCGTCAGAAGGCCTTCGGACAAAACAAAACCTTCTGTGCCTCAGTGTCCTTTTCTATCAAAGGGAACAATAATGGCACCTGCCTCAAAAGGGAATTGTGAAGTTTATGGGTTAATACAAATAAAGCATGTGAGTAGTGCTTGGAGCATAGTGTTGAGTAAATATGGGCATCCATTCTCAAAAATCATTAAAGTTATAGAAAGTTCTTTGTTCGTGTGTGCTCAGTTGCTCAGTGGTGTTCAACCCTTTGTGAGCCCATGGATTATAGCCCTCCAGGCTCCTCTGCCCATGGGCCTTTTCAAGCAAGAATACTGGAGCGGATTGCCATTTCCTCCTCCAGGGGATCTTCCTGACCCAGGAATCGAACCTGCGTCTCCTGCATTGGCAGGCGGATTCTTTACCACTGAGCCACCTGTGTGGGAAGCCCATGAGAAGTTCTTATATGTTGTTTAAAATGGCCTTTAGAAGAAACTGATCGTTCAATATTTGAAGTTATCAAAGAGCTTTCAGACTAGATTTGAATGAAACAGGAATAAATTGGTGAAAGAGTTACTTATAGCTACAAAAAATGACGTGGAATGAAAGTGAAAAAATAAAGGAGAAGGGCATTGAAGAGAATGGCATGTTCTATTTTGCTTCCTCGACTCCCTGGAAAGCTTACTTACCTTCTTCGCTAGAGAACAGGTTTCCCAGCCTGGAGCCACTTTGTGGTCATTTTCTTGGCCTCCTTCCCAGTGTTTTCTGAACTACTCAGTGTTTTTCTTTGAGTGATAAAATTAATGCCAATTTTTAGGTCTGCCACATAATGTCAAAATATTGGAAAATTATTCATCTTTTTGGGCCAGGTACCCTGTCTGTGAGATGGACATAATAATACTTTCTCATAAGGTATTATGGATGTAAAATGAAGCAGTTGATGAATGAAAAATAATGTAGGTATTTGGTAAATCTTATTTCCTTTTCTTTTCCTATATTGATTTGTAACTAACTTTCTCCTCTTAGTTGTGTTGGAGTCCAATAAAATTGGGATAATAGTACTAATTTTATAGGGTTGTTAAGAGGATTTAATGAAATGATGACTACATAGAGCTAGTATAGTTCCTGCTACAGAGTATATAAATAGAACTGATGATGTTCCTTAGGAAGTCAAACATCTTCATATGCTTGTTATGTGTATTAATTTTGTGAAAACTCTTCATATGACATTATCTCTTAAATCATCCTCAGGACCCATTAATGTATCAAAGGTATTGAGAAGCCCTAAAAAAAAAAAAAAAAAAAGATGCTACTTGGCTTAAAGCAGCACTTCCCCTATGTATTTGAGCAAGGGACCCCCCTCTTTTTTTTTAGTGGAGGAGGGGACACATTCTTTTTTTCTGGCATTCTGTGTCATAGTGTTTCTTAGCTGTCTTGGGAAATGACAGACTGGCAACAAGAGGGGACTGAGGGAGGTGTTGGAAGGCAGTAAGTTGGTGAGTGAGAAGTGCTAGGGCTGTTGGATTTTATCGACAGCTTTGACTAACTCTAAAGTAAGCTTTCCCTGTAGTTTTCCTTTGTGGAAGGATCTGTTAATGTTCCCTTTATCTCTGGTTTTTCTAAAGATGTGCAAGAAGCAGTGCTCCTGGTTCTCCTTGCTTCTCCCAGACCTGCCGCTCTTGCCACCTCCCGGTGGCACGTGTCTCCCTTCTTCCAGGGGCCCAGACCTAAATCCTGGAGTCATCTCTGCGTCTTTCACTCATGTCAGCACATTCCACAGGCTCTACCTTTAAGCCAGATTTATAATTCTATCATTTCTCTCCATCTTCACCTTTACCACCTTGTCCTTGTCCTGTTTTATCAGTCTCCTGGGCCCTGAGCTGCTCATTCAGCTGTTCCCCCACCCACCCCAATGCCTGCCCACTACCCGCCAACCCCAATGCCTGCCCATCCCCCCACCGTGTTTCTTGTTGTCATGCACATAGGGTCATCTTTACCATCTTTCTAAATTCTATCTATATGCATTAATATACTGTATTGGTGTTTCTCTTTCTGACTTACTTCACAAGCTTCAGGCTATGGGTTCTTTTCAGGGAAACCTGACAACTACTGCAACAGCCTTTTTCCTGGTCTCCTTGCTTCTGCTCTTTCACTTCTAGTTTATTTTCAACATAGTGGTCAGCATGATCCTTTAGAAACGTCAGAGAAGTCACTCCTCTGATTAAACCTTCTGACAGGTGTCTCATTTCACTTAGTAAAAGCCAAAGTCCTTAATAAAATCCATAGGCTGCTCGGTCTAGAGCCAGCTCCTCTCGGTTTGACATATCTCCTGCACTCCCCAGCTCACTCTGTTCCAGGATTGCCCACTGGCTTAGTCAGCTGTTTCAAATACTAAAAGATGATGCTGTGAAAGTGCTGCACTCAATATGCCAGCAAATTTGGAAAGCTCAGGAGTGGCCACAGGACTGGAAAAGGTCAGTTTTCATTCCAATCCCAAAGAAAGGCAATGCCAAAAAATGTTCAAACTACTGCATAATTGCTGTCATTTCACACACTAGCAAAGTAATGCTCAAAATTCTCCAAGCTAGGCTTCAACAGTACTTGAATCGAGAACTTCCATATGTTCAAGCTGGATTTAGAAAAGGCAGAGGAACAAGAGATCAAATTGCCAGCATCCACTGGGTCATGGAAAAAGCAAGAGAGTTCCAGAAAAACATCTACTTCTTCTTCATTGACTATGCTAAAGCCTTTGTTTGTGTGAGTCACAACAAACTGTGGAAAATTCTTCAAGAGATGAGAATACCAGACCACGTTACCTGCCTCCCGAGAAACCTGTACACAGGTCAAGAAGCAATAGTCAGAACCAGACATAGAACAACAGACTGGTTCCAAATTGGGTAAGGAGTACATCAAGGCTGCATATTGTCACCCTGCTTGTTTAAGTTACATGCAGAGTACATCATGTGAAATACTGGGCTGGATGAATCACAATCTAGAATCAAGATTGCTGGGAGAAATATCAGTAACCTCAGATATGCAGACGGAGAAGGCAATGGCAAGCCACTCCAGTACTCCTGCCTAGAAAATCCCATGGACAGAGAAGCCTGGTAGCCTGCAGTCCATGGGGTCGCTACGAGTTGGGCACGACTGGGCAACTTCACTTTCACTTTTCACTTTCATGCATTGGAGGAGGAAATGGCAACCCACTCCAGTGTTCTTGCCTGAAGAATCCCAGGGATGGAGGAGCCTGGTGGGCTGCCGTCTATGGGGTCGCACAGAGTCGGACACGACTGAAGCGACTTAACAGCAGCAGCAGCAGCAGAAATGCAGAATACACCACCCTTATGGCAGAAAGCAAAGAGGAACTAAAGACCCTCTTGATGAAAGTGAAAGAGAAGAGTGAAAAGGCTGGCTTAAAACAACATTCAAAACACTAAGATCATGGCACGTGGTCCCATCACTTCATGGCAAGTAGTTGGGGAAACAATGGAAACAGTGACAGACTTTGTTTTCCTGGGCTCCAAAATCACTGCAGATGGTGACTGCACCCATGAGATTAAGTGATGCTTGCTCCTTGGAAGAAAAGTTATGACCAACCTAGAGACCATGTTAAAAAGCAGAGACATTACTTTGCCAACAAAGGTCCATCTAGTCAGAGCTCTGGTTTTTCCAGTGGTCATGTATGTATGTGAGAGTTGAACCATAAAGAAGGTTGAGCAGTGAAGAATTGATGCTTTTGAACTGTGGTGCTAGAGAAGACTCTTGAGAGTTCCTTGGACTGCAAGGTGATCAAACCAGTCAATCCTAAAGGAAATCAACCCTGAATATTCATTGGAAGGACTGGTGCTGAAGCTCAAGTTCCAATCCTTTGGCCACCTGATGCGAGGAGCCAACTCATTAGAAAAGACCCTGATGCTGGGAAAGATCGAGGGCAGGAGGAGGGGTGACGGAGGACAAGGTGGTTGCGTGGCATCACCCACTCGATGGTCATGAGTGAGTGCGCTCCAGGAGGTGGTGGAGGACGGGGAGGCCTGGCGTGCTGCAGTCCATGGCGTTGCAGAGAGTCGGACACGACTAAGCGACACAGCTACAGCAGCAATAGAGTACCCGAGACTCATAAGCAATATGAACCAGAGGCTCATAAACAATAGAAATCAATTTCTCACAGTTCTGAAGGCTGGCAAGTTCAAGATCTTCATGGTAGCATGGTTGAATTCTGGTGAGGGCCGTCTTCCAGGTTGCAGAGTACTGCCTGCTCATCGTGTCCTCATTTGGTAGAACAGAGGGGAAGCAAGCTCTCCCGACTTTCAGGGCATTTATCCTACTCATGAGAGCTCTACCCTCATTCACCTACTTCTCATCCTAATGACCTCCCAAAAGCCCCACCTCCTAGCACCATCGCACTGGGAGGTAAAGTTTCAACATATGGATTTGGGGGGAACATTAACATTCAGTTCATAACACCAGTCTCCCGTCTGTTTCTCTGACAAACAAGCATGTTCCTATCTCTGGACCTTTGCATTGTCTCTCTTTTCTGGTCTAGAAGCATCTTTTCTCAGATATGTCCCAGACCTGCTCCCTCATTTTCTTCTGGTTGCTGCTAGTGAGACATCCTGTAACCAATCTACATACAAATATAACCAGGTTCTTCTTCCACACTCTCTGGCTTATTCTCCTTTATTTTTACCATAGTACTTTTCATGGTTAGGCATAGTATATACT
This sequence comes from Cephalophus harveyi, assembly GCA_006410635.1. Lineage (NCBI taxonomy): Eukaryota > Metazoa > Chordata > Mammalia > Artiodactyla > Bovidae > Cephalophus > Cephalophus harveyi. The sequence continues at coordinate 52,266 of SJYT01015430.1, read as the reverse complement.
TATATACTTAATTATTTGTTGGTTGACCCCCCCCCACAACTAGAATATAATTCCATAATAGGATAGATTTTGTCTAGAACATCACTTACACATATTTGTGGAATGAATAGGTGAACAAGGGTCACATTTGCCATGAACTATATAGCTTGAAGTAGATACCATTATACCGTGACAAATTTAAGCTTAGATATTAAGCCTGAATCATGAGTCATGAATCATAAGTCTCTCTCTCTCTCTTTTTTTTTTTTTGGATGAGTTAAATCAGCACTTCTCAAAGTTGATCCATGGATAACATTTTAAAGGATGTGAAAAGGTGTTATGCAGGGTATAGAACAAATATGTGTGTATGTGTGTGTGTGTGCAGCGTGCTAGAGAGTGACCAATTGAATAGAAGCATGAGAAGTTTTTATGTGTGTGATTATATGTGAAATCTTAATAGAGTTTTTTTTTCTGTGTTGTATGATAAGACATTTGAACTTTTCTCAGAATAATCACACCTATTGAGAATAAGTTGATTTTAACTCAGTGTAGAATTTTAATCATATGTTGTTATAATAATGAGATATGGTAAGACTATTGGAAGTTTAACTTTATTCCTATCAAGAAATGTTATTTCTTTGTATGGAAAGTTGAAAAGAAGAGGTTGATAAATGAGAGTAAATCTGTGAGTGACTCCAGAATGATTATTATCATAAAGTGAAGTGAAGTTGCTCAGTCGTGTCCGACTCTTTGCGACCCCATGGACTGTAGCCTACCAGGCTCCTCTGTCCATGGGATTTTCCAGGCAACAGTCCTAGAGTGGATTGCCATTTCCTTCTCCAGGGGATCTTCCCAACCCAGGGATCGAACCTGGGTCTCCCGCATTGTAGACAGACGCTTTACCATCTGAGCCACCAGGGAAGTCCTATTATCATAAAGGTGTATGAAATTAATATTACATGTAGAATTTGGTATTTGTTGGTGTCTGGAGCCTTCTTAGGATTTCTTTTGGCTTTTTACTTTGCCATTGGGAAATTACCAGGAGTATTTCTGAAGCGTGATCTTCAGAAATAGTGCCAAACTGCTCTCATCCTGCCTAAAAGCAAAATATATATATATATCTTCTTACATGGCAGGGGACGCAGGTTTGATCCCTTAGTCAGAGAGATCCTCCTTGGAGGAGGAAATGGCAACCCGCTCTAGTATTCTTACCTGGGAAATCCCATGGACAAAGGAGCCTGGAGGGCTACAGTCTATAGGGTTGCAAAGAGTTGGACATGACTGAGTGACTGAGCATCCATGCACACCTTTGGAAAATAAGTAGATTGTATGTTGAGATTTTAAAAATACTATAAATACCATTACTTTACCTGGATCAATAGTTGCTCTTACTTTTTCACTAGTTCTTTTCATTCTGGGACTTTTAATTACCACAAACCTAGCAAAAACTCTTGGACTAAAGTAAAGCCACTCCATTAGAGAGTTAATTATAATAGTTTTTCAGTATCTATTAGTGATTTTTGTTCAAACTCAATAGTGAATTTAATAATCCCTTTGTTCTCAGTGAATGAAACTTCATTTAAGCAACAAACATCATAGCCTTTTAGCCCATACATGACCCTCATAGACTATGGCATGTTCCTTAATTATAGGTGAATATCAGTCCACAAAGCACCCATAATTCAAAAGATTTATACACAGTTCTAGTAGGAGCACTTGAACTTTAATATTAATAGATCAAATAAGAGATACTAAATAAGTAATTTTGCCTTATTTACATTTTGTCCTAAAATCCCTGAAATTTAGATGATAAGGTTCCACAGTACTTTTAATTTCTCTGCTTCTTCAGAAATTTTGTTTTTGAGGCCTCATTTTATTTTTGTTATTATTTTCAGAGTTGTTTAAAAGAATTGTTGATTTTGCCTTAATGCTGATCATTTATCTCTACTTGACTCTCTATCCAATGAGGTTTCCTTCAGTTAATTTTGATTTTTCAGAATATCAGTGACCAGGCTTGAGGAAAAAATATGTGAATCTATAATGTTACAGTTTTTTTTTTTTTTTTTTTTGTGGGTTGGCATTTCAGTATTTGGCTAGGGAGGCAAGCTTGAAATCCAAAGGTCTGTTTCTCACAAAAGGTTGTCTTTTGCATTTCTCCCATGATTGTATCATCAAAGGGCTTGTGATTTCATCAAAACCAAAACCCAAACATATATGCCCTTAAACACATATTTGTCATAAATTCTGCAATGTAATATATTCATTTTCCCCAAAAAAACTATACTTTGGAAAGAGGATATGGCCTTATATTATAGTTCTCATGAAGGATATTGATATTCTTCAACTACCTTATTTTAGTTTGAACAACAAAGTAATAAAACACTGCTTGGAAAAGTTACATTAGCTTGAAAAAACTTAATACCCATTTAGGATGCTTGTTGGGGTCACTTGAAATTGATGAAAAATGTTACAGCCGAATTTAAAGGTTCAGGGTGACCTTACAATTATAAGTATTAGATATCATTGTAAACAAACCTTCTAGAAATTGCATTACAAAGCAATACACTATGGAGTTACTTTGTGGAGATCACAAATAGCTAATGGGTAGTTGTGGCTGGCGTAATATTTCCCGTGACATCATCGTGCATGGACTCAAAAAAAGGGCTAGATCTTAAGTAACTTTGAAATTGATGTGCTTCTGAAAATTGTTAGATAACTTAAAAAGTGGCTCCATGGATGGTAAAGACTGTGATTTCAGGATGCATATAGAATAATCTTGTTTCATGAAATTTGAGTGGACAAAGCAATGTTTCTAAATGAACATAATAAGAAAGTGTTATTTAAAATGTTTATATAACTAAATTAATAAATTATATAAATGAAGTCATTTCCTTTCATCGTCTGTATTATGGAAATGGCTTTGCCTCTCATTTTGGATAGTCTTATGTGGAAAATGGGCAACTGGCTTTTATGCTAGTTGTCATATTTGGGTACATATATACAATATTGCATGTGTGTGTAATGTAGATGAGTGTGGACATAGAAAAAAGTCCGGAAGCATGCACATTGTCCCGCTCTCAGCGTTAGCTTCTGGGGTGGAGTGGGGCTGAGGGTCTTGGTCCCCAGCACGCATCAGGCACATCGCCACTTCAGTGCTGTTGAACTCGCTGTTCCCTCCACCTGGCATGCTGCTCCCCACAGAGACACATGCTTACTCCCTGTGTTTACTCTAATGTCATCTTCTTGGTTCTTCCCTGGTCAGTATCAAAAACTGCACCTGCTGCTCTGCCTCCCTGTCCCCCTTTCTGTTTGATTTTTACCCTAAGCACTTACTATTACCTATCATACTATTTTACTTGGTTATGTTTCTAATTGCCTCTCCTAAAATGGAATCTCCATCAGGTGGGGATGTTTCTGTGTCAGAATTTTGTTTGTTTCGTGTGTGTAGAGATTTATCTTGTTGACTATTGTATCGTTGGCATCAAGAATAGTGCTTGTACAAAGCAGATACTCAACAAATATTTGAATGAGTAAGTTATAGAGCATGAGCATTTTAATGACTGTTGATACTGTCAGGTTCGTTTTTAAAGGACATACCAACTTAAATTTCATAGTGTTTGTGTGACTATAGATATACCAATATAATACTTAAGACTATATAATTTACTAGGTGAGATTATTTTAATTTTTTGATAACAAATGAAGTTGAATATTTTAAAAATATTTTTACATTTAGTGCTCTTTTTATTTTTAACTGTGTAATACGCTTGTTAAAAGTTGGGAAATACTGAAACCATGCTCATTATTCATTCAGGACATAATTGCTGACTGATTTCTGTGTAATGGGTCTATCAGTTCAGTCACCCAGTCATGTCCGACTCTTTGCGACCCCATGAACCGCAGCATGCCACGCCTCCCTGTCCATCACCAACTGCTGGAGTCCACCGAAACCCATGTCCATTGAGTCGGTGATGCCATCCAACCATCTCATCCTCTGTTGTCCCCTTCTCCTCCTGCCCTCAATCTTTCCCAGAATCAGGGTCTTTTCAAATGAGTCAGCTCTTCACATCAGGTGGCCAAAGTATTGGAGTTTCAGCTTCAATGTCAGTTCTTCCAGTGAATACCCAGGACTGATCTGCTTTAGGATGGACTGGTTGGATCTCCTTGCAGTCCAAGGGACTCTATAGACCTGCTCTGTTTTCTCCTCCAGAGATTATAGTCTGCTAAGGAAATACCCATGCTGGACAAATGCAGAAGAAAATTTAAAAATTATATATGATGCTCATGTAGGGCTAAACCTTGTTGAGGATTTAATCTTTTCAATCTGTGTCCTGCATGGGTCCATGACCACTAAAATAAATTATAGTTTTTTCACATAGAAAATCTTGAATTGTTCTTTGCCATTAAACGTCTTTGTTAACTTTTGATATTTAATGGTTGTGTGACATTCCATTTTATGGAATTTCCACAATTAGGTTGCTTGTAATTTTCACTGTTATAAATAACATGCCATTAGTACATCAAATGTGTCTTTTCTCTACATCTCTGTTATTGCCTTATGTATTAGTTTCCTGTTGCTCCTGTAACAGTTGACCATAAACTTAATGGCTTAAAGCAACACAGATATATTCTCTTACAACTCTGGAGGTCAGATGTCTTGACATCAAGGTGTTGCCAGGGCTGGTTCCTTCTGGAGGCCCTAGGAGAGAATCTCCTTCCTGGCCTTTTCCAGTGTTTGTAGGTCACCTGCGTTTGGCTCATGACCCCTTCCTCCATCTTCAGAGCCAGAAGTGTAGCACCTTCACATCTTTCTCCCTGACCTCTGCTTCCCTCATCACATCTTCTCTGACTCTAACCGTCTTTCATCCTTCTTGTGATTATACTGGGTCTGTCATTATAATCTTTGGAAGGAATGATGCTAAAGCTGAAACTTCAGTACTTTGGCCACCTCATGCGAAGAGTTGACTCATTGGAAAAGACTCTGATGCTGGGAGGGATTGGGGGCAGGAGGAGAAGGGGACGACTGAGGATGAGATGACTGGATTGCATCACGGACTCGATGGATGTGAGTCTGAGTGAACTCCGGGAGATGGTGATGAACAGGGAGGCCTGGCGTGCTATGATTCATGGGGTCGCAAAGAGTCGGACACGACTGAGCGACTGAACTGAACTGAACTGAATCATTATAATCCAGGATAATCTCCTCCTGATCCTTAGTCATATTTGCAAAGTCCCCATTGCTATGTAAGGTAACATTTCACAAGCTTCAGAGATAGGATGTGAACATCTTTGAGGGGTCTTTATTCTATCTGCCATACCTTAGGATATGTGCCCAAGTATAGAATTGGTAAGTTCAAAGCAGTTTTTAGACTTTAGTCACATACAGCCAAACTCCTAAAACACTGAATCCTCAATTGATGTTCACATCTGCAGTGAGAATTCCTATTACACCTTTATATATATATATTTTTTTAACATTTGATATTCTTATTTTTAAAAGTCTTTGTACTTTTGATAATAATAGCAAACATTTATTGAGTGACCACTGTATGGTGAGCACAAATGTAAGAATCCTATAGGTATTAAGTAATTTAATCCTTAGGCAACTGTGATGTAGGTACCTTATTATCTCTGTTTTATAGGTGAAGACACTGAGGTCAAGAATTTTTTTTAAGTCACACAGTTGGAAATAGTGAAGCTAAAATTCAAACACAGGCAACAAGCTAACTAGGTATCATATTCTAAATCTTTTCTTGGATTATGTGAACAGACGCACACACATGTATGTACATACACACATTTTGAATAAAAGATCTCTTAGGATGTGCCTGTGGCAGCCTTGATTATAAAAAATAATGATAGCTAATATTTATTGAGTACGATGTGACTTAGTGAAAAAGGTTTGCATACAGTCAGGAGGAGTATGGAGGAGGAAAATGAGCAATGAAGTTAATTGAAATGCATTTTCCTCTGAGGTCTTAGGACTAGCTTGTGCTTTCTGGTCTAGTGCAGAGTTGTAAAACTTCAGTTCAGTTCAGTCGCTCAGTCGTGTCTGACACTTTGCAACCCCATGAACTGCAGCACGCCAGGCTTCCCTGTCCATTACCAACTCCCGGAGCCTACTCAAACTCATGTCCATCGTGTCGGTGATGTCATCCAACTAGCTCATCCTCTGTCGTCCCCTTCTCCTCCCTCCTTCAATCTTTCCCAGCATCAGGGTCTTTTCCAGTGAGTCTGTTCTTTGCATCAGGTGGCCAAAGTATTGAAGCTTCGGCCTCAGCATCAGTCCTTCCAGTGAATATTCAGGACTGATTTCCCCCAAGATTGACTGGTTGGATCTTCTTGCAGTCCAAGGAAATCTCAAGAGTCTTCTCCAACACCACAGTTCAAAAGCATCAATTCTTTGGCACTCAGCTTTCTTGAGAGTCCAACTCTCGCATCCATACTGGATGTTTTTCCTACTGGAAGAACCATAACTTGGACTGGATGGATATTTGTTGACAAAGTAATGTCTCTGCTTTTTAATATGCTGTCTAGATTGGTCATAGCTTTTCTTCCAAGGAGCAAGCGTCTTAATTTCATGGCTGCAGTCACCATCCACAGTGATTTTGGAGCCTCCAAAAAGTCTATTACTATTTCCATTGTTTCCCATCTATTTGCCATGAACTGATGGAGCCAGATGCCATGATCTTAGTTTTCTGAATGTTGAGTTTTAAGCCAAATTTTTCACTCTCCTCCTTCACTTTCATCAAGAGGCTCTTTAGTTCTTTTTTGCTTTCTGCCATAAAGCAAAGAAGGACTCAGAATGGCAAGAGAGGAGTTTTAATCTTGGGGATCTTTATGATTGATAACATAATTACACTTTTACAACAAGCCTTTGTTTTTTTCATTCACAACTAACTAGATACAGAGTGCTGATGCTTATGTCATCTGTAATTTCTTCATTGACTTGGTCAGAATGAATATGTCAGAAATTGTCATCTTTTAAATTATGAGAAAGCATCACCAGAAACATGAACAATTCATAGATGTTCATTCACTCACAGCAAATTTATGTAAAATAGTCTTTGTTGTTTAAATCTGTAATAGGCTGTGTTACATGTGTTTATTTAAATAAAATGTGTTTTAAAACATGGTTGTACCTTTAAAGAATTTAAGGTGAAGGTCTTAGATGTCATGGGGAAAGTGGAGAAGACAGATTTCTATCCCTTGAATTCTGTTAAGTATTTAAATAGGTGGGCTTCCCAGGTGGCTCAGTGCTAAAGAATCTGCTTGCCAATGCAGGAGACTCAGGTTCCATCTCTGGGTCAGGAAGATTCCCTGGAAAAGGAAATGGCAACCCACTGTAGTATTCTTGCCTGGGAAATCTCCTGGACTGAGGAGCCTGGCATGCTACAGTTCATGGGCTCGCAATAAATAGTTAGCTTTCAACTCATTATATTTGGTGCCATGTGTTGATCTTTTAAAAACTATGTCAGTCAGTTTAATTCTTGTTGTTTTTTATTCTTTTGACTATTGTATTGGTGGGATAAAATAATGCATTGAGGTACAACTGTTTGCTGGTGTGTGTTTGTGGGAGGGACTGTGTGTGTTTTGAGAATGTAGCTAGTGTATAAGAATATATTCTTGTCTGTTCTTGAAATTTACTTTTCTTTTGGTTTTCAGGGTTATAAACAAGAGAAGTATTGAATTCTTTTTTTCAAGACAAAAAGTTTTTTGTTTGCTTTTTGCTGATGATAAGTAAGTGTTAGTCGCTCAGTCGTGCCCGACTCTTTGCGACCCCATGGACTGCAGCCCACCAGGCTCCTCTGTCCATGAGATTTTCCAGGCAAGGATACTGGAATGGGTTGCCATTTCCTTCTCCAGAGGATCTTCCCAACTCAGGGATCGAACCCGGGTCTCCTCTACTGCAGGCAGATTCTTTACTGACTGAGCTACAAGGGAAGCCCATTATAAAATATAAAATATTTTACTGATTATAAAATACTACATTATTATCGTAAAAAAAAAAAAAATCCCACAAATAATCCAAGACAGTTTAAAGGAAGAGGTAAGAATCACCCCAGAATTACACATCTGCCATCAAAATATAGCCCTATTGACAGCTGGCTTTTTTTGTTTGTTTGTTTAATGTGTATGCATGCACTTTATGTTACCTCAATGTGATGATCTCTATGCCATATATGTTGTTGCCCATGGCATTATTTCATTCTTTTTTATGGCTACGTAATACTCCGTTGTATGTATGTGCCTCATCTTCATCCATTCATCTGTCAGTGGCCTTTAGGTTGTCTCCATGTCTTGGCTGTTGTGCATAGTGCTGCTGTGAACATAGGGGTGCGTGTATCTTTTTAAATTATAGTTTTGTGTGGACATATGCCCAGGAGTGAGACTGCTGTATCTTATGGCAACTCTTATTTTCAGCTTTGAGGAACCTCCATACTGTTTTTCTGTAGTTAATGTACCAGCTTACATTCCCACCAACAGTGTAGGATGGTTCCTTTTTCACTACACCCTCTCCAGCATTTGTTATTTGTAGACTTCTTAGTGATGGCCATTCTGACCAATGTGAGGTTGGTACCTCCTTGTAGTTTTGATTTGTATTTCTCTAATAATTAGTGACAGTGAGCATCTTTTCATGTGCTTGTTGGCCATCTTTGTGTCTTCTTCATGGCAAATAGATGGCAGGGGGAGGAGTGGAAACAGTGACAGATTTTATTTTCTTGAGCTCCAAAATCACTGTGGATGGTGACTTACATCCATGAAATTAAAAGGGGCTCCTTAGAAGAAAAGCTATGAAAATCTAGGCAGCATATTAAAAAACAGAGATCATCTTGCAGACAAAGGTCAGTATAGTCAATGGTTTTTTCAGTAGTTATATATGGTTGTGAGAGTTGGACCATAAAGAAGGCTGAGCACCAAAAAATTGATGCTTTCAAATTGTGGAGCTGGAGAAGACTCTTGTGAGTCTCTTGGACAGCGAGGAGATCAAACCAGTCAATCCTAAAGGAAATCAACCCTGAATATTCATTGGAAGGACTGATCCTGAAGCTGAAGCTCCAGTACTTTGGCCATCTGATTAGAAGTGACTCGTTGGAAAAGACCCTGATGCTGGGAAAGATTGAAGGCAGGACGAAAAAGGGGTGACAGAAGATGAGATGGTTGGATGGCATTTCTGACTCAATGGACATAAGTTTGAGAAAACTCCAGGAGATAATGAACAGGGAAGTCTGTGTGCTGCAGTCCATGGGATCACAAAGAGTCGGATGTGATTTAGCAACTAAACAACATCAACAGTGTCTTCTTTGGAGAAATGTCTATTTGGTTCTGCCCATTTTTCAGTTGGGTTTTTTGATTTTTGTTGTTGTTGAGTTGTATGAGCTGATTGTATATTTTGGAAATTAGGGCTTCCCTGGTGGCTCAGAGGTTAAAGCATCTGCCTCTGATGCGGGAGACCCGGGTTCGATCCCTGGGTCGGGAAGATCCCCTGGAGAAGGAAATGGCAATCCACTCCAGTATTCTTGCCTGGAGAATCCCATGGGCGGAGAAGCCTAGTAGGTTACAGTCCACGGGGTCACAAAGAGTCGGACACGACTGAGTGACTTCACCTCACCTCACCTCAAGCCCTTGTTGGTTACAGATATTTTCTCCCACTCCATAGGTTGTCTTAGAATCGTTTTGCTTATGTTTTCCTTTGCTGCACAAAAGCTTGTAAGTTTGATTAGGTCCCGTTTATTTATTTTTGGTTTTATTTCTGTTGCCTTGGGAGACCTAGAAAAAACATTGGTATGATTTATGTCAGAGAATGGTTTGCCTATGTTTTCTTTTAGGAGTTTTATAGTGTCGTGCTTTATGTTTAAGTCTTTAAGCCATTTTGGATTTATTTTTGTGTATGGTATGGGGATGTTCTAACTTTATTGATTTACATGTGGCCATCGAACTTTCCCAACACCATTTGCTGACTTCTCCCTGTTCTGTATTCTATATTCTTGAATCCTTTGTCAAAGGTTAATTGACATAGGTGTGTGGGTTTATCTGGGCTTTTACTCTATTCCATTATCCATCTATCTGTTTTTATGCCAGTACCATTTTGATTACTGTAGCTTTGTAGCATCGTCCAAAGTCTAGGAGAGTTTTGCCACCTGCTTTGTTCTTTTTCCTCAGGATTGCTTTGGCAATTCTGGGTCTTCTATGGTTCCATATACATTTTAGGATTATTTGTTCTAGTTATGTGAAAAATGTCACGAGTAATAGATTGCTTTGGACAGGATGGGTGTTTTCACGATGCTAATTCTTCCAATCCAAGAGCATGGAGTTATCTTTCCATCTCTTTGAATTCTGTTCTTTTTTGTTCATTATAGTTCTCAGCATATAAGTTTTTGATCAGGCTTATTCCTAAGTTTATTTAATTTTTTGGTATGATTTTCAAAGGAATTTTTTTTTTTTTTGCATTCCTTTTTTGATATTTCATTGTTAGTGTAAAGAAATGCAACTTACTGTGGTATTTGAAGTGCAAGAATCTTTAAAAAGAAGTAGTAAATATACTTTGGCGATCATTTTAAATTCAGAATCTTTGCGTGTCTGTTTTTGCTAAATACTTTTTAGTTTTATTTAAGCTTGACTTTGAATGAAAAGAAATAGACATTTGACGTATTCAATTGATCTTCCATTTCACAACTAGATGTCAGTGTTAACGTACCTGATTACATATTTCAGGTTGATTATAATGAGGTAATTCAAGAATTACTCACCTATATGAGATACAGTTCAGAAATTTAAGCTTGACTTTGAATGAAAAGAAATAGACATTTGACGTATTCAATTGATCTTCCATTTCACAACTAGATGTCAGTGTTAACGTACCTGATTACATATTTCAGGTTGATTATAATGAGGTAATTCAAGAATTACTCACCTATATGAGATACAGTTCAGAAAAAAATGATAAGGAAAAGACGAAAAAAAAAGCAACTTTCCTTATTTCAAAGGAGGCCAGTTAATTTTATATTTACATTCTAAAATGTTTTTTCCCCACATTAGCTATGTATGAACAATTTAAACTTTTTAATTTATTTGGTTAGGAAAGGCGGGTAGAGTGTGTACTTATACCTTTTACTGCCAACAACCAGAGGTTCTTCCTTGCAGCTTTTCCAGAAAGTGTGAGCAGAAAAAGGAGGAAAATAATCACTATTCAAACGTGGTGTGTATGTGTGTTTCTTGCCCACTTATTAAGAAACATATTTAAGAGCAGGAATTATGCATGTAATTCCAGTGACATTTCTAACATTTCACTTCAAAGTCTCACTTGACATAACTAAATCTGCCTTTTTTTTACTTTAAGACTCATGTAAATGGGAATATGATACCCCTTATCCTTTCCTTGTAGATCTCATCTGACAATTTTTAAAAATAATTTATGCTATGTTCATCTAATTATACAGTATCTCACCTTTTTAAAAATCTATGTTTCCTGTTAATATTAACAAATATACAGTCCATAATAAACCAGAAACATGAATAAAATCCAGGTAAAGCAATAGATCAAAATACTGAAAACACATCCTTCCCTTCTACTTTCCCAAAAGATCCTGTGGATCTCTTTTTCCCCAACTCTCTCTCCTCTGAGAATGACTACTCTTGGACCACTTAAAGTGATAGGGCTCCTTTAGGCAAAATCTACTGAATTATATTTGTTTGGATTTTTTAAACACTCCAAATCTGTGTATGCAGCTTAACAAAGATTTTTGGAGGCTATAGATTTAAAGTATACAGTAGGAAATAACTTGTCTTTGGAGCTCAGTTTAAGGTTTTGGTAGAATTGAAAGGCTTGGTTTTTAAGAGTATTATTTAAGTAGTTTAACTTTTTCCTTAACACACTCATACCTCAAAACAATTCTGTTTTGAAAAGGCAGGGTGAATTAGTGTCAGGAAGATCTTAGTATGTTTATTTTTCATCATGGAAATAACTTTCTAGGTCATGTGGTAGATCCTAATTTTATTACAGTATAAAATATGTGCACACAGTGCATTTGTGTATTGACTTTCGTGTCGTGTCATGTCGTGTCAGTCGCTCAGTCGTGTCCGACTCTTTGCGACCCCGTGAACTGTAACCTACTAGGCTCTTCCGTCCATGGGATTCTCCAGGCAAGAATACTGGAGTGGATTGCCATTTCCTTCTCCAGGGGATCTTCCCGACCCAGGGATCGAACCTGAGTCTCCCGCATTGGAGGCAGACGCTTTAACCTCTGAGCCACCAGGGAAGCCCTAGTCTATTATTTTCTGAGAAAGAATTTTTGGTTCACCAGTTTTTGTATCACCACATAAAACACGCCTTTGGCACTTGTTTTTTGTCAGTTTTTATGTCTTCCGGGCACATAATACAAGAAAATAAAATTAATTATTGATTGTGGTACAGATTTGGCATATCACTGTGGGTTTTCAATCAGCCTGTAAAAAGAGAAAAATCATATCAACTAACTCCAGGCAGTTCCAGCTTGCTGTATATATAATAGAAATGCAAGCAGGCGGCATCATGCTAATTATAACACTTCCTATTTAGCAATACAGTGGAATAGTTCAATGAAATTTACTTAATTCCAAGCTCTCTTACAATGATTAGTGGTTGCTTAGTTCTTAACCTTGATTATAAGGTTTGTGATTTTGCAAATTGATTCTTACATACTAATTTTTGTTATTTATTTAAAAGCCTTCTTCATTTATGTTTCAAGATCTCTCTGATACCTTTGACAAAGATATAATTTAGAACTTAGATTTACTTTATACGAAGGCAGATAAACTAATTATTGGATTTAGACTCAATTAGAGGCAGCTGCCTATGATATTACTAACTGGACCGTGAAGCTTCCAGTGACCTACGTACAAGGCAGCAGGGTACCTAGAGTTGGTCCTAGCCCAGGTTCTTGAGCCTGGTAGTAGACGTGTAGTAAATATTTACTTGGATGCATTTATCCCCTTGTTTCTCTCTGGCATCATCTTTCCTAGGCCTCAGTGTAGTGTTATGATTGTTTCTGAGTGAGTGTTTGCTTCCTCTTTGCCCCATCTTCTGTGATCTGGTTTTTATTTCCAGGTCCTTATTACATGCAGCCTAGCTCCTCACATCCTAATGTTTTTCTCTTTAATTTTTTGATATTTGGGCTGCCAAGTTTAACTATTAAAAGAAATGGTTATTAAAGAAATTGCTATTTGTAGCTACTATTTAACTTTGTAATACTTTCTCTGATGATTTTCCTAAGACCTCTCAAATACATTTATTTCAAGAACTCTTCACATTTTCTACTGATTTGGGACAGGGTTTACACATAATTGGGTTTGTATGTGTTTTGAGAAAGAAGTGCAAAGAGGGTGGTAATTGCAAAATACAACAGCAGTTACAAATTTTGACTGCTCTTTTAAGACTACCAAAATTCTCTGAATCTGAAAGCATTATGAAAATGCCTTTCTTCAGCTGCAAGTCAGAGCAATGAAGGAAGACATACCCTTGTAATTATTTCTTTTGCTCTTCTTATGTTCTCTCCTGCTCTGTCAAAATTTTTAATTTTTGGTCTGTGAAATTTTTATATTTGGACACAAATTAACTTTTCATTCCATTTAAAAACTTACCTAAGCCTTCAAGGAGTGAATTCTGTGATATGTGAGTTACATGTTAATAAAGCTATTAAAAAAAATTTACCTGAAACTTACCAAAACTTACCTTAAAGCATTTCCAGTGGTAGTGGGAAGCAGAATTGTATTGTTAGAAGATGAGGAACAAATTGTAGTTAATTTCTAAATTTCCGAGCCATACGGCTTTTAAGAATATCTTTCCTTTTATGTTTTTGGTTTAATTTAGGAAAACTTTCCAACTGACTCATAAATGTATACCTTAATAGGAGGAAGGAAAGCAAATATGAGAGATAATGACTAAAACGTTTGTCTTATTTTTAGCACCAGAATGTTGTTGAGAGAGATGAACCAGAGGCACATAAATATTCCACTTCCCACCTAGTTCTTCCTGGCTTTGTTGTCGACTGACAACCTGAGATCTGACTAGATAATTGAGGAAGTGAGGAAATGTACTACAAAATTCTGTTATTTTAGCTCTTTTTTATAATGAACAAATTGATCTTAAGGACTTGACATTCTAAGATATTCCATTTATCATTCCAGAAAGCTGTATACCTGCACAAGTGGTGGCTGCTGTTGATGTAAACACTGTTGCTAATGAAGTATACAAGTATAATTTTCCTCACACACAGTTGCTGGCCAAGACAATTGAAGTGAGTAACAATTATTATTGTTTTAATAAGTATATAGCAAGTAAAAATGTGACTGAGGAATACTGCAAGATACTGATTTCTGGTGTCTTCATTTGAAGATAAGTCATATATAAATGAAAAGGTTTAGGAGAAGGGAATTAAATTTATGTTTTTTAATTATGTCAGAAGATAGCATGTTATTTTTTTTCTTTTTTCCTTTTTAAAAATTTCTAGCTTTAGAGAGATGCGATCAGTAATTTGGTCTTGAAAGAATTGAAAAGTAAGCATATACTCTACTTCTAAATGTTTAGTTTTATAATGATATTAAACTTGGCTTAATTCTTAATTTTTAAGCAGTACTCAGGTACAATGTTGGAGAAGGAAATGGCAACCCACTCCAGTGTTCTTGCCTGGAGAATCCCAGGGACGGAGGAGCCTAGTAGGCGGCCGTCTATGGGGTCGCACAGAGTCAGACATGACTGAAGCGACTTAGCAGTAGCAGCAGCGGGTACAATATATACATAGCAGGAGGGAAAAAAGAGAAAATGAAAAAAAATAATTGGTTATATTATTGGGTTGGCCAAAAAAGTTCATTCAGGTTTTTCTGTAAAGGTGTAGGCAAAAACCGGAATGAACTTTTTGGCCAACCCAATACTTACTGAATGCTACTTAAAAAAAAAAAATTTTTTTTTAATTTTTAATTGAAGAATAATCACTACAGTATAATGTTGGTTTCTGCCATACATCAACATGAATCAGCCATAAGTATACATATGTCCCCTCCCTCTGAAGTCTCCCTCCCACCTCTCACTCTATCCCACTCCTCTCGGTTGTCACAGAGCCCCAGTTTGAGTTCCCTGAGTCATACTGTAATTCCACTGGCTATCTGTTTTACATATGGCAGTGTATATGTTTCCATAAGACTCTCTTCTTGTTGATGCCTGTCTAAGTTAAAGATAGTTTTTTGCTTGTGATGAACTCAACAGAAGTATTTAACGCATTGTTACTTTCAAAATACAGTGTAATATGAAATTGTGTTTTTTCTCCCAGTCTTATGTTGTACAAAATTTTACACATATTTCTCATGAAACTGTAATTTATATGCAAGAAGCTGCACTCTTTGTGTTTAGTTTGAGTTTTGACCAACGTCCATGGGGTTGCAAGACTCGGACAAGACAGCACACACATACTCACACAACTGAGTCAGCACAGTTGGGACTTTAGAACGTCCACTACCCTAAAATGTTCCTAAGTGTCGGTCTCTTACCCCAGCCCTAGGCAACCACTGATCTGCTTTCAGT
The DNA here is from genome assembly GCA_006410635.1 of Cephalophus harveyi. NCBI lineage: Eukaryota > Metazoa > Chordata > Mammalia > Artiodactyla > Bovidae > Cephalophus > Cephalophus harveyi. The sequence goes on along the minus strand of SJYT01015430.1, from coordinate 36,731 downwards.
CATTACAAACTAAATATTCGATTTCTAGCATACCATAAATAACATCATGAGTGTAATTTTTTTGAGTGTGACTTCTTTTGTTTAGTGTAATGTTTTTTGCATTGTATCAATCAGTAGTTGCCTCTTCATTATTGTTCCGTGATATTCTGTATGTACAGGTATTTGTGGAAATTTCATATTGCAAAATGTGTATCTGTTCACATGTTTGATGTTTAGATCGTTTCCAGTTTTTGACTGTTATAAAAAGGTTGTTGTGAAGATCCATGTATAAGTTTTTGTGTGGACTATTTTTTTGTGGGTAAATACCTAGGAGTTGAATTGCTGGAGTGTATGATAGACTTCTTTAATTTTATGAGAAAAAGCCAACTGTTTTACATAGTGTTCATACCATTTTATACTCAAACAGTCAATGTTTAAGTGTTTCAGTTATTTTACATCTTTACCAAAAGTTGCTATTGTCAATCTTTTAAATCTTAGCCTCTCTTGTGAGCATACAGTGATATTGTGATTTTAATTTGCATTTCCCTGGTGACTAATAATGTTGAGTACTTTTTCATGTGATTATTGGCCATTTCTATGTCTTTGGTGAAATTTCTTTTCTTTTTTTTTTTGTTTTTTTATTGTTTGGTATGTTTGTGCTTTTTCATACTGTTCATGGGGTTCTCAAGGCAAGAATACTGAAGTGGTTTGCTATTCCCTTCTCCAGTGGACCTAAACTGTGGAAAATTCTGAAAGAGATGGGAATACCAGACCACCTGACCTGCCTCTTGAGAAATCTGTATGCAGGTCAGGAAGTAACAGAACTGGACATGAAACAGCAGACTGGTTCCAAATAGGAAAAGGAGTACGTAAAGGCTATATATATTGTCACCCTGCTTAGTTAACTTATATGCAGAGTACATCATGAGAAACACTGGGCTGGATGAAGCACAAGCTGGAACCAAGATTGCTAGGAGAAATACCAATAACCTCAGATATGCAGATGACACCACCCTTATGGCATAAAGTGAAGAAGAACTAAAGAGCCTCTTGATGAAAGTGAAAGAGGAGAGTGAAAAAGTTGGCTTAAAATTCAACATTCAGAAAACTAAGATCATGGCATCCGGTCCCATTTCTTCATAGCAAATAGATGGGGAAACAGTGTCAGACTTTATTTTCTTTGGCTCCAAAATCACTGCACATGGTGACTGCAGCCGTGAAATTAAAAGACGCTTGCTCCTTGGAAGGAAAGTTATGACCAACCTAGATAGCATATTCAAAAGCAGAGACATTACTTTGTCAACAAAGGTCTGTCTAGTCAAGGCTATGGTTTTTCCAGTGGTCATGTATGGATGTGAGAGTTGGACTGTGAAGAAGGCTGAGTGCCGAAGAACTGATGCTTTTGAATTGTGGTGTTGGAGAAGACTCTTGAGAGTCCCTTGGACTGCACATAGATCCAACCAGTCCATTCTGAAGGAGATCAGCCCTGGGTGTTCTTTGGAAGGAATGATGCTAAAGCTGAAACTCCAGTACTTTGGCCACCTCATGCGAAGAGTTGACTCATTGGAAAAGACTCTGATGCTGGGAGGGATTGAGGGCAGGAGCAGAAGGGGACGACAGAGGATGAGATGGTTGGATGGCATCACCGACTCAATGGACATGAGTTTGGATAAACTCCAGGAGTTGGTGATGGACAGGGAGGCCTGATGTGCTACAGTCCATGGGGTTGCAAAGGGCTGGACACGACTGAGCAACTGAACTGAACTGAACTGATGTTTGTGCTATTATCATTTAGTTTGAAGAAATGTTGACATTTTCTGATTTCACATTGTTTCTCAGAAATATGTGTAACAAATATTTTCTCCAATTCTGTAATTTGTCTTTCCTTAACTGTGTTCATGAAGTGCAGAAGTTACTTATCTTTTTTTTCTCTTTTATGGGACACTTTTTCTGTCTTGTGAAGTCTTTGTTTACTCCATTTTTTCCTGTTAGTTTTATAGTTTTGGCTTTTACATTTAGGTTTATGACGCATTTAAATGGTTACATTTTGTGTGTGGTCTCAGTCAGTTCAGTCACTTCAGTTGCTCAGTTGTGTCCGACTCTTTGCGACCCCATGAATCGCAGCACGCCAGGCCTGCCTGTCCATCACCACTCCCAGAGTTCACTCAAACTTACGTCCATCGAGTCGGTGATGCCATCCAGCCATCTCATCCTCTGTCGTCCCCTTCTGCTCCTGCCCTCAATCCCTCCCAGCATCAGAGTCTTTTCCAATGAGTCAACTCTTCGCATGAGGTGGCCAAAGTACTGGAGTTTCAGCTTTAGCATCATTCCTTCCAAAGAACACCCAGGGCTGATCTCCTTCAGAATGGACTGGTTGGATCTCCTTGCAGTCCAAGGGACTCTCAAGAGTCTTCTCCAACACCACAGTTCAAAAGCATCAATTCTTTGGTGCTCTGCCATCTTCACAGTCCAACTCTCACATCCATACATGACTACTGGAAAAACCATAGCTTTAACTAGACATACCTTAGTCAGCACAGTAATATCTCTGCTTTTGAATATGCTATCTAGGTTGGTCCTAACTTTCCTTCCAAGGAGTAAGCGTCTTTTAATTTCATGGTTGCAATCACCATCTGCAGTAATTTTGGAGCCCCAAAAAATAAAGTCTGCTTTAATTTTTAATTGAAGAATAATCACTACAGTATAATGTTGGTTTCTGCCATACATCAACATGAATCAGCCATAAGTATACATATGTCCCCTCCCTCTGAAGTCTCCCTCCCACCTCTCACTCTATCCCACTCCTCTCGGTTGTCACAGAGCCCCAGTTTGAGTTCCCTGAGTCATACTGTAATTCCACTTGCTATCTCTCTTCACTTATTTAGGTCTTTATTAATTTGTATCAGCTATATTTTATAATATTTAGTTAATATTTTGTAATATTTATTTATTAACCTCATATCCTGTAACTTTGCTATATTGACTTATTGGTTCTGATAACTTTAATATTGACTTTTTAGGATTTTTAACATGTACAGTTCTATTGTCTGAGGAAAAATAGTTATACTTTTTCCTTCCAACCAGTATGACTTTTTCCTTGCCTTATTGCATTGTCTAGGACCTTTACAGTGTTGAGTAAACAGTGTGACATTGGACATCCCTGCCTTCTGCCAGATATTAGGGGAGAATAATTTAGTCATTTATCATTTAACATCTTAGATGTTAGCTGCATATTTTTCATGTATTACATGCTTAGAGGAACATGGATATTTAGAAGCAGGTGAAGTAAATGAGAAGAAGACTGGCAAAAAGGTTGGAGGAGAAATAGGTCTTGGAGTTTTAAGAGTCAAGGTAGGAGAGAATTTCAAAAACTCTAGAGAAGAATTGGTCAGAGGGATAGCAGTAGCTTTAGAAACTGGATTTAAAAAAAAAAAATTATTTAAATACTTCTATGAGAGGAACCGGGAGACACAGGTTTGATCCCTGGGTGGAGAATATCCCCTGGAGAAGGAAATGGCAACCCACTCCAGTATTCTTGCCTGGGAAATCCCATGGACAGGGGAGCCTAGCGGGCTACAGCCCATGGGGTCGCAAAGAGTCAGACATGACTGAAGCGACTGAGTATGAGCATGCCTTTTATTAAGTTGAGGAAATTTCCTTTTATTTCATTTTCTAAGAATTTGTATTATGAATGAATAGGTTTTGAATTTTGTCAAAAACTTTTTTTTCATCATTTAACCTGATTATATAATTTGCCCTTTTATTCTGTTAATATGATGATCATATCAACTCCTTTTTTGAATGTTAAGTCAATATTGCATTCCTAGGGTAAATCCTACTTTTTTGTGATATAGAATCAGTTTTATATTAACCTGCATCCCAGTTGCTAATATTTTATTAAGTGTTCTTACATTTATCTTTGTGACTTTTGTACTTTGCTCATACAATATTTGTGTGGTTTTGATATTAGGGTAATATCAGTACTAACTTTATATTGGGCTGAAAGTTTGTTTGGGTTTTCTGTGAGATGTTATGGAAAAACTCAAATGAATTTTTTGGCCAACCCAGTTGGCTTCACAAACTCTTATTTTCTCTAAGAGTCTGTGAAGAACAAGTATTAGATCTTCTATAAATAATAGAATTTCATCAGTGGAGCCATCTGGACCTGGAGTTTTCTTTGTGGGAAGGTTTTTAATTATGAGTAAGTGTCTGCCTACAATGTGGGAGACCTGAGGTCTTGGAGTTTTAAGAGTCAAGGTAGGAGAGAATTTCAAAAACAAGAGAAGAATTGGTCAGAGGGATAGCAGTAGCTTTAGAAACTGGATTAAAAAAAATAATTATTTAAATACTTCTATGAGAGGAACTGGGAGATACCGGTTTGATCCCTGGGTCAGGAAGATCCTCTGGAGAAGGAAATGGCAACCCACTCCAGTACTCTTGCCTTTTAAATTATGAGTTTATTTATCTGTTATAAGACTATTGAGGCTTTCTATTTATTTTTCACTCAGTTTTGGAAATTTGTGTCTTTGAAGAAATTTATCTTTTACTCTCATTTGTCAAGCATATTGGCATAACGTTGTTCATCATTTCCTTATATCCATTGTTTATCATTCCTGATGTTAGTAATTTTTATCTTTTCTGTTTTTTCCTCTACTACTAAAGCTAGAGCCTTCCCAAATTTATTGCTTTTTTCAAGTAAACAGGTTTAGATGGAATTGATTTTATCTAGTATTCATTTGTACTATTTCACTAATTTCTACTAATCTTTATTATTCTTTTCTACTTTGTGTTTAATTTACTCTCTGTTACACTGCTTGCATTGGGACTTTAGATGATTGGCTTGAGTTTGTGTTTCTTTTTTAATGCACACATAGAATGTTGTACATTTTCTTAAATTTCAGTTACAAATCACAAATTTTCATATGTCTTATGTTCATTTTCATTCAGCTCAAAGTATTTTCTAATTTCCCCTCTGATTTTGTCTTTGGCTCATGTGTTAATTTGTAAGAATGGTTCTAAAATTTCCAAATATTTATGAATTTTTCAGATATCTTTCTATTACTGATTTCTTATTTCTGTTTTATTGGTGTCATACTGTGTATGATTTTAGTTATTTTAAAATTGGTTGAGACTTGTGTTATGGCCCAGAATTCACTCTGTCTAGTGAATGCTCTGTGTCCTGTTGGAAAGAATGTGTATTCTGTTTTTGTTGAGTGGACATTTATAAATGTCATTTGGGTCAAGTTAGTTGATAGTATTGTCAATTTTTCTGTATCTTTAATGATTTTTTTCTTATCAATTGCTGAGAGAATGTTGTAATATCCATGCACAACTGTGAATGTCTATTAACTCCTTTTAGTTTTTGCTTCATTTTATCCAGAGCTCTTTTATTAAGTGTATATGCTTTATGATTGTTTTCTTGATTAATTAAAACAGTTTAATCATTAACCTGTTTATCATTATGAAATATTCCTCTTTATCCCTCAGAATTATTTCTTGTTCTGAAGTCTACTTTCTTGATATTAATATAGCTTCTTAATATAACTTCTGCTTTCTTATGGTTAATGTTTGTATGCATATATTTTATCCATCCTTTTAATTTTGCCTCTTTTTTTTGACTGTGCCATGTTGCTTGCTAGATCTTAGTTCCTAGACCAGGAATTGAATCTATGCCACCCAGAGAATTCCCTGTCCTTGCATTTCAATTAGATTTATTATAAGATCCCTTCATATTCACTGAAACTGTTCATTTTTAGTCTATTCTACTCCGTTTCCTTCATTTTAGAAGCACACTATATTGCTGTATCTTTAAGAGGTTTTTTTTTTTTTTGATATGTAACTGTTCATTTTAGATATTTTTCACTTCTAGAAGTTTCAATTAATTCATTTTTATGTTCTTGTCTCCTATAATATTTTCATTTTCCTTTAAGTACTTGAACAAAGTAATGATATTTATAATGACTGTTTTAAAATCTTTGTTAATTCCAGTATGTCATTGTTGGGTTTGTTTCTGTTGATGGATTCTTCCTCCATTCACCCCCATTTGTTATGGGTCACATTATCTTGTTTTATTAGCATTGTAGTAATTTTTTATTGGGAGCCTAACATTGTACGTTTTACATTTTTGAGTGCTGGAGTTTACTGTAGTCTTTTAAAGACTGTTGGATTTTGTTCTCAGAAGTAGTTAATTTCAAATCATCTTGACTCTTTTTGATGCTTATTTTAAGCATTTCAGAGTGTATGTGGAGCAGCCGTTCTAATACATGACCTTTCTTTGATTGCTATCTATTAAGTGTCCAGTGTTCTCAACTAGGTTGTGGTGATAACTCGAATGATCTCTTGCCCTGAGATCTGGGAATTTTTTTGGCTTACAGCTCCCCAATAATGGTTCTTTTCCTGGCAGTTGGTCTTTGCCTACTTCAAAGCATTTTGCCTGATAGATGCACAGGTTCATGCTCAGCAGGACGCTCAAAGGGAATGTTATGCAGATTTCTGTATTTCATTCTTTATGCAGCTTCTTTTAGTGTGGTAGTCTTGCTCTGCAAATTCTAGTCACCTTGACCTTGAATGCCACTGTCTCTCTTCAGCTCATCTACCTTCCCAGGTACAGTGTGAGTGTCCTTTCCCTTCACTGCTGTGTGGAAATTATCTCCAGGTAGAAAGTCTAATTATCTTCAACTTTTTTTTTTTTTGTCTTTTTCCAAGGAATGGCAGTCCTATCTGCCTGTGGTCCAATATCTAAAAATAGTTATTACATTTCTCCCAGTTTTCTAGTTTATTTACAGAAGGAAAGTAAGTCTCTTAGAATTTACTCCCTCCAGACAGAAGCAAAAGTCTCACAAATTTTATTTAAGTAAGATACAGTTCATTATACCATGAAGTCCACCACTTTAAAGTGTACATTTTTAGCATTTTTCTTTTTTCATTTACTGACAGAGTTGTGTAAGGATTCAGTTCAGTTCAGTTCAGTCGCTCAGTCGTGTCC
>SJYT01015430.1:0-17497 GCA_006410635.1 Cephalophus harveyi | reverse complement strand
TGACTAATCTATCTTCATTTAGATATTTTTAACAGTAGTATTTTTAATTAAGTAATAATGATAATAATGAAAGCCATCCAAATGTCTTACTAGATTTTGCCATTTAATTCAACAAGCTTATGGGATGTGCATTAGTATACTGTCTTTTTACAGGTGAGCAGCTGAGACATAGAAAGTTTAAGTAATTCTCTTAAGGTCATACAATTAGAAAATGTAAGGGCCAGGATTTATCAATTATTTTATATCATTCCATTTAAACACATAATGCAATTTTAAGTTTAGTAAAAATTCAAATTTAAATATTCAGCTCATGCTTAATTTCCACCCAAGTTTTTATTTATTTCAAGTTTTCTAGGAAGTTAATTCCTCAAGGATTTATTGTGCCTCTACTTTAGAGGTATTATTTTTAATGCTGCAGTTCTGTTACAGAACTTATAGACTGACAAATATTAATAATTACCTTGTAATGTGATTTAAGGGGATAATAAATGAATGCTGAAACTGCCATGAGAACATAGAGGAGAAAGGTGTTATATTGCTATGTATCAGGAGGGAGGAATTCTTTCGGATGTGATATTGGAATTGTGTCTGAAAGCAGATTGGGAATTTATCAGGGAAGGATGACTTTCCAAAAACACCTTTGTGTAGAATCGAGCCTTTACATTCCAAATAAAGATTGTCCTGAGCTATGCAAGGGTGTGGCCTTTTTGACTGCCATGAGTGGGAGGCTCAGAGCAGAGTGCAGCCCCAGCACTGTGATGCCTCAGATGTCCCTGCAATGGGGCCCATATCTCCCCTATGATACCATTCTTGCTCTGTATCAGCCCAGATCCAGCTGCTAATGGCAGCAGAGTCTGATTCTGCAACACAATCATTATTTGGAACTCTGAGAGGAAAGGGACTAAATGAGAAGAAACCAAGGTTTCTGAGGAATCTATTCAAGTCTACTCTCCTCTCCCCTTTGAGCCTCAGATCTAATGATGATTTTGGTCCTGCTATCAGGCATGAGGAGCTGATAAGTGATGTCAAGTAATTTAAGACTTTGAAGCTAATATGTAACAAGGTCTTAAATCCTAATCCTCTGTTGTTATAATTCATGCCCAATCTAGTCTTCCTTTCTGGTTCTTGATCATATTGAATGTTACTTATAAGATCTAATTGCTGATCCAAATACCACCTTTTCACATGACCTGTTTTGACCTAGTCTAACCAAGTTGCAACACCTTTGTGTAGAATCAAGCCTTTACCTTTATTGTCTCCCATGTACATTGAAAAAGATTGTCCTGATCTTACCTACTATCTTGGTCTACTTGGATGTAATTAGTTATCAGTGCCATCAACTCTTATGTTGCCACCCTGCCCAACCAGCTCATCCCCCTGAACTTCTTTTGTCTCCCTTAGGGCAGAGCAAAAGGTGTCACCAGCCAATTTTGTGTGTGTGTGTGTGTGTTTCCTAAACAAGTTGATTTTAAGAGGATAATTGTTTTTAATTCTTCATTGACTTCTTATTCTTCTTTGCCTCATGTAAGTCATTTAGGCATATTATTTTTTTTTTTATAAGTACCACATTTACTAGACAGACAAAGCTTTTTTTGTTTTAATTAAATGAGTAAATATGTTTTGTTCTTTATAGCAACAGATATGATCATATTTTTTGTGAGGACCAACTAATTGTAGTTCTCTGTTTAGCCTTTTTTAAAGTGACTTGATATCTTTATGTAAGATTCTTGAACTTATTTTCTTGTCCCTTTCAGAATTGGCTTGCAAGGTGATGTGACTGATCCAAGGACAAATAGCTTCTTATATATTCTAGACATTCTCCCAAGGTAAAAACATAGATTCCTGTACAAGTACCGTAAGTGTAAAACTTTGCATCTGGAAGAACATCATGTTTATCATTTTATAGAGATTAGCAGCTTCTACAGACACTATACATGCCATTTATTTTCTGCCATGACTGATAGAGCAACTGCAAATGTTTGTTGATTCTGCAGTGCTGCTAAAGTGAATGACAGGGTGTTACAGCCTAATAGCTGAATTGTATTGCTTCTGCTCACAGGATTAGTGCCGATGATGCTAATGTTAGTGAATGCTGTTGCCCATGGTCTGGAAAATCGCACTGCTAACCCTAGAAGCTGTATTCCACGTAAACGTCAGCCCTTTGAACTACCATTCTGTGCAGTTCAAAGCTCTGTGCAGTCCTGTGTTTTCACTTAAACTTCAGTGGAAATGAATATTTCAAATGTTAACCTTATCAAGTGTGCCATGTTTACGGGGGAAAGGGTTAAAATATGTCATCTCCATCCTTTGTAAAATTCTTTTCTAAAATCGGTTTGAACAGTTACCTCGTATTTCTCACAAGTAAGGATTTTCTTTGCTTCTTACTTCTTAGTATTGAGATGTTTGGAATTCTATTTGGTTTTTTTGTTTATTTGTTTTTGTAGATTACAAAAATTACCGAAGTATATTCTTTTGGAAAATGTTAAAGGTTTTGAAGTATCTTCTACAAGGTAAGAAATGTATTTCTCTTGTGATCATCTTAGAGTTGATATGTTATATAAAAGAGCTATTGTGAAATAAAGATCTGAAAAATAAATGTGTACATTCTGACATTTAAGATATGTTATGTAATTTATCATTAATGTAGTTTTCGAGTAGTAATGTGAAATATCACAAAGTTAGGGTCAGCTGATTCTCAGATTTTGCTACGTTTGAATTTTTCCAGAATGAGTAATGCGAATGGTATTTCTCAATTTTAGCTGCTTAAGTTGGTGTCCATTTCATTAGAATTAGAAATGTTTTCAGTAAGAATTAGTCCTCTTGACAGGCATTTTCTGTCCTATTGGATTGAAGAAGCAAGCCCTGTGTCAGGGCCCTTTCAGATGGTTGCCCCACTGGAGAAAATGCAACCAATTAGTGTTCCCCTGTCTGACTGGCTACAGACAAAGCTTCATTCCAATAACGAATTTACCATCAGTGGATTAGCAATTTTTTATTTATAATACAGATTCTCTCTTTTTTTGAGAAATGTAATTTCTCAAGTATTGGACTTAAGACCCAGGATTTTCCTCTTTTTAAACAAATTGAATGGAGGTACAGTTTTCACATAAAATGAAGTTTTATGTGTAATATTTTATATAAGAACCGCATTTCAAACTATAGAGTGAAAACTTTTTCTTACCCTTTGTCTTTTCAGAAATCTGTTAATACAAACAATAGAAAATTGTGGCTTTCAGTACCAAGAATTTCTATTGTCTCCAACCTCTGTAAGTACCACAACTATAAACTTAAATAAATTTTCCCAAAGGGAATTTGATTCAGTAAAAAGAATGGATCCATTTTGAATAATATTAGAGGCAAATCTTAAAATTATTTCAGACATGGTTCCTTCTCTATCTGAATTTTATAGCTATATGTGAATTTAATTTTTTTATGATTACTGTACTATCAATAATGAATGTAAGAAAATCTGTATATCTTCTTACCTGGGAAATATAAAGTGAAAGTTACTCATAGACATATGATTCATCTGATTCCATCTTTATTTCATTCAAATAAAGGTACAAAGTGACAGTTTAAAAGGTTCAAGAATTTGCTGCAGGGAAGTCTTCGGCAAATTGACAATGGAATTTTGTCTGGCAGAAACTAATGTAGACCTGATGTAAACTAATGTATAGTGTATGAGTTGTGTTTTTTTTTTTTCTTCACTAGATGCTAACAGTATAGATCACTTTAATTTCCCATAGCAACTACCTGTTCTGCTTCACTTTCAGCTTGGCATTCCAAATTCAAGATTACGGTACTTCCTTATTGCAAAGCTTCAGCCAGAGCCATTCCCTTTTCAGGCCCCTGGTCAGGTATTATTATTATCATTGTTGTTCTCATCATCATCATCATCATCATCATTATTTATCTGTTGTAAGTAGGTCTCAGTCTGCTTATTTATTTTCTGGCTCTACTGGTGGAGGTTTGTGTGTCCTCTCATGCCTGTGATAAAGATCATGCATTCAGTCTATCTTCTAAGCCTTTTGCGCCTCCTTATGTTGTTTAGTTGCTAACTCATGTCTGACTCTTTGCAACTCCATGGACTGTAGCCTGCCAGAATCCTCTGTCCGTGGGATTTCTCAGGCAGGAATAATGGAGCAGGTTGCCATTTCCTTTTTCAAGGGATCTTCCCAACCCAGGAATTGAACCTGTGTCTCTTGTATCTCCTGCATTTGCAGGTGGATTCTTTATCACAGAGCCACCAGGGAAGCCCTCCCATTCCTAATATGACCACTTTAATTGCTTGAAACAAAACCAGAAGCATTTCTTTCATCATTGCAAAAAATAAGTTGAAAGTAAAAAGTTACCATTACTGCTGTTATCAATTGTCAGAAGAGAAATTATTGGAGGGGAAATGAACCCCCCAATAATTTCTCTTCCGACCATTGATTCTTTTGCATCTGTTATTTTTCTCCCTCAATAGAAGCCATTGAGTACTATTGATAAAAATTCAGTATACTATCTTAAAAATGGCTCGAGTGTTTTCACACATCGGTTGCATTTTCTTTGAAATCTATGCTGTTTAGCTTTAACTGATTAAAATATGGTAATGATTAGTACAAGCTAGGATGAAATGCACAATTGCTATAGATAAAATCTCTCATTATGCTAGCAATTTTTTATGCTTCTGCTGAAAATTGATGTGGATAACAGAGTTTCAGTGGTTCAGTGAAGCTCTCTGTAATCATCACAGATAAGAACTTAAAAGTCATGTCCTACTAACAGGGGTTCAGTAGTATCATTTGAATCCCCCTGTAACACAATACCAGTTTTATACTTCCCTGATGGCTCAGTGGGTAAAGAATCTGCCTGCAATGCAGGAGACACAGAAGACATGGGTTTGATCCCTGGTTCAGGAAGATTCCCTGGAATAGGAAATGGCAACCCACTTTAGTATTCTTGCCTGAAAAATTCCATGGACAGAGAAGCCCAGTGGACTACAGTCCAAAGAGTCGCAAAGAGTTGGACAGTGCTGAGTGATTACACACAATGGTATTATATTACGGGGTTTCCCAGGTGGCACTACTGATAAAAAACCCGCCTGCCAAGGCAGGCGATGGAAGACACGCCTGTATTATATTATACAATATCAATGTGTCTCCCTTTCAATGTGGATAGTTCCAAAAACAATGTATAAAGTATATTAACAAAAATTTCATCATTAAAAATACCTGGAACTATTTTATCCTTCTCAAAGTAGTACTTTATACAAGGTTACCTGTTTTGTAGAAACAAGTTTTTCCTATGGGGCTCAGGAATAGAAATAACCTTTCAAGGCAAAGAGTGCTTATCATTTTTAATAACTAATTTTCCTTTAGATCATGGGTATGTTTTAGTGTGTGTGTGTTTTTTTTTAAACAAAGGGGAATGGTAAGCTTTGATTCAAAACACATTTCTGGAAATATTCCTGTTGCTTTCTCAACTTCTTTCCAACTATGATGTCATCTGTATATTCAGCCTGAGGTGAGGTGAGGTGAAGTCACTCAGTCGTGTCCGACTCTTTGTGACCCCGTGGACTGTAACCTACTAGGCTTCTCCGCCCATGGGATTCTCCAGGCAAGAATACTGGAGTGGATTGCCATTTCCTTCTCCAGGGGATCTTCCCGACCCAGGGATCGAACCCGGGTCTCCCGCATCAGAGGCAGACGCTTTAACCTCTGAGCCACCAGGGAAGCCCTACTTCAGCCTACTCAGGAATAGAAATAACCTTTCAAGGCAAAGAGTGCTTATCATTTTTAATAACTAATTTTCCTTTAGATCATGGGTATGTTTTAGTGTGTGTGTGTTTTTTTTTTAAACAAAGGGGAATGGTAAGCTTTGATTCAAAACACATTTCTGGAAATATTCCTGTTGCTTTCTCAACTTCTTTCCAACTATGATGTCATCTGTATATTCAGCCTACTTCCTATTATTCAGTTGAATTGTTTTATTACTAGAGAAAGCAGTAATTTCATGAAATAAATTATCTATAGACTGATGGCCTATCATTATATGATGAAAAACTTGTAGTAGCTTATATAAATTACTAGTAAACCTCAATGTTTATCTTTTTAATAACAGTTCAGTAAAAGCTAAGGAATTTTTTGCATAATGTTGACTAGATATTATTAATTCATCTTTTATTTTTAAGAAAGCTTTTGACAATTTATATATTTTTATTTAATGCCAGATACTGATGGAGTTTCCCCAAACTGAATCTGAACATTCCCCTCAATATGCAATAAATGCAGAAAAGAAAACTGAACCAAATATTTGCTTTGATAGCAGCACACAGTGTTCTGGAAAAGAGGCCATTCTTTTTAAGCTTGAAACTGCAGGAGAAATTGACAGGAAACATCGACAGGACAGCGATCTCTCTGTGCGAATGCTAAAAGATTTTCTTGAAGATGACATTGACAAGCATTCATTCTTTTTACCACCAAAGTCATTACTGCGATATGCTCTTTTGTTAGACATAGTTAAACCCACTTCTAGAAGATCCATGTGCTTTACAAAAGGGTAAGTTTTAAAGAGCCTCTACTCATGACATATCCAAAGTAACCAAGTTTTCATAACTATTGTCTCTTTTATTTCTTCTGGAAACAAGGAGCATATTATAGAATGTTTCTGCTAGAATGTGTTTGTTTGTTTGTTTTCCTTCCTTAATTGCCTGCTTTCGTGTTCCAATAGAATACACAAGTAAAAATTGCTTCTGGCAGAACATCATGTGCACAGCCCACGAAAGTGCTCATGAAAGGCCAGGCCATTGTTTGGTGACCTTCGAAGGAGCTTAATTACCCACGGTGGAAACATACCCATGGTGAAAACATGGTCTCTGTAGATGGCAAATGGCTAATTTTTTACCACCTTTCTTTTTATGGTACCTCAAAAATTTCTGTCCACTTTCATAATCAGTGTACCAGAAGAAATTAAATTTTAATATCAAGTAATAAGATTGAATAATCTGGAGCACATTAGAGCACTTTAAATTTTCTTTAGTTTTGGGGTAAGTAGTTATATTCTCATGGTTCAAAATTCAAAAGGAACTGAGATTGTAAGACTCCTTTCCTCTCTACCTCTTGTTCATCCAATTTCCATCCCTACATGCAACCGATGATTTCAGTTTACTGTCTGATCTTCCAGAGGTGTTGTGTGCAGGGTATCTAAATATACATGTATATTTTCACCCCCTTCTGTAAGTAAATTGTAGCACATTATAATCATTATTATGCACCTATTTTTTTGACCATACAATGTAATTTGGGTATTATTGCCTAAGAATTTTGCTATACTCATGGTATAGGTATATCATAATTTATTTTACTGGACATTTAGGGGATATAGCCTTTGGCTTATTTCCCAAGTGTTAATAAATGTGTTTTTCTTTTTAAACCTAGAAAGAAGGGGAAATAAGACCCTTGGAGAAGAATTTGTAAAAGATCCCTGCCTCTTCTTTGTTAATACCACTCAAACTCATTTGATAGGTAGTTTTATGATTTAAACATTCAAACCCTCTTTCTTTATTTGCTAGCTAGTTGTCTTGACACTCTGCCCCTGAGATAATCGTATGAGGCTTATCCTGATTTTCTCATACTCTGCCCTTGTACTTTTAGGGGAATAGGTTTATTGCTTTTTCCATCACCTTAAAAGACTTCAGTCAGCTGTTGTCTGTTTCCAAGTCTGATAGGTTCTCTTTGGGACTCTCATAAAACAGGACTTATCACTTTTGTAATTAAAAAAAAAAAACAAACCCTTGAAATTCTTTTATAATTATAAAAATGGTATAAAAGAAGCTTTAATATGAAAGTCTATTTTAGTGTAGATAATATAAGCAGACACACACATGATGTATAAGAAAACAGCTTTTCTCTGATGTGAGTTTCTTTAATCTATATTTTAAATTCATCATGCATTTTTAGGAAAAAATGATAAAATATCATGCAGCCAGTTTGGCAGTGATTGTACTATAAGAAATATTACTAATATCTTGTATTTCTGTAGTGTTTTGTATTTTTAATATAGTTTTTTAAAACAATAGTCTGACTGTCACAGGATATATAGTTAAAACATATGGTGTTACAGTAGGAGGTAGATACATGTTTGATGAGCCTGAGTCTGTCCTGGGCTGGAGAGAATAGGGTTTTGGGTTCATGAGAAGAAATGATGATTCAGGCATTTGAAGAAAAATAGCTGCTATTCATTTTCACCTTCATAACATTTGGTCTACTGTGTCAGGGATGTTAGTACTGAATAGTATTTGGATATAAAGTTGTAACTAATGCATACTTCCTGTGCATTTAAATGTGATGAACATTTAAAAATTGACATTTTATAAAAATGACAGTAAAGCATAATGCAAATATTATTTACACAACAAAAAACTTTGTCAAGTTCAGTGTCTGAGAAGTTTAAAGATGACTTTAAGTCTTTCACCTAATTTTTTAAATTACAAAGCATATTTATGTGATATTATTCAGAATATTTCAGAAAGATATAACTATGTAAAATTGATTCATTCAAGAAATATTTAAGAAATCTATCATTAACAAGCAGATGTTACAAAATATTTGTGTTAATTTTTCAGTTATGGACGCTACATAGAAGGGACAGGGTCTGTGTTGCAGATGACAGAGGATGTGCAGGTACTGTGCATAGTTTCAGGACTTAAATATTTTGAAAATATTTTTAAATAAAATTTTATCTACTACTTAAAATTTGAGAATGTTAAAAGAATTTTACATATTCAATTGGAATGAATATGTGTATAATAATCATTTACTATAGAATAAGTCTTCTTGTTGCTAGGTATGGGTATATGTACAAGAAGTGTTTTATATTTTTAGTTTTTTTCCTTACCTTTTGCCATTCTTTTTATACTCCATAGAGGGTAATTTGAAATGCAGAGTACAATAGTTAATGTTCTCTAAGATTACACACAAATATTAGAGCCTTCTTTTGGAGCACATATTATAAAAATGCCTTTTAGGGAAAAATAAATCTATTTTAGCAAGGCTGTTTGTTAATACTTCAATTTCAAATTCTCTGTGGTGTCATGGTTGAATACAAGCTTGATGTATTGTAAGTTTTATATACGTCTGAATAGTTATGCAATGAAATCACATTATTTTCTTTTATACTGATTTAAACTCTTTAACTGTTAATAAAATTTACCCATGGTAAAAACTGTATCAGAGGCAAACAAATGTCAGAATTTGAGAAATCATATTTATTAAGTATATTTTATCACTTTAAGAAAATGTCTTAATTTGATAAAATTAGTCATAAACCATAAACATTCAAATAACTGTTTGCATTGTAAAACTGACTTACTGGTTGACCAAGTTCCTTTCACTATTTTTCTCTTATATTATGTTGTTATTTATTTATTATTTATATTCTTATGAGTTAATTTTTGAGAAACCAAAAATGACAGACACACTGAAAATACCCTGATCTGTTCAACATCAAGCTTTTGTTTGTTTTCAGAGTTTATCTTACCCTTGAAGAGCCAATTAATTATACAGTTCATTGCACAGACTTTTTACCCTGGGCTTCTGTGTGTTATGGTGGACTATATGTTCATCATTTTTAAACTGCCTCACAGCAGATGATATTATCTTAACAAATTAATTGCATTCTATTAATTATTTATTACTTATTAGTTATCATGGATGTTTTCCTACAGATTGAGAATATCTACAAATCTCTTACCAGTTTGTCACCAGAAGAAAAGATAATGAGATTGTCAATGCTTCAACTTCGATTTTTCACTCCTAAAGAAATAGCAAATCTCCATGGATTTCCTCCAGAGTTTGGTATGTGGGATACACGTGGACCCCAGCTCTCATGTATTAATGGTCTCCAAACTCATTAGGGACTCCTGTGTGAGTTATGAATAAACTCTTGCCCAGACAGAGGTGGAGAACACTTCCTCTCCTGTTTAGTGCCATTTTGACATCTTCTCTCCTGTTTCTGCTTTTGTTCACAACCTTCCATTCCCTTCAGACTCATTGCAGGAACAGAAAGGCCAAATCAGCAGTTCCTCAACTTTCCCCACAGATGGTTGTTAATAGCATCTCTTTCTCAAATTTAATTTTTGCTTCTAGGAGTTCTGTTCATATAACCCAACACTAGCTGTTGTGAAAGAATGCCTAGAATTGTCTTAAAAAAAAAAAAAATCAAAAGACAATTAAGGAATTTATTTTTGCGTGTGTGTAGTGGGAGGTATGTTATTTGTATTTCTTCTCCTAGGAGGTACGGTCTTATCAATTAGACACCTTTTTCCTTCCCTACAAGGTTTAAGTGAAAAAAAGAGAAAGTGGAGTAGGAAGGAGCTTTCCTAATGGAAATTAAGGGTGACTTGGGAGCACAGATCCCAGAATTGACACCAAATTAGAGAATCTGAAGATGGAATCTCAAGAACAAAAATGAACATAGGGTTCCAGAGTGAGAAAGATGAAGCCCTGATGCCTTTTGTCATTGAGGAAGGCCAGGGATTGTGGTATTAGGAGACTGCAGTGCCTTTGCCTCTTAGAGCAACTGCCTCTCCCTGACCCTGCTTCCCTGGCACGGGGGCTCTCACTCTGTGGATGCCATTGGTTTCCTAGGCAGAGGGAGGTGAGGGGTGTCCCTCGCACCTAGCTCATGGGAAGGGAGAGACAAATCTTCCTCACATTTCCTCACAAGGAGGAAACGTGTTTTTGATAACTTACTGGGAGCTTGACTACAAAAAAGCCAAGCTTTGCTAAATCTAATCTTGTAATATTATTACAGTACTATTCTTAAAGAACATCATGGGTTAAATAGATCATGTTTTAAAATCTAAATAATGGATTTACACTTGAGGTTTGGAATGCATCTTTTTTGCATTGAGAACAAACTCCAATAGAATTTGACTACCCTCTTGGTAATTGATTCTCCAAGCAGAGTCACAGCAACCGGGTTTATTTTGTCCTCTCTGCCTTTTTCTTGGCGATCTCATTCAGTTTGAACTATCCCAGGGAATGTTATTTAAGAAAACATAGACTTCCCTTGTCTTAGTTTATGTCACAAAGTGAATGAGAACATCATCAAACAAAGAAGTGAGAATTGCACTCAGAGATTTATTTCCCAGTCTACTGTCCTGGTTACTTTTTTATCTTTCATTTTTAGGATGAGTCATCAAAGGTACTTTCCATAGTACTATAGAGAGAAAAAAGATTTACTGTCTAATAGCAACTGTTTATTTTTTCAAGTAGTAGTAGTCACTTTGGTAATAATGAAATTTAGTACAGACCCCAGAGTCAGACAGACCATGAATTTTAGCTCTACCTAAGTCACTTTCTGCCTTAGTTTATGTGTCTGTAAAATGGGGGTGATTGCAGTACTGACTTGATAGGGTTGTTGTAACAGGTAAGTGAATTAACATATGTAACATGTTTGCAAACTATCTGATACCTAATACAAAATTTCTGCTTTTATATTTTAAATGATAGATGTTATAGCCTTTATTTCATAAACACTTTTTCTCAGTATTTAAAGATATAAATAGGGTAAAATAGGATTTTTCAAAGTTCTCTGAAAATATATAATACGTGCAAGAAAACCTTATTTATTTGTTTACGGCTGCCCTGGGTCTTCGGTGCTACACAGACTTTCTTCTTTCTCATTTGTAGTGAGCAGGGGCTATTCTCCAGTTGCGGTGTTGCGGTGGGCAGGCTTCTCATTGTAGTGACTTCTCTTGTTGGGAGCTTGGGCTCTAGGATGCTCAGGCTTCAGTAGTTGTGGCGCATGTGCTCAGTTGCATGTGGAATCTTCCCAGACCAGGAGCCGAACCCATGTCCCCTGCATTGGCAAATTGCTTAACCTTCTTTTAAAATGTGTGATAGATGTGTGTAGTCAGTCAAGCCCCTATAGTCACCACCGAGCAGGCCTGTCCTTCACGTGGGCCTCTGACATCATGAATCCTGGGTCCAGAATGAGCATTCTTGGAGCTGCTTGTCCACGGTAGTGTTGGCTTTGCACTGATTCTCCTGCACATGTTGTCCTGTTTCTCTCTGTGGCCAGTGGCCTGCATTTATGAGATAGCAGGCTTTGGAGGAGACAGACACTAACCTTTACTTACTGAATAACTGCTGCTATCTTGACCTTCTTAAGTCTAGGTTTCTTTGTCTCGGAGAGTTATTATTTTTAATGTCCCTAAGTTTTTTAAAAGTCACCTTTTAACTTTAAAAAAATTAGGTATTTTTTTTCCATAAACAAATTTAGAGTTTAGTTCCTGTATATGAAATACATACATGTATATATTGCATGTGTATATATGTATGCATTATATATATAGGATTTTTAAAATATTTATTTATTTTAATTGGAGGATAATTACTTTACAATACTGTGATGGCTTTTGCCATACATCAGTATGAATCAGCCGTAGATATATGTGTTTTCCCTCCGTTTACAATCTTGCTTGTTTTCAGACGTGTCTTCCACATTGATATAATCTTGATATCACAAAGGACCATCCCTGAGATAGTCTTAAAGTTTGTTTGTAGGTATATTTCTGCCTCTGGCTACTTTGAAGTAAATAACTTCTGAGATGACTAATGTTCTTGCCTGAGACATTATCTTTATGATAGGAATTATATGTGGGCACCATTGCAACTATAGTTTTATTATGGTAATCACTCTTATTTTATTGCAGGTAATGTAATGTCTAGTGTTGATGAAGAATTTTATCAAGCTTCGAAATTTTTAAAAAATAAATTTATTTGTTTATTTTTGGCTGAGCTGGGTCTTCGTTGCTGTACTGACCTGTCTTTAGTTGTGACAAGCAGGGGCTACTCTCTAGTTGCAGTGCGCAGGCTTCTCATTGCGGTGGCTTCTCTTGTTGGGGAGCACCAGCTCTAGGGTGTGAGGGCTTCAGTAGCTGCAGCTCCTGGGCTCTAGAGCACAGGCTCAGTTGTTGCGCACGGAATCTTAGTTGCTCCGCAGTATATGGAATCTTCCCGTATCAGGGATTAAACGCTTGTCTCCTGCATTGGTAGGTGGATTCTTTACCACTGAGCCACCAGGAAAGCCCAATTTTTGCTTTTGTAATGCTCTTTAATTACTTCGTTTATTAACTGGTTGCTTTTTTAATTGCTATGTCAAAGGGTTCTGAATGTGAAATTCTGGGATTGTAACTAAGATTCTAGTGTCCACTCTTATGCTTGGACAGTCTTTTATGGTGGTATGTGTAAGGTTTTGTTCCAGCAAATATAGTATCTATAGAGGATTTCACTTTGAAAAAGAATGTAGCAAAAAGAACTTCAGTATGAGAATTTCAGTTTGTAGAAGCAGAATATAAAGGAATTGTATCCAGAATATATTGCTAGAAAGAGGTCTCATGACTCAACTATAAAAAGAATAATCCAGTTTAAAAGTGAGCAAAGGATTTCAATAGACAATTCTCCAAAGAAAATAGATACATGGTCAATAAGCCCATGAAAAGATGTTCAACATCATTAGATATTCAGTTCAGTTCAGTTCAGTCGCTCAGTCGTGTCCGACTCTTTGCGACCCCATGAATTGCAGCACACCAGTCCTCCCTGTCCATCACCAACTCCTGGAGTTCACTCAGATTCATGTCCATCGAGTCCGTGATGTCATCCAGCCATCTCATCCTCGGTCGTCCCCTTCTCCTCCTGCCCCCAATCCCTCCCAGCATCAGAGTCTTTTCCAATGAGTCAACTCTTTGCATGAGGTGGCCAAAGTACTGGAGTTTCAGCTCTAGCATCATTCCTTCCAAGGAAATCCCAGGGCTGATCTCCTTCAGAATGGACTGGTTGGATCTCCTTGCAGTCCAAGGGACTCTCAAGAGTCTTCTCCAACACCACAGTTCAAAAGCATCATTTCTTCGGCGATCAGCCTTCTTCACAGTCCAACTCTCACATCCATACATGACCACAGGAAAAACCATAGCCTTGACTGGAGGGACCTTAGTCGGCAAAGTAATGTCTCTGCTTTTGAATATGCTATCTAGGTTGGTCATAACTTCTCTTCCAAGGAGTAAGCGTCTTTTAATTTCATGGCTGCAGTCACCATCTGCAGTGATTTTGGAGCCCCTCCAAATAAAGTCTGACACTATTTCCACTGTGTCCCCATCTATTTCCCATGAAGTGATGGGACCAGATGCCATGATCTTTGTTTTCTGAATGTTGAGCTTTAAGCCAACTTTTTCACTCTCCTCTTTCACTTTCATCAAAGGGAAAGGTAAATCAAAACCACAGTATGATACCACTTCACAAAAAGACAAATAATAACAGTGTTGACAAGTTGTGGAGAAATCAGATCCCTGTACGCTACTGGTGGGACTATAAAGTGGCACAGCTGCCTTAGAAAGCATTCTGGCAATTCCTTGGATGTTAGACATAGAGTTATGGTATGACTCTGCAGCTTCCCTTGTGGCTTAGCCGGTAAAGAATCCGCCTGCAGTGCGGGAGACCTGGGTTAGGAAGATCCCTTGGAGAAGGGAAAGGCTACCCACTCCAGTATTCTGCCCTGCAGAATTCCATGGACTGTATAATCCATGGGGTCACAAAGAGACGGTCAGACACGAGTGAGCGACTTTCACTTTCACTTTCCCACAGTCACCCCTAGGTATATATCTAAGAGAATTGAAAAAAAACTTCCATGTGCATACATATGTTCATGTCCATAACAGCAATGTTTATAATAATAAAAAAGTAGGGAAAAACCCAAATACCTGTCAATGAATGGATGGATAAATATAGTATAACCATATGATAGAATATTATTCAGACATGGAGAGGAATGAACTATTGGTACATGTTATAACGTGAATAAACCTTGAATCAGCTGATTTTTACTGATAATGCTTAAAGTTTGAGTTGCACTATGTTTTATAGTTGTATACAGTACACATAATATTGTTAATACATAATGTTATTAATAAGTACTAAGATAAATATTAAACATAGAATACTTGGCTTTTTTTTTTACTTTCTATTTTTTTTTACCACACCACATAGCATGTTGGATCTTATTAATAGTTTCCCCAACCAGGGACCACTATGCCTTTACTAAAGAGTATGTCCTTTTATCTCTGAAAGTTAATATTTCAAATGATTGTATTATAAATCATTATCTCTCTTTTCTAGGATTTCCTGAGATGACAACTGTCAAACAGCGTTATCGTCTACTTGGAAATAGTCTCAACGTGCATGTTGTAGCTAAACTAATCAAAATCCTATGTGACTAATTTTTTAAATAACTCTGAAAGAGGGTCACAATTTTCTATCATATCCAGATTGTAATTTTGAAATTCTTTTTTGAATTAATTTTGACAAAATTTGACTAAATTATCTTTCTCTTTAATAAGAAGTTTGGGTTGGTCAGGAAAATGCCATTTTGTTTCCTTAAATTTATATTACTGTGTTTTGTAAGGTGAAACTTATTGTTGTGCTTCAGGAGAATATATTTTCATATGAAAGCAGTAAATATATATGTTAAATATTCCCTTTATAATATTATGGTATAGACAAGTTTAGAAACATTAGTTATGCCATGATCTTAGTTTTCTGAATGTTGAGTTTTAAGCCAAATTTTTCACTCTCCTCTTTCACTTTCATCAAGAGGCTATTTAATTCTTCTTTGCTTGCTTTAAGAATCTATCATTTTACTTTAAGATGATTCATCTTATTTCTAAAATGATGATTCTAGTCTGTTTAAAATATTGAATAATTTTATTTAATTTCAATTTTTTGAACATTATTTTATATAAACAAATGTGTACAATATTTATGAGAATAAATTACCATCACTGACCTTTTGCAATAGTCTGAAGAAAATGTCAGAAATAATAATCCTAGATTATTGATTACCTTTCCATCAGTATGCCATACTGATGAAAAATTTAGGTACATATTATCTAATTATCTTTAATTCTGCTTCCTTCTGAAAGACAAACTTCACTGTCCCTTCTTCATTTGTACATACTTACCTTTAGTTTGCTATTTTCAGAGCTTGCTTTTGCCTTTTATGTGCGTTTTACCACAATTAAAAAAACATAGCTTTTAACTTTCTCTGTCTTAAAACTCTCTGTCTCTCCCTTTCCATTCTTGGATTTAGGGCTCTAATCCAACTAAATCTTGCATCATAAATTCTGTGATTTTGATTTTAGTAATAAAAGCAAGTGACAGGTAGAAGAAAAATGAAAAGAAATAAGATGAGATATTTATTCTCAAAAAACAATCATCTGGATGTGGAAAAATTGAAACCCTCTGTATTACTTATGGGAATGTAAAGTAATGCAGCCTCTATAGAGGGTGACAATTCCTTTAAAAAAATTAAACATAAAATTACCCATATAATAAAGCGATTCCACTTCTAGGTATATACCCAAAAGAATTGAAAGCTGGCACTCAAAGATTTGTATGCCAGTGTTCATTGCAGCCTTATTAATGATATTTATCTATAAGCAAGAAGGAAATTCTGATACATTACATCATGGATGAACCTTGAAGACATTATATTCAGCGAAATAAACCAGACAAAAAAGAACAAAGTCTGTATAATTTCACTTGTATGAGGTATGTATAAGAATCAAGTTCACAGAGATGTCGCTATCAGGGTTCAGGGGACCAGAGAAATAGGAGTTAGTGTTTAATGGATGTGGAGGCTCTGGGGAGGGGAGAGTGTTGTGGAGATGGAGAATGGTACAACAGTATGAATGAACAACAGTATGAACGCACTTAATGCCACTGACTTGAATACTTGAGAATTGTTTAAGTGGCAACTTTTATGTGCATTTTCCCACTCCAGTGTTCTAGCCTGGAGAATTCCACATACTATATAGTCCACGGGGTTGCAAAGAGCCAGACACGACTGAGTGACTTTCACTTTCATGTGCATTTTACCACAGTTAAAAAAGGCATTCCCCATAACCATTTTTTCAGAGGAACTCATAGATAGATATGGGACTAAGGAAACTGTAGGCCAGTGCATGTTTATGTCAACTGTCACTGTCTCCATTTGGGGTATGTGTTTAAAGATAAAGCTCAGTACAGGTCTCATGAACAACAATATACATATCTAAAACCACTTTGGCACACTTTCACTAGGCTTTACTCACTGATGAAAAGATCCTTACCAATAAGAAGGTTCAGAGTTTTACTGTGATTATGCTTTAATTATAGTGTCCTTTGTCCCATTGTGCAATGGTGCACAATCTGTGTTAAGTTACAGTGTACCAGATATAAACACATAAAGGCTCTGTGCAGACTTGTGCTTAAACTCGGAGATAAAACATAGCTTTGTGAAAAAATCTTGGCATATATCCATGGGCAGATGGTGATTTTTGCCTTTAAGTTAGAACTGAAAGTATAGTTCAGTTCAGTTGCTCAGTCATGTCCGACTCTCTGCGACCCCATGAATTGCAGCATGCCAGGCCTCCCTGTCCATCACCAACTCCTGGAGTTCACTCAAACTCATGTCC
>SJYT01015429.1:141387-167807 GCA_006410635.1 Cephalophus harveyi | reverse complement strand
AGACTGGTTCCAAATAGGAAAAGGTGTACATCAAGGCTGTATATTGTCACCCTGCTTATTTAACTTCTATGCAGAGTACATCATGAGAAACGCTGGGCTGGAGGAAGCACAAGCTGGAATCAAGATTTCTGGGAGAAATATCAATAACCTAAGATATGCAGATGACACCACCCTTATGGCAGAAAGTGAAGAGGAACTAAAAAGCCTCTTGATGAAAGTGAAAGAGGAGAGTGAAAAAGTTGGCTTAAAGCTCAACGTTCAGAAAACGAAGATAATGGCATCCGGTCCCATCACTTCATGGGAAATAGATGGGGAAACAGTGGAAATAGTGGCTGACTTTATTTTTTGGGGCTCCAAAATCTCTGAAGATGGTGATTGTAGCCATGAAATTAAAAGATGCTTGCTCCTTGGAAGGAAAGTTATGACCAACCTAGATAGCATATTCAAAAGCAGAGACATTACTTTGCCAACAAAGGTCCGTCTAGTCAAGGCTATGGCTTTTCCAGTAGTCATGTATGGATGTGAGAGTTGGACTGTAAAGAAAGCTGAGCGCTGAAGAATTGATGTTTTTGAATTGTGGTGTTGGAGAAGACTCTTGAGAGTCCCTTGGACTGCAAGGAGATCTAACCTGTCCATCCTAAAGGAGATCAGTCCTGGGTGTTCATTGGAAGGACTGATGTTGAAGCTGAAACTCCAATACTTTGGCCACCTGATGTGAAGAGCTGACTCATTTGAAAAGACCCTGATGCTGGGAAAGATTGAGGGCAGGAGGAGAAGGGGACGACAGGATGAGATGGTTGGATGGCATCACCGACTCGATGGACATGGGTTTGGTTGGATTCTGGGAGTTGGTGATGGACAGGGAGGCCTGGTGTACTGTGCCTCATGGGGTCGCAAAGAGTTGGACACGACTGAGTGACTGAACTGAACTGAACTGAATGATTAGACATTTAAGGTTTTCTTAAATGCTGTGAACCCGTAAGTTTCACAGTCTTTGCCATAGGACTGAGTGTATGTATTGGGGAATTTAAAACTCTGTCTTCACTTTCTGCTTACGTATAGCCTCAGATCAGCCACAGGTGAAAGATTATGGCCTTCTGACATCTTTCCTAGGCATGCACATGGCCTTCTAGAATCCCCAGATATGTTAGGAATTTTCAAAGTCCCTCATTTATTCACTCAATTTTCTTTTAAGATTTTTGGTTACTCTCTCCTTAGCTCTAACCAAGATATTGCTGCTTCAGGGAGCTGTGATGTTAAACAATTGCCTCTGATTGTTGTCACAAAAGCCTTGGGACATAGAACTTTTGCACAGAGAGAGCTCTAGTTCAGGACAAATAAAGACTAGTTCTAAAAATGAAATTTTTGAGCAATTTGTCAAACAGGTCAAGTAATGACAGTTCTATGGGAGTGAAATTTTGGGGATTTCCAAACCTGCTCTGTCTGCTCTAGGGGCTACTAGGCTGATGGTTTGCACAGTTACTGTGGTTGCAAAGCTGTCAGTTTTACCATGGAGCTGGGGAGATAGGATAAGATTAAAGTAAATTGAAACATCACAAAACTCACTGTTCTTACCAAGATTTGGCCATTTTTCTTGAATTAACACCCCTCACGTTGTTGTATGCCTTTAGTTAATTTCCAACGTTCAAAGCAAATGTATTCAAGACTGTTTTCCAGTGTTCTCGTTGCTTTTATGGAGGATTAGATTTTTGGAAGTCCTTTCTCCATCATTCCGGAAGTCAGCCGCTAAGATGCTGACCTTTCCTCTGTATCTTTTTCATTGTATCAAGTTTTTAGCATGTCTAATTATTACCCAATCAAAAAGAAAATATATATGAAAGCAAAATATGGTGTTTAGACACACTTTCACACATTGATGCAGGAGCCTACATGCGCAAACACATTAATTTGTCTGTGACACGTATTTGTTCATCCACATGGGGGAGTGACAGGGTTAGCTTTTTGCTTCAGAAAGATCTGCCCCCCAGGACCTCCCTGGTGGTCCAGTGACTAAAACTCTATACTCCCAGTGCAGGGGGCCCAGGTTCTAGCTCTGGTTAGGGAACTAAATCCCACATGCCCCAACAAAGATCAAAGATCCCACACGCTACACCTAAGACCTGGTGCAGCCAAATAAATAAATGTTTAAAAAAAGAAAAGAATCAAGCTGGATTCTAAAAGAAAGATCTTCCCCACTCTTGGCTCAATGTGGAGCACAGAGATGATGTGGTGGGAGGCAGAGAAGCAAAGAAAAGCCTGGGAGTCATCTGGCAATAGTGACGATGTGTCAGGGACTTGGTCCAGGGGCAGCTAAAATTACCTGGGGACCCCATGAGCACACAAGCCCAGGCACACACATAGGCAGGGACATGATCCACGTTTTCAGGCATGCAAGCATCCTGAAACATACTGTTGAAGTTAAAGAGGGGCTGGAGGACTGGATTGTAAGCCATAAGGGAACTTGGTAAGAAGGACCGGGTTCTACAGGACAGGGAGGAGGGAGGTGTGGTTGTCCAGGCCTGAGTCCCTGGGCCCACCAGCCTCCCCTCTATCAGGCTGAACCCATATACTGCCCTGCTGAACCCATATACTATCAGGCTGAACCCATATACTGCTCTGGAATATCCCTTTCCAGCTATGCAGATCCCATCCTCATTTTCTCAGCAACCCATCTCTAGGGCACAGCTTGGCCCCCTGATGTGTTATCAACTCCTCCTGTATCACCCTAGGTCACTTCTCTTCCCTGTGAGCAGTTTCTACAGATGAGGGTTATGTTTGTTTCCTGACCTCATCCACCCCCAGAGTTCATCTCATCGTTAGCTCTGAGCCATTCCACGGTAAGGAGCATACACACAGAGGACGGAAGCTAGCTAAGGCCCTGGATGTTTCAGACACACGGTGTGTGTGTGCTCAGTCATGTCCAACTTTCTGTGACCCCATGAGCTGCAGCCCGCCAAGTTTCTCTGCCCACGGAATTTTCCAGGCAAGAATATTGGAGTGGGTTGCCATTTCCTTCTCCAGGGGATCTTCTCGACCCAAGGATCAAACCCACGTTTTCTGCATTGGCAGGCAGTTTCTTTACCACTGAGCCACCTGGGAAGCCCTCATCCCGAATCCCCAGCAACACCAAAGATTACAGGTCTCCTACATCCAAGATTCAGGATTTTTAGAAATACAATTTATTTTTATTATGACTTATTTCAAATATCTAAAGGACAATGTCATGAAGACCAATGTACTCACTACCCAGTTTTAACTTAGAATGATGCCTGACTTGCTCCTGTTCTTGGTGGTTTAGTCGCTAAGTCATGTCCAACTCTTGTGACTCCATGGACTGCCGGGCTCCTCTGTCCTTATGGAATTCTCCAGGCAAGAATACTGGAGTGGGTTGCCATTTCCTTCTCCAGGGGATCTTCCCGACCCAGGAATCGAACCCAGGTCTCCTGCATTGCGGCAGATTACCAACTAACCTACAAGGGAAGCCCAAAAACCTGGTAGTGGTTTAGTCACTAAAATTTGTATATTTATACCATATATTTGCATATTTGCCCTACAAATTTGTATATTTATAAATATATATTTTATTAGTTATGACCTTTTAAAGAAATAAAATGTTACAGCTACACTTGAAGACCCCTGTATACACCCCTCCTCAATTCAATCCCTTTCTCTTCCTCCCTAGCCCAAGGAAACACTCTCTAGGAATCCTTCTGTGTTATATTTCAACTGTTTATGAATGTATCCATACTACTGGTGAGATTTTGATCTTTACCTACATATTAAATAATACTTAGCCTTCTGTGACTTGCTTTTTATTTTTTTCCACTCACCATTATAGTTTTGAGATTTATTAATGTCGATACATGTGGCTGAAGTTTATTACCTATAACTGGTATGCTCAGTTTACTAATTTGCCACATTTTATTTATCTTCCAAATGGAAGATTGTAATGGGAATTAAGTAATCCTGGTTTTTGTGATTTTGAGATTCCAAGATCCCCAAATTATATCATTCTAATATTTCAGTGTTGAGAACAGAAGGAGAAAGGGGTGACAGAGGATGAAATGGTTGGATGGCATCATCGACTCAATGGACATGAGTCTGAGAAAACTCTGGGAGATAGTGAAGGACAGGGAAGACTGGCATCCTGTAGTCCATGGGGCCGCAGAGTTGGACACGACCGAGCAACTGAACAACAAATGTTTCGGTGTAGTCAAATGATCCTTTTGAAGCATGTATCCATTTTCTTATTCCCAACTGGTGTCCTCCTGGTCTTAAGTTTGCAAAGCCACAGGCCTGAAAGGAAGAGGAGAGCTTAGGGGCACAAACAGCAGAGGTGGGAGGCAGGCTGATGGTCTGCAGAGTGCCCAGGCTCTCAGGCACCCCTGAGACCCCAAGACAGCTGCCTCGCTGGGCTTGGGATGAGGAATCAGAAGGAGCCTTGAAAGCTGAGGCCTCTCGGAAAGGAGTCCCACCCGATTCCAGGCCTGAGGATGGTAACAGAACTGACAGTCAGGTCTGGAGGACTTGAGAGCAGGGGTGTGGTTGTTATTGTTTAGTCTCTAGGTTGTGTCTGATGCTTTGTGACCCCAAGAACTGTAGCCCATCAGACTTCTCTGTCCACAGGATCCTCCAGGGAAGAACACTGGAGTGGATTGCCATTTCCTCCTCCAAGGGACCTTCCTGACCCAGGGCTTGAAACTGCCCTCTTGTACTGGCAGGTGGATTCTTTACCGCCGAGCCGCCAGGGAATCCTGAGAGCGGGGTGACTCGTGCCTACTCCAGACTTGATCCTGGGGAAGAAAGTCTGGGTACACAGACCCGAGATGACCTCTTGGAGGCCCCCATGCCTGGCATGTTGCATCAGGGAGACTCCCCTGCCCCAGAGGGGCCTCTAGACAGCAGGAGCCCAGGATGACCAGCCACAGAGAGAGGGGCAGCATGTCTTGATGGTGGACAGCAACTGAGGGTCAACTGTCCTTCCTCAAGACCCACGTCAGTCCCCAAAATGTCCTCCAGCCGCATGAAAGAGAAGACTCCCACCTCCCTGGGTTTCTCCCACCATGGCAGCCCCATAGGACAGCTCCCACCAAGGCCCCTACCCGGAAATGACATGCCCCATAGGAAAGCCAAGGAAGTGACATTTCTTGTACACCTGGGGTGAGTGGAGAATTACACCCACCGTACTTGGCACTGAGGAATCTGGGTCTCCAGGGAGATAAGTGTCCCAGGTTCTAAGATTCCAAGCTTCCCAAACCCCATAGTTCCAGGTCAATGTGGAAGTAGGGAAAGTCTAGTACTGCGGCTCCTGAGGCCTCTGCCGGGATCGTGTCCATTTTTCTGACCCTCCAGGCCACCTCGGAGGGCAACTGAGGAATAAGGAGGTTTGGGGGGAAGCCAGTGATCTTCTCGGCCCAGATCCTGCCAGGCCTGGATGAGGCAGGGCTCGGAGACCCCCATCAGCTGAAGCTGTAGCGCCTTCCTTTGCAGAGTGCCCAGTCCAGTCATGGGGCCAGGCGGAGAAGCTGAGACCCAGAGAAGACCTGATTTGCTCTGGTCACACAGCCAGCTGCACAAACCCTGGCCCCCTGACACACAGCCTCCCGCCCCTCTCCTGTCCTGACACCTTCCCGGTTTGGGCTGCCTCTGACCCTGTGCGGAGGTGAGCAGCCTGGGTTGGGAGTCAGAGGTCACCTGGAAACGTGTTCCCCACCTCTTGGGCAGTCATGGCCAGGCTCCCCGCCCGGCCCCAGGCCTCCTACAGCCTGCAGGTTGCCATCCATTTTCTGTCCACCTCATTTGTCTGCAAACCATGAAGAAAAATCGCCCCCGTCTCTCTGTGTCAGCTACTGCTATGATAGATGGCCTCCATCAGACCCCTTACCCCAAAGGCACCCTCCTTCTCCCCCAAATTCCCCAAGGCCGGCGTTCGAGGGTTGGAATGCTACTGAATCAGCTACTGGGGAGCATTTTCAGAGATCATTCAGCACCCGCTCTCCCTGCCTTGTCTTTGTGGAGGGAAGACACTACTGATCATTGCTGTGCAGGCTTGGGCAATGCGTGTGACCTCTCTGCATAATAACCCCCTCCCACTTCTCCCCTCAGAAGCCACACAAGCTCTGTTTGCAACTTTTACTTCACTTGTTCTTTCCATCATCGCTGCAGGGTACCTGACGAGAATAATCCTAATTTCTATATACCTTTTGTGCCAAGGCCTACGCTGAGCACAGGAACCCACAGCCACTGCCCTTGATAAGCCTTGGCATCTTGGGAGAGAGCCTGACACACTAAAAAATAAGAGCACCACTCCAGTGTAGAAGTGCAATCATCGAAAACTTCCTAGATACATAGGTGTCAAAGAAGGGGGTCCCTCTGCTGGGATGGAGGTGGCTGTGTGTAGCTGAGGGGATGCTCTCAGGAGGTGGTCTCTGAACTGGGTTCTGAGTTTCTGAGGTTGGGAGCATGGGCTCTGAGGCTGGACTGCCTATACTGGTATCCTGCTGTGTGACCCTGGGCAACTTGTTTGGCTTCTCTGAGCCTTTCCACTGAATTCCAAAGAGCTGGTAGCAGGAATTCTTAGGGGGCTGTGAGTGCCAAGCGAGGAAGGCATAGAAAGTGCTAAGTGTGGCACTTGTTACGGATGGTTAGCTGAGGCTCTCAATTTGTGGAGCACTAAGAGGGCCTAGAGGCTCCCCAAGTGATAAAGAAACCATCTGTCAATGCAGGTAGATATGGGTTCGATCTCTGGATTGAGAAGATCCCCTGGAGGAGGACACAGCAACCCACTCCAGTATTCTTGCCTGGAGACTCCCATGGACAGAGGAGCCTGGTGGGCTACAGTTCATAGGGTCCCAAAGAGTCGGACATGACTGAAGCGACTTAGCACACACGTGCCAGAGAACACGATGGAGGCAAATGGTCCAGACAGAGGAAACAATCTATGCACGGGTGTGGACACGGGGGAATATGAGCTGCTGGGAGACGCTGGAACTTATGGTGTGTGGCAGGAAGTGCTGAGAGAAGAGGCTGATGCCAACAGGGCTTGGAAAGCCAGGGACTTGTACCCAAGCCTGAGGGCAATGGAGAGCCATGGGAAGGTCTTGAGTGGAAGAGTGGCAAAGTCAGACTGAGTGTTAGAAAGTCACGCTGATGGTAACTGGGGAAGAGAGGTTGGAGGGATCAAGGGGGGTTCAAATCTGGTCTCCCTTCTCAAATGCCCCTGAACATTTCCAGCAGGATTTCAGATTCTTTGTGAAGAACCAGAGCCTGGTTTTCCTAAAGGCCTCAGGTACCAGTGAGGTTCTCATCTCGGGTATATGCAGACCGGGATGGGGGGAATGGAGGAGTCCAACTCCCAAGCAGGAGGCCCCTTAGCTAGATTCTGGCTGGGCTAAGGGGGGCGGGTATGTGGGGAGCAGGGCAGCCTCAGCTCACGGGCCCTTCCATTGTGGAGTCGGTCCAGTGATTTCCCCTCCGAGGAGCAGTAGCTGTCAGGCGTGTCCAAGCTGCGCTCCCGGCTGCCTCAATTTCACATCCCCCAGGCAGCGCAGACACTGTGAATGGCCCGGAAATTAAATGCAAAATCAAAATGCAGCAAATAAATGGATGCAAAAGTCATTTGGAGCCAATAATAGGAACCACCTCCAGACTCTGCAGCCGGGAGAGTCCCATGGAGGCTGAGCTGGTGGGGCACCCCCCTCCCCAACCTCCACTGACCTCTAGCTCTCCTTCCACTGATCCACATTACTGGATGAGCTTCAAGGTCACCCCGCTCACCACCTTGGCATACAGACAGTGAAACTAAGGCTTGGAAAGAGAGGCCGAGTGGAACCCAAGGGCCCCAGAGAATTAGGGCCCTGGCATCAGCCAGTTCTGAGTTTTGATCTGGGTCCTCCACTTTCTAACACACACAACTTTGGGTGGGTGGCCCAATGCTCAGCTCTTCATCAAACAAATGGGGAGGAGAAGTCCCTCCTCACGGTTTGAATGGGCAGAAGAAAGGCAATTCTGAGTGTGCAAGGACCCACAGCCCTGAGCAGAGGCAGAAGGGTGGGAGAGGAACGCGGGCGGGCCAGGCTTTTTCACGGCTTCTCTCTGAGCCTGCACAGCACCTAGCATACAGTAGGTGCTCAGTGCGCATCTGCCAAATGCACGGATGGTGGAATGACAGCATGGGAAACCAAAAGCAGGGTTCGGCTTTGTTTGCTCACAGAGCCCAAGTCTTGACTGGTGATAGGCACACAGTAGGTGCTCAGTAATTCACACAGGAAAGAACTGTTTTACACTTTGACTTCCTTCTCCCCCTAATCCCCTCACCAAAGAGCTCCAGCACCCCAAATTCCTCCCTCTGTAGGTTCCCTGAATGTTGTTGTTGTTCAGCCACTCAGTTCAATTCAGTTCAGTCACTCAGTCGTGTCCAGCTCTTTGTGACCCCATGAACCACAGCACGCCAGGCCTCCCTGTCCATCACCATCTCCTGGAGTTCACTCAGACTCACGTCCATCGAGTCAGTGATGCCATCTAGCCATCTCATCCTCTGTCGTCCCCTTCTCCTCCTGCCCCCAATCCCTCCCAGCATCAGAGTCTTTTCCAATGAATCAGCTCTTTGCATCAGGTGGCCAAAGTACTGGAGCTTCAGCATCAGTCCTTCCAATGAATATTCAGGGTTGATTTCCTTTAGGATTGACTGGTTTGATCTTCTTGCTGTCCAAAGGACTCTCGAGCGTCTTTGGCAACACCACAGTTCAAAAGCAGCAATTCTTCAGTGCTCAGCCTTCTATATGATCCAACTCTCACATCTGCACAAAACTACTGGAAAAAACAGAGCTTTGACTATACGAACCTTTGTTGGCAAAGTGATACCTCTGCTTTTCAACCGGAGGGGGGTGAGCAAATCGGCTTTTCATCTCCTCATTGCTCAGATATCGGAAGAAAATGTGCCAACATCTGCCGGTCACAGCACCAACCAGGCACTTTATGGCTTATAGTGCAGGCACCCATCAAATGTCTTTGCTGTCCACCCCTCACCCCAGCCTCGTCAACTTCACAGATGGAGAAAGAAACTCAGAGTATTGTCACGACTTCCCCAAGGTAAAGTGGCGCCAAGCAGGGATGGCAGGAATATGATCTCCTTCTCTTTGTATCACTCATTCCTCCAACAAAAGTACAGTGAGCACCCGCTGGCTGGATCAGGCTTAGGACTTCGGGGTCTCCACTCAGGGCTTTGAGGGTCCCGAATAAGAAGGCTGAGAGCCAAGGCCCACCCTGGTCCCCTGGGAGCTGTGGGGACCAGAAGGCCTGAGGTTAAATGAAAGACAAGAGGGGCCTCAGGCCGGGGCAGGTAGGCAGCCAGTAGAGAAGAGAGGAGGAAGAGCAGAAAGAAAGGCAATACACCAAAAACATCCACTAAGCACCTCCTGCGGAGAAGGCAACGGCGCCCCACTCCAGTACTCGTGCCTGGAAAATCCCATGGATGGAGGAGCCTGGTGGGCTGCAGTCCATGGGATCATGAAGATTCGGACACGACTGAGAGACTTCACTTTCACTTTTCACTTTCATGCATTGGAGAAGGAAATGGCAACCTACTCCAGTGTTCTTGCCTGGAGAATCCCAGGGATGGAGAAGCCTGGTGGGCTGCCGTCTCTGGGGTTGCACAGAGTTGGACACAACTGAAGCGACTTAGCAGCAGCAAGCACCTCCTGAGCCTCCAGGATGGGCTTCCCAGGTGGTGCTAGTGGTAAAGAACCCCGCCTGCCAATGCAGGAGACACAGATTCAATCTCTGGGTTGGGAAGATCCCCTGGAGGAAGGCATGACAACCCACTCCAGTATTCTTGCCTGGAGAATTTCATGGACAGAGGAGCCTGATGGGCTATAGTCCCTAGGGTCGCAAAGAGTCGGACACAACTGAGGCGACTTAGCATGCACACACACACACGCACACACACACACACACCCCTCCTGTATACCAGGCTTTGAGGATACAATGCTGATTAAGGCAAAAGCAGGCATGAAACTTACACTCCGGTGGAAGGTGGAGACAGACATTGAACCAACTCCCTGATTTGTAATCATTCATTAGAAACAGAGATAAGGGACTTCCTTGGTGGTCCAGTGGTTGGGAGTCCACCTGCTAATACAGGGACATAGGTTTGATCCCTGGTACAGGAAGATTCCACATGCCAAGGGGCAACAAAGCCCATGCACCAAAACTGCTGAAGCCCGTGTGCCCTAGAGCCTGAGAAGCTACTCCACTGAGAAGCCTGAGAACCTCAACTAGATAGCCTGCTCCCTCTCCCCACCCACACCCCCACTGCCACCACTAAAGAAAGCCCGAGAGCAGCAGCAAAGACCCAGCACCGCTGCTGCTGCTAAGTCGCTTCAGGCGTGTCCGACTCCGTGCGACCCCATAGACGGCAGCCCACCAGGCTCCCCCGTCCCTGGGATTCTCCAGGCAAGAACACTGGAGTGGGTCGCCATTTCCTTCTCCAATGCATGAAAGTGAAAAGTGAAAGTGAAGTCGCTCAGTCCTGTCCGACCCTCAGCGACCCCATGGACTGCAGCCTACCAGGCTCCTCCGTCCATGGGATTTTCCAGGCAAGAGTACTGGAGCAGGGTGCCACTGCCTTCTCCAAAGACCCAGCATGGCCAAAAATAAAAATAAATTAATTAAATAATTAAAAAAAAAAAAAAAGAGCAGTAAGGACTCTGAAGGGAAGGAGCACAGTTCTAGGAGCCTGTGACATAGGGACATAAGCTGGGTCTGGAGGAGGGGTCAGGGAGGGCTTCCTGGAGGAGATGGTGCTGGGGCTGAGATCTGGAGGATGAAGAGGGAGGGAGGAAGGGAGAGAGAGAAGCAGAGACAAAAGAAGTGAGAGAGGAGTAGAGACAGAGAAATGGGGAGGGAGAAAGACAGAGTCCGAGTTTAAGAGAAGATGCTGGATAAAGAGAAGGAGCCAGAAATGAGAGACAATTGGAGGGCGAGGTAGACAGAAGTGATCCAGACTCAGCAA
This sequence comes from Cephalophus harveyi, assembly GCA_006410635.1. Lineage (NCBI taxonomy): Eukaryota > Metazoa > Chordata > Mammalia > Artiodactyla > Bovidae > Cephalophus > Cephalophus harveyi. Next base: position 156,796 of record SJYT01015429.1, on the reverse strand, counting down.
GCTGGACACACTGACACAGAGAGGGAGAGGGCTGGGGAGAGAGGGGGTGAAAAGAGAGACAAAGAGCCAGGGAGGGAGGGAGGGTGAGAGAAAAAGAAAGACTGCAAATGACTCCCAGCTCCCACCCTCTGTGCCTGGACTTTCATCTCTGACACGGGTAGAACCTGAATTCCCCTCGAGGATGCGAGGGGCGTTTAGACTGGAGCTGAATAATGCATTTCACGTTCCAGGGCTGTTTCATCTTTCCCTTTGTAAACCTGGGTTCTGGAGTGGAGGCTGGCGGCAACCCGTGGAGATACAGAGGCAGAGAGAGGAGGTGGGCGCTGCTGCAGGGAAGCAGGGCCCGGCCAGGCCCCCCATCTTCCCACATCCCCCACACCTATCCCTCTACACTCCCACACCCCGAAACCCCCACCCTCCCCGCACCCCAGGGTCTCATCCTGGTTTTCAGCTGGAATTTAGTTCCTGCTAAGGAATCAGCTGTCAGTGAAGGTGCTTGTTGTTGAGTGTTAACTGTTAATGAAGGTGTTAATAGGATGCTTTCCTAGGACGTGTTCACTGTGGACTAGAGTGTTCATTGTCAACCAAGGTTTTTGTTAAATATCATGTTTGCAGTTTACTAGGGTGTTAACTCTTAATCAGGATGTTTACTGTTCACTAGGGTGCTAACTAGGATGTTCAACAACAAGAAAGGTTTCTGTTAAGTAGAGTGTTTGTAGTTAATTCGGGTGTTAATAATTGAAGGTACTGGCTATTAAGTAGGGTGTTAAATAGGAGGCCTCGGGTTTGATCTCTGGACAGTCACTGACTTGCTGGGTAACACTTATTAAGCATTGCCCTCTCTGGGCCTCGGATATAAAGTAGGGTTTGGACCAGCATGTGTGTGAGGGTCCAGTCATTTGAGGCTGTGCTCATCAGGTCTATTTCCCAGTTACAGAGGCCCAAGGGGGTGGCTCTGTCCTAGGTGTGCACCAAGCCTCCTCCAGACCCATCCATTTCCACTCACCCCCATCCTTGTCTCCTCCAGCCAGACCCTTCCCTGGATCCTGAGAGCCTCCTCCAGCCCCAGGTCATGGACTCTGCAGTCACCAGCCCTTCTCCTCTCAGGAAACTAAGTGCCAGGAGGGGGTGTTGGAGAGGATGCCAAGACTGTCCCGTCAGGCCTCTGCTCAGGGCCTCCAGCCCCTTTGCCACCCCAGCAGGCTGGTTTGGGGCCAGACATACACACACACACAAATCTGAAAACACAGATTTGCTCTTGGGGCAAAGGGCACGCCCAGACAGGCCCACTGCCCCCTCAGCTCACTGCACCCAGCCCCCTCCAGCCACACCAGCCCCCACACTGAGCCTCCGGAGGCTCACACTTCTCCAGGCCCGGGCCTTGGCACAGGCTGCTCGTGTGCTTGGGTACGTGCCCCTCACTCCCTCCTCCTTGCCAGCTGATCGACTCATGCTCAGCCCAAATACCATCTCTCTGGGAAGCCCTGAGCCCCTCAGAGCTGCCTGGTTTATGCACTCCTTAGAAGCAATGGGCACAAAAAATTTAAAAAAAGGGAAGAAGCACCAGGCAGAGTCGCAATGACCAGGTTTGTGAGGATGTGATGCTTTTCTCTCCTGTCTCCATTAGGCTGGGTGCTCCCTGAGACCATGTCTGTTTTGGCCTCCTTCACACACATCCCCAGTGCCTGTCATACAGCATGGTAGCCTGCACACTTCATATTCATTTATACAATGAAGGAATGAGTAAGTAGATAAAGAAATGAATAAGTAATGGTCAAATCTTCACACATACACAGCCAGAGAGAGAGAGAAATATGAAAACACACACACAGGATTTAGAATTAGGAGACCCAATCCCGCTTGCTCCTTTCTGACTAGGTGATCCAGAGACGTGTCTGGATCACCAAGCTTCAGTTTCCCCATTTGTAAAGATCAGGATAAAAAAATAACCCCTGGCGTGACGTGGGGAATGAAATGCATTAGTAAGTGGCAAGTGCCCCAAATTGGTCCCTTTTGGAGGGATGCTGCCCGGTCCACACACACATACTCTAAGCCTGGCCAGAGGCAGAGCTCCCATCTGGGGCCCTGACTGGTGCCTCTTGGCCAAGCAGAGAGCACAGCGGTGGCTGTTGGTCCACCCAGTGGGCCACCCTGACCAAATGCTTGATGGGCATTTTCTTATTTAATTCTCTCCACAGGTACCTCTACTAACCCCCATTTTATAGAAAAAAAGACTGAGGCTCTGAGAACATGTTTAGGATGACTGTGGGAAAGAAAACAGGACCCTGTACAAGCAACCCCACCTCTGTGCTTCCTTTGCAGGTCCCTCTCTCTCTCCCACCCCTGATCCTGGCGTCTTCCTCCATCTCTTGCAATCCTTCTGGTCCCCCACCAGCTGCCACCTTCCCCTCCTCTCAGAAGAGGACAAAGAGAGTGGGGAATAGGTCTGGGCTTGGCCTGGGTTCTGCCTGCCTCTGCCACTCACTAGGTGTGTGATCTTGATTGAGTTGTGCCTCATTCTCTCCATCTGCAAAGTGGGGGAATAATAATACCACCTAGAGCTGTTGCAAGGAAATAAATAAGCTAATAGAAGTGGATGCCCCAAACTGCTTTCCCTGTTCTGTGTGTCCACAGCTCACCTCCTATGGGTTTGCAAACATATTCAGAGACCTGACCTTGGGCTGAAGTGCCTGGGTCTAGGCACCCCTCGAGGGGCCCACAACCAATGACTGACAGGTCCAGGAATGTGAAAGCCCAGTTCATTTGCTTCCAGGTAAGACAAACTCTGAGGCACCTCTCCCACTCCAGAGCTCCCCATGGGATTAGGCTGCTCCCTTACCTGACCCCTCACCTGGACACACTCATGTCTTAATACATCTCTTGCACAGAAGTCTTGATCTCTAGGTCAAGACTTCTGGGGACCCTGGCCTAAGAAACAAGTTAAGCTGTTCAACATGGGCCTGGCTCAGAGGAAAGGCTCAATCCATTTAGGCTACTATCATTATATAGATATATTTTAGGCTATGCTCTATGGCATGTGAATCTTAGCTCCCCAACTAGGGATCAAACCCATGACCCCCTGCATTGGGAGCACGGAGTCTTAACCACTGGACCACCAGGGAAGTCCCTAGCTACTCTCATTTTAATTTTTGGCAACCTCAAAATAAATACCTTTGTCTCTTGAAGCCTTAATTTCCTCATCTGTAAAATGGGCACATTGACACCTTCTCTGCATAAATCTACAATAAATAATTGAGTGAGAAATAAAAACATGTCCCACCTTCACCAAGGAGTGCCCCTGTGAAAGTTCCTGCCCTTCTTTGTCACTCCCACCTCCCAGCTTTCCCCCTAGTCCCAGCAGTTAGGAATCCCCACCGCTGCTTGACCCAGAGGAAGAAGCCCCTTCTTCCCTCCCCTAGAAGCAGGAAGACTTCCCATCAGCCTGCAGATACCCTTGAAATCAGCACAGCCCTCCTCCCATCTGAACAACTGCCCTCATAGCTATAATCTACCCTCCCAACCCTTCTGGATGCAACTACAGCGACCTGGGCAGTCACCCCATCCCATGATGTACTACAGCCATCTTTTGCTAGTTTCATCAGAAGCAACTGGTACATTTTTAGAAATTTTGAGAACTGGCTGTTAAACTGTTGGCAACTTGAATAAGCCACAGTGGGAATGTTTACACCATGGAAATTGGCAAATGGAACCAAAACAAAAAACAGACTTCTTTTGTGGAGAATGAATTTACCAGCATACAATTAATTCTATCCCTTTAGCAGACCCCCACCTGAGCCCCTGTCCTGCCCAAACATATACAAATTTTATATTTTTCTAAGTTTAAAAAGCTAAATTACTTTGATTTCTGCATGGGTTCTTTCTTTTCTGTGGGTACATGGTTCACCTTAGGAAACAAACAAAAAAAACAGATTTCATATTCCCCTCTTAGCACCTCCACCTTTCAATATACATCCCTCATAGAAAGGCCCATTGTGACCTCTTTTCAAAGATTTCTTAACTCAAAGGGTCTTAGAAATGTTGACTCCCAGAAACCCCAAGTTATAAAAACTTTAGATTCTGAAATCCTGAAACCTTTGACTCCTGATCTTAGACTTGGAACATCCCAATTCGGGGATTTGTTTCAGAGTTAACAGGTGAGAAAATATTCCACCCCAGGGTAGTCAAACTAACCGTGTCCCCCTGGGAATTCTTCAGGAGACCCCATGTTGGAGTCATCCACTGCTCAGTGGGTCCAAGGATGGAATGAAGCCTTGCCTTTTCAGTTGAGCCAAGTGAAAGTCTCAGTTGTATCTGACTCTTTGCGACCCCATGGACTATACAGTCCCTGGAATTCTCCAGGCCAGAATACTGGAGTGGGCAGCCGTTCCTTTCTCCAAGGGATCTTCCTAACCCAGGGATCGAACCCCGGTCTCCCACACTGCAAGTGGATTCTTTTGCAAGTAATTCAGCTGAGGCACCAGGGAAACCCAAGAATACTGGAGTGGGTAGGCTATCCCTTCTCCAGCAGACCTTTCCAACCCAGGAATCAAACCAGGGTCTCCTGCATTGCAAGCAGATTCTTTACCAGCTGAGCTACCAGTTGAGCCAAAGATCAAGTATTTGGTGTGAGTTTACAGTCTATTGTGTGTGTGTGTGTGTGTGTGTGAGCACTCAGGCACCCAGTCATGTGTCTTTGTGATCCCATGGATGATAGCCCACCAGGCTCCCCTATCCGTGGGATTTCCCAGGCAAGAATACTGCAGTAGGTTGCCATTTCCTTCTCCAGGGGATCTTCCCAGCCCAGGATCAAACCTGAGTCTGTCGCGTCTCCTGCATTGGTAGGCAGATGCTTTACCCTGTGCCACCTGGGAAGCCATGGTATCGTAAAATACATATATTTAAATGCTGGAATTTCACTCAAGGTGGCAAGATGCCCACAACCGTCGTGAGAGGTGTCTAGGAGGCAAAGCCACACTCCTGCCATTTTACATGCTTATGATGTTTACAGAAACCCCAAGTGGCTCTCTCCCTCCTCAGTCATAGCTGAAGCTCTATATAGTCCTCAATCAAAGAAAATTAAAATCACAGACATTTGGCAGTGGAAGGGACCTCACAGTCAGGCCCTGTCAAATGCTAAAATCTCTCGTACTGCATCAACCCCCCCACCGGAGAGTTCATTCAGCATCTGTTTGAATTCCTTCAGTGGCAGGGAGCTCACCACCTTGCAAGACAGCTCTTGTCACTGTGGCTCACCTTTAATTATACTGTTGGAACAAGATGTCCCTTCCCATAGTGCCGATCTTTAATGAACATCTCCAAGCTCCTCCTCTACAGCAGCTGGGACATGGAAGAAATCAGGGCCCGCCTGACTGGGGAGCCCTAAAGCACCAGTTTTGGGGATAGAAATGATGCTCTGGGCTCTCGGAGAAGGACCAGTCACTCTAATGAGCCTGACGACTCCCTTGAAACCAACTTTACCCCCCCCACCAATTCGGCAAGTAATTTCTGAATATTCATGGACCCCTAAAGTCCCATGATCCAGTCCAAATCTCTTTTCACATAGATGAGAAAATTGCAGCCCAGAGACCGAAGAGACTTTCCCAAGGTCAAGGTCACACAGTACTTAAAAGGCAGAATCAGGATCCAAACCTACATCTTCTGCCTCAAATCCTGCCAAGTTCCCCCCAGCCCACCCCACCTCCATCAGGCCCCATTTTCCAGCCCAGCCTAGACAAGCCCAGAATCTGAGATCGGAAGCAGAGCCTCCCACCCTGCTTTCCCGGCCTCCCCTCTCCCCATCCCTGGAGTTGGGGAGAGGTTCGATCTGCCTGGCAACCCTCAACCACAGTCGCCACAGGAGGCCTTGGTGTGTACACAGGCCTCTGAAGGGGGCGGACAGCTGGGCCCGGTGATGGGTGGTTTTAATATTTAAACACAGTTTGCTGCTGCACAGCCAAAGGCAAAAGCCAGCTGCCTCCTTTTTCTTCTCCTTCCTCTCCTTCCTTCTTCCCTTTTTTTTTTAAATCTTTAATGTCTCCCGCCAGCCCGCCAGTGGGGGAGGTGCTGCTGGAGTGTCATATTTCAAAGGGTTGCCACAGCTGGAGGGATATTCAGAGCATTTCCAGCCAATCCATTGTGTATAAATACATAGATATATATATATAGGTTTCATTATCCCCTTCAGGGCTGCCAGAGAATATATTCTTTTAATATGTATAATATATTTGAGCTGCTACATGACTCGCCGAGGGGGGAGGGAGAGTGGGTGGCCCACAATTGACATTTCAGAGGCATTTCCAGGGAAGAGAAACAGCTGACTTTGGGAAAGGGGAGGACTGCGTTCAGTTTAGATTGGCTTCCGGGGTCCTGTCACTAGGATGGAATGGGGTCCCCATCTTCTGCCTGAGCCCAGCGTGGAGATTTATCTGGTCCCTTGAGATGCTTCATCTGATCCTTTTGGGTATCTGTAGCTTGCCACTGATCAGTGGTATTCAGCTATAACAAAAGATTTGAGGGCCACATTACCCTGATCTGCCACAGTCACAGAAGTTCAAGGCTGTATGCCTGCTGTGTGACCTTGAGCAAGCAGCTTAAACTCTCTGAACTTTAGTGCCTTTGTCTATAAAAGGAGATGGCAGGCCTGCCTTGCAGGGTGAAATCAGATTGTGTCGGTGAACATGGAAACAGATTGCCAAGTGGGTGCTCACAGTGGGGGACATGACCCACTTATGGGAATGAGGTTGGAGTGAGGGAGGGCTTCCCTGAAGAAGCACCAGAGACCCCAGAGATGACTCCAGAAGAAGAGGGTCAGGGCAAGGGAATATTCCCTTCTCTCCCAAGCCAATATTCCCTACCTCCCAGGCCGGCAAGGCTAATGGACCTTTAGGCCATTTAAGACCCACTAATGGGATGAGTCCAGAATGAACTGGGCTGCCCTCAGTGGGCAAGCTTAGTTTGGAGTGAGCCCAGGGCCCGAGTGCCCCTGACTTCCACCTCTGCCAGTGCATGGTGCAAGGCTTGAACCTCTTTGTTCTGTGTTGCTTGCCAATTCCTCTGGGTGATTCCCCCAGCTACTTCCCAGGAAGCAAAGTAATATCTTTCTTAGTAGCTGGGATTATTTGGAAATGAGGTCAAAATTAAAAGGAGGCTTGTTTTCCCCTGGCATTTCTCAGCATCTCAAAAACTCTGGCAGCCTCTGCTCATTTGTCTCTCTCGGGGTTCCCTCCTCATTCTCTTGCCACTGCCTCTTCCCTCACTTGGGTAGAGCCACCCGGGAGAGGAGGACAGAGGTCACCAGGGTCCCAGTGGAAACAGACACCTGAGCTCTGGGGTAGGGGTTCCCCCACACAGACCCAGATCGGTTGAATCAGCAACCCCAGGAAGCTTTTGAGTGGGTAGACGGGGCCCAGGGATCATATTTCCCAATACTCCAGGGTGATGCTGAGGCCAAGTTTAGGAGCCACAAAACTGAGTTCAGAACCACAATCCACCCCAAAGGCAGGGGAATAGAGGCAGGCTGGAGTCCGTCCTGGCATCCCTAAGTGTCTGCCAGTGGTCTTCAGTTCTGTGACCCTTCTTCTCTACTTGCTTTCCTCATATCCTTCCCCATCTCAGCACAGAGCACTTCCAACCACCTAACTCTTTAAGGCATCATCTTGGATTCTCCCCTGTCCTTTATCTCTCATCTAACAGAATCCACCACCCGCCTGGCCACTCTGATCTGAGGCACCAGCATTTCTCCCCTGAATTATTACTACCGCTTCCTCTCCGGCTGTCCAGCTTTCACGCCCTGCCCCAGCCTGTCCTCCTCCCAGCAGCCAGAAGGATCTTTTAAAAATATGAATCTGATCATTTCCCTTGCCCTATATCCCCCCTTTCCACATGCCTCGCCTGTGCATGACTGGCTCCATCTCATCTTTCAGCTCCTGGTTTAAGTGTTGCCTCATTAGAGTCCCTCCCCTGTCAGTTCCGGGCAAGAGCAGCCTCCCCTCCTTGGTTACTCTTTATCTCTGCCCTTTCCTGCTTCCCTTCACAGCACTGATCCCAATTTGTAATTATTTGGTTGTTGTTTACTTGTTTGACAGTCTGTCTCCCCACTCAGGAGGGTACGGTCCTAGGGGAAGGGCCTCATTTTCCTGTTTATTGTTCCCTCCCCAGGACCCGGCACAAAGACTGCTGCCCTGTGTGGGCTTCCATATCAAATTCTGGAAGAGCAGGTGTTTGATTGGCCCAATTCATCATTTTGAGACAGGCTGCTTAGGTAATAAAAATACACACCCTCAGGTCAGATGACAATCCCATTTTCCAACTGAGCAGGGTCCAGGAATGAGCAGGGTGGTCTCGTCTAGAAGCGGATGACTGGCCAGGGCAAGGATGGAGTCCCCAGGACACTGGTCCAGCCACCTCTTAAGCCACGGATGAAGCAGAAAGGACAGGAGAGAACTGGAGGAGATGGTTCCCTACACACCTGTTTTACAGATGAGTAAAGAGGTCTTTGGGCTTTTCTCTGTGACTCAGTGGTAAAGAATCCACCGGCCAACGCAGGAGATGCAAGTACCATCCCTAAGTGGGGAAGATCCCCTGGAGGGGTATGTGGCAACCCACTCCAGTATTCTTGCCTGCGAAATCCCAAGGCCAGAGGAGCCTGGGGGGCTACAGCCAGGCCAGACCAGACTTAGTGACTAAAACAACAAAAGGGGTCTTCAGCCCCTCCCTTATACTGGGTGACTTCCAGAGGGCCAAGTCTCCCCAGCTTTGACCTCCAGACCTCACCCCCAGGCTCACACCCCTCAGAAGTCCTCTGAGGGGATTGAGAGGTCGAGGCTATACCCCTGCCTCCGAGTAAGTCTGAGCGGCCCAGTGAGAAGACAGTCCTTCCGCTCTACCCCCAGAGACGCCCTCCCTTCCCACGCCAAGTCTAGAGCAGGGTGTGGTGCGGTGGGAACCTGAGCCTGGGATTTGGGAGATCTCAGCCTGCCACCCGCTTTCTGAGCCTCAGTTTCGCTTTCTGGACGAGATGAAGTATTTTGAGGCTGCGGAAGGCTCGCACCCAGTCCAGCGCGGTCTCTCGAAGTCCCCAGTCCGCCCTCCGCCCGCAGCAAGGCTGCAGCGCAGCTTCTCCGCGGAGCGCCGGCGCCCCCTGCTGGAGCGAGATGGGAGGACAGCCCTGGCCCCGGCCGCCTCCGGTGTCTCGAGGTGGCTTCCCGGGGGGTGGGCAGTACCACCGGGCCTGGAACCACGGGCTGGCACAGAGACATCGGGCTGGCAAGAGATTCAGACACACAAGGACACAGATACATTCCAGGCCCACTCTAAAATATGGGCCCAATACCACCCACGCCCTTCCCATGTTTCCAGGAGCACAGAAAATCAAGGGGCAGAGGATGGCAGAAAGTGTGCCCAGAGTTTGCACACATGGACCGCAGTAGGGACTTGTATGTGTGTCCCAGAGGCCCTTCATGGTGTGTAAGAACGCGGAAGAGGGTGGGCTGCATAAACACCTGGTGAGGGAAAGGCCCCCAGGGCCCCAGCGCTGGGAAAAATGCCACACGCAGGGGCGGCAGGCTGAGTCCTAAGGGACCTGAGAGGAGGCAAGCGCCTCTGCCACATCTCAGGGTTACAGGAGACCCTCAGGAATTCCAGCTGTGGGGATCAAGAGCCCTGGAGCCACCATGTCACGATTTCGCCTTTCCTGTGTGCATTGTTCCCCTGCGGGGCTCAGAAAGTGTCAGGCTTCCCCAGCAACCACAGCAAGAACTGGCCACTGCGGAGGAGGTGCCCCCAAACCCAGCGGACCCCTGGCTCAGAGCCCTGACATTTGGAAATCAGCCCTCCCGACTTTTTATTCATTCCTTGTGGACATGCCACGTGCTTGCTTGTCTGCATCCAGTGGTGAGCCAAGTCCAGCTCTGAAGATGCAGAGTAGGGAAAAGGGACTGTATACAAAAACCAAACAAATAGGTAATGTAATCTCGTTGATTATCCAGCAGGTTAACAGTTCAGTATACCCAAGAGAATTGAAAACATACCACCATATGTCCACCCGTAGACTATTCACTGTTCTACCCGTAGGATAGTCACATACATGTGACTATTCATAGAAACTTTAGTTCTGATACTTGAGAACTGGACACAGCGCAGGTGTCCATCAACAGGAAAGTGAACAAATCACCCGAGATCCATCCATATGGTGGAATACAGCTCAGCCTCAGGACTGCGTGGACCCCCTCACGATAAGCATGTGCACGCGTGCTTAGCTGCTCAATTGTGTCCAACTCTTTGCAGCCCTACGGACTGTAACCCGCCAGGCTTCTCTCTGTCCAGGGGATTTCCCAAGCAAAAACATTGGAGTGGGTTGCCATTTCCTTCTCCAGGTGATCTTCCTGGACCTAGAGATGGAACTCGGGTCTCCTGCATTGCAGACGGACTCTTTTAGCGTCTGAGCCACCATGGAAGCCCCGTAATGATGAGAGAGAATCTCAGAAACAATATGCTGAGCAAAGGAAATCAAACAGAAAAGAACACATGCAAAATTATTCCATGTATGTGGAATTCTAGAAGAGAAATAGCTGAGCTATGGTGACAAAAAGTGGACGGGTGAGTGCGTTGGGCAGGGAGAAAGCCATCTGACTGAACTTTGGAGAGTGATGGAAATGTTGATTCCAGCGCATACATATTTGTCAAAACTTGGCAGACTGCACACGCTAAATGAATGTCTTGTAAGTTATACCACAATAAAGCGGTTTATTAAAAGATGCAATGCCAAGAGCTATAAAGACAATAGAATGAAGGGAAAAGGAGTGTGTTTAGGATTATGTGGTCAGAGATGCCTCTCTGAGGAGTCAATATCTAAACTAAGAACTGAAATAGATGAGTTGGACTTGGGTGTGTCTTAGGGGAAACATCTCAGGGGCAGGACCAGCAAGTGCAAAGGCCCTGAGGCAGGAAGGCCCTCCCTCCATGCGCCAATCACCTGAAACAAAGCTTATGCCAGCAGATACCCAAGGGCTGCCAATCACTGGCCTAAATGAAACAATAAAAAGGAGGCTTTCTACCCCTTCCACAGTCTTGATTTTCTGGTTGTGCCTACAGACTGCTGTAACTGGTGGGCTATTAGGGTGCACACTAGCTCTGGGTTTCATTTGGGTGGATGAAACCTACATCTCCAGGGCAGGAGGGAGACGTAGGGGTATCCCTGGCATTTCTTGGTTCTCTGTCTCCCCTGGGGTCCCCTGAAAGTAGACCCTGAGCAAAGGATGCAGGTGCTTTTGCAGGGAAGTGGCCCCAGGAGACACAATCTAAGAGCAAGAAGTGAACCTAGGAAGGGAAGAAAGCTTAATACAGGGTTGTTAATGTGGGGCTCCTGCTGTGTGTAACGGGGCTGCATCTGGCTGGGGGCCTCTGGGACACTGCATGAAGCACAAGAATGAGGGCCAGTCCTGGGACATGAATTCAGCTAGTCCAGCTGCCCGGTGTGTAAGCTGACCCGGTTCTGGCTAGAGAATGCCCACTGGCAGAGAGACACTCAGAAAGATGTCAGCGAGGACGGTACTGTCTGCGAGCCACCTGCAGCATGGGCTGAGGGAGGGGGATGAGCAGGGCACCAACCGCATCTGCTGCAGCATCTGACTAGGAACACGGGGCAGGAACTATAGAGTTCTGCAAATTATATTTCATTGCAGGATACAAGAATCCAAGTCTTATAAGGTGAAGCCACTCTAACATGGCTGACTCTGGCACCACCTTAGAAGTAGCCTGGTCCCTTCAAGCCAAAAACCAGGGCTTCCCCCAACTCCTCATCTTTTTTACTCCCATATCCAATCAAACCCCAAGACCCATGGGTTCTTGCCTCCTCCCTGCCCTCTAGGCTCTGGACTCATGTCCTCTATCACTCCCCAGTCAAGCCAGGTGGCCAATGAGCCGGCAGAGTGAGCCTCAACGTTCCAGCCTTGCCTTGCTCCTCCCTCGCTCCATCCTTGTTATGGCGCCCACCAGCCTCAGCAGTATTCATCAGTTGTCTATCCCTGATCTACCTGCTTTTGTTATTTACTTAATATTTTCCTTCAAGTTGACTTGCCTGTTTGATTTATGTACATTTATCTTCAGAACAAAACTATTAAAATCCCATACTATTTTAAAATCCTTGTGAAATCATGAATTTGACATCCTATCTAAAATCATCCAGCCTCTTTCCTCTTTCCCTCTTCTTTCCCCTCTTGGGGATCAGGAGTGGGTGTTTGGGTAGGCATCCTAGGGGGGCTATGCCCATCAGCAGGGAGCCTGAGTCTGGGTACCACTGCCAGCCCCCAGCTACTCCCTCGACATTCTATCTAAGCTTTAGCATCTCCCCCCTGGAATACCAGTTCTCTTCTGGCAGCCCTCTCTGCCTCCTATCCCCCTTATCCCATCCAGACCACCTCAAACAGATGCTTTATAACCCAGGGTTGGCCACATTGCACCCCTGCTCAACCCCCTTCAGTGGCTCCCATACCCCTGAGACAGGGTCCAAACTCCTTTCAGCATTGGAGGATTTCTTGACCTCACCCCTCCACCTCCTCTGCCTCCTCAACTCCCACCTACACACACACACACACACACACACACACAATTAGAGTAGCACTCACCCGCTTCCAGGCTTTTAGCTACGCTGTTCCCTCTGCCTGACATCTTCTTCCCACATCCTTATGTACCTGATGCTCTCCTCTTCATCCTTCAAAACCCATTTCAAATAGCAATTGCTTTCTAGATTGTATTCACTCTCTGAGCTCCCAGAAGAATTAATTTCTCTCTCATCTGGCTTCCCACACTCCTCTGCCCCCTGTCTGTTACAGCACAATCATCTGGTGTCATAAAGGCTTGTCTAGATGCTTTTCTTCCTATGCGGCTAGGGGTGTTTCTTTTAAGGAAAAGGGTCTGAGGTGTGTCTTATTCATAAAGCATTCACGAGCACTTATTTAGTACCTTCTGTATACTAGGCACAGTGAAGGACATGGTAGATACAGTCATGAGCAAGACAGACCCAGTATTTCTCTTCTGAATCTCACAGTCTACAAGGGACTAAATACACAGACAAACAAATGAGTACATAACTTCCAAATTGTGGTAAATGCTATTAAGAAAGGACCCTTGGTGTTTGGAGAGAGAATGATGAGGAATGCATTTGGATAGGGCGGAACAGAAGGCCTTTTGCCAGGTGGCATTTGAGCTGCATCCTGAGGAAGACAGCAGGAAGAAAGGCTGAGGGCAGTGTTCCAGGCAAAGAAAACAGCCTCGCAAAGGCCCTGAGTTGGGAAAGTGATACATTTCCTGATGAGCATGGAGGTCAAGGTGTCTGGAGTAAGGAGAGCAAGATGAGGTTACGAGGATGATGGTGTCTAGGTACTTTCCCTGGTGGTCCAGTGGCTAAGGATCCACCTTCCAAGGCAGGGTATGTGGGTTTGATCCCTGATAGGGGAACTAAGATCCCACATGCCCCAGGGCAATACTCCAGAGCCTACGTGCAGCAACAAAGATCCAGCACAGTCAAAATTAAAAAAAAAAAAAAAAGGATGGTGGTAGGCAGATGACACAGAATGGAGGAGACATCACTGACGGTGCTTCAGTCATCAGCGCACACACCCCCTGCTGGCTTCCTGCGTCTTGCTACCTGAGAGTCACTTACCTACATCCTTGAGCTTGGCTGAATTTCGAGAACAAGTCAGGAAAGTTAAAGCCCAGGGTGACCCTGGATCAATGAGGATCAGAATTTAGGGGATAAACTCCCACATCTTCCCTCGGGGCCGAGATGAGTCCAGGACGTGGCCTGGGAAGGGAGACACCTGGGGCACGAAATTTGAGACTCACAGTTGTGCAAGCGGCGAGTCAGCATCTGAGAGCAAGCACCTCCTTAACTGTCTCTATAATCGCTTTATCGAGATGTAATTCCAACACTATAAAGTTCACCCTCTTAAAGTGCACCATTCAGTGGTTTTTAGTATATTCACAAAATTGGACAACCGTCACCACTCTCTAATTCCAGAACATCTTCATCACCCTGAAAGGAATTCTGAACCCATTAGTCACTTCCTGTCTCACTCCCATCTCACCCCAGCCCCAGGCCGCCTCTCTTCTTTCTGTCTCCATGGATATGCCCACTGTGGACATTTCACAGAAATGGAATCACACAGCACGTGACCTTCTGTGACTGGCTTCTCTCACTTGCTGTTGTGCAGTCGCTAAGTCGCGCCCGACTCTGCAACCCCGTGGACTGTAGCCCACCAGGTTCCTCCCGCCTCCACTATCTCCCAGAGTTTGCTCAAATTCATGTCCACTAAGTCAGTGATGCTATCAAACTATCTCATCCTCTTTCACTCAGCATAATGTTTTCAAAGTTCATCCAACATACCACGGTCTGTCAATACTTCCTTCCTTTTTTATGGCTGAATAACATTCCATTGTCTGGATAAACCACATGTCGTTTATGCATTCCTCAGTTCGCGGACATTTGAGTTGTTTCTACTTTGGGGCTATGGTGACAAACGCTGCTGTGAACATTCATGTACGGTTCTGTGAGGTAGTGTGTTTTCATTTCTTGGGTGAATTGCTGGTCATATGTTAACTCATATGTTAACTGGTCATATGTTAACTGGTCATATGTTTAACCGTTTAAGGAATTGTTTTCTACACTAGCTGTACCAGTTTACAAGCCCAGCAACAGCATGTGAGGGCCCCAGGTCCTCCACACCCTCGCCAGCCCTTGTTCTTGCCTGTCTTTGGGATTGGAGCGATGTGCTGGGGTGGCGGGGTGTGAAGGGGTACCTCGTGGCTTCTCCCTGGCTTTGGCACCCTAGGTACCTCGCTTGCCTCACCCTAGTCCCGGCTCCCGGTTCCTCGCCCGTCCACGGGGCCCTTCGGATTCAGATCCCTTCCCCTCCGCATAGTCCCTCCGTGTCCGCTGTGGGACTGAGCCCGCGGTCCACAGCGGTAACACGCCGTCACAGCGCCCCCTGTTGGCCTTGCCGCTCATCTCGCTTCCCAACTCCCCACACACGCTTCCTGTGATCACCTCCCGTTTCAAGTTCTTGCCCCCAAATCCTTATCTCAAAGTTTGAGAGGAACCTGAACTAAGACATATTGCCGGAAGGTCGCAGTGAGGAATTAACGTTGAAACTCTCTAGGAGTGACAAGAGCTCTAAGCAGTCTGGGAGGCTGTCATTGTCCTGGGTCTGGCACTTGCCCACCGGTGGGTGGAGCTGGGTCCCAGAGACTACGGCTACAGGGCCCTGGGGGTCCTGGGCCTAATGCCTGGGCACTGGTATGTGGGGCTGGGTGCTGGGCACTCTGGCAGGCAGGGCTGAGTCTAGGAGTGGGTGTGGCTAGGGGTTCTTAAGGCAGCCTGTCTGCTGGTGGCGGGAGGTGGGGGGGGGGGGGG
>SJYT01015429.1:123704-141115 GCA_006410635.1 Cephalophus harveyi | reverse complement strand
GGAGTGGGTGGCGGGCGTGCTGTGTCCTTGTCCAGTTAGTTGCTTGGCTTGAACTGTTCCAGTACTGGCTCCTACTGCTGGGCTGGGGCACGGCTGGCTCCTGAGGCTGGTAAGCTAAAGGGCAGATTCCACAATGGCACCTGCCAGCACCAGTGTCTACATGGTAGAATTGTTACCAGAAGAAGTGTGCATGTGGATTCGGCTCAAAAAGCCAATAAACAGGCCAGGTTGGTGGAACCGAAACTTTGCTTTATTTCAGATACCGACAACTGTGGGGTAGAGGGACATCTGTCCAAAGGCCACCCCCCTGAACTCCCGACGAGCAAGGGACCAAGAGCTTCTATAGGCAGAAGTGGGAGGCAGCTACATGCGGAAACAGCACATCTTCTGACTTCTCTAACAGTCACCTTCAGATTGGTCATGAGTGGTCTAGCCAGCATCATCTCGGTTGTTTTAGGTACAGTCACTCTTCAGTTCCAGGGTCCATTTCTTCCCATTTCTTTGCGGCCAAATCTCAGAACTGCAGCAGCTCATGTCCTCGGTACAGTCTGGCTTTCAGGTAGCTAACTCCTCCACCTGGTGTTTCAGACTCTATAAGAGAGCTCACAGGATATGACTCATGGCTCAGAATATTATCTATAGCCCTTGAGAAAGAACTAAAGGTCCTTGACTATGCTTCATGACTACATTATTATTATTTTGTCTCCTTAGACTGTCTCCCTTTGTTTCTGCATTTCTCACTTCTCTGATTAAACTTACTCTTTGACTAAAGTTTTCCACAGACAGAAGGCAGGCAGAGGACAGGGGGCGGGGGAGGCGGGGCAAGGGCCACAGGGTCTAATCTGTTTCAGAATGAGCTTGCGAAGATGGGAGGGACTGTCTGTGTCCCCAGGGTGAGCCCCAGTTGCCTGCTGCCTCTCTGGGAGACTCTCCAAGATCAGCAGGTAGGTCCGAGGCAGGCTCCTTTCACATTTTTGTCTGCTTCTGCCCTGGGTCCTGGAACACGTGTGATTTCGTGAGTGCCCTTTCACATTTTTGTCTGCTTCTGCCCTGGGTCCTGGAACACGTGGGATTTCGTGAGTGCCCTTTAAGAGTGGAGTGGGTACTTCCTACAGTCCTCTGGGACTCTTGAAAGGAAGCCCTGCTTCCCTTCAAAGCCAGATGTTCTGGGGACTCATCTTCCTGGCCCAAACCCTTGGGGTCGGGGAACCTGATGTGGGTCCCAGGCCCCTCACTCCTTGCAGAGAACCTTCCTATCTTGTTGTGCTTCCTTCTTTGTAACTTGTGTTGTAGCAGATCTTTTCTGGCAGATGCCAGTCTTTTTCATGAAAGCTTATGCTATCAGCAGTTGTAATTTTGGTGTGCCTGTGAAAGGTAGTGGGGCTTGGGGTCTTTCTAACCCCCTCTCAGCCAATCTTTCTACTCACTTTAGTTACTACACAGCTTACTTAAAAGCTTTTATTGTGGAAAAAATACATATAAGTATTTGATCCTTTTTGTCGCTATGGTAAAGGAAATTTTTTCCTTAGTTTCCTTTTCAGATTGTTCGTTGTTTGTGAACAGAGATGCAGCTGACTTTTGTGTGTTGACTTTGTCTCCTGCTAATTTGCTGGATTCATTTCTTAGTTCTAACAGGTCTTTGGGTGAAATCTTGACAGTTTTACATATAGGATCATATCATCTATGAAGAGAGATCACTTTATTGTTTGCTTTCCAATTTGGATGCCTTTTATTTCTTTTGATTGCTTAAGCTGGTTAGAACTTTCAGTACTGTGTTGGATAGAACTGGTGAAAACAGACATCCTTTCATTTTTCCTGATTTTAGAGAAAGAGCTTTCAGTCTTTCACTACTGAGTATGATGTGCACTGTGGATTTTTACGTATGACTTTTATTATGTTGAAGTAGCATCCTTATTACTAGTTTGTTGAGTGTCTTTCTCATGAAAGGCCATGGCATTTTTTTCAAGGACTTTTCTGTATCTGTTGAGATGGTCGTGTGGGGTTTCTTTCCCCCTTTATTGTGTTAATGTGGTGCATTACATTGATCGATTTTTATATGTCGAGCCATCCTTGCCTTGCAGGGATAAATTTCATTTGGCCATGGTGTATAATCATTTTAATATGCTGCTGAAGCAATATTTTTATGGATCCACCTGATAGATTAATGAAAATAAAAACAAAAATAAACAAATGGGACCTAATCAAACACAAGCTTTTGTAGAGTAAAGGAAACCATAAACAAAATGAAAGACAGCACTCAGCATGGGAGAAAATAGTTGCAAATGAACGATGGACAAGGAATTAACCTCTCCAAATACACAAATAGCATATGCAACTCAATATCAAAACAATGACAACAGCACAATCAAAAAATAGGCAGAAGATCTAAACAGACTTTTCTCCAAAGAAAATATCAGTTCAGTTCAGTTCAGTCGCTCAGTCGTGTCCGACTCTTTGCGACTCCATGAATCGCAGCACGCCAGGCCTCCCTGTTATTACCATCTCTCGGAGTTCACTCAGACTCACGTCCATCGAGTCCGTGATGCCATCCAGCCATCTCATCCTTGGTCGTCCCCTTTTCCTCCTGCCTCCAATCCCTCCCAGCATCAGAGTCTTCTCCAATAAGTCAACTCTTCGCATGAGGTGGCCAAAGTACTGGAGTTTCAGCTTTAGCATCATTCCTTCCAAAGAAATCCCAGGGTTGATCTCCTTCAGAATGGACTGGTTGGATCTCCTTGCAGTCCAAGGGACTCTCAAGAGTCGTCTCCAACACCACAGTTCAAAAGCATCAATTCTTCGGCGCTTAGCCCTCTTCACAACCCAACTCTCACATCCATACATGACCACAGGAAAAACCATAGCCTTGACTAGACGGACCTTAGTCGGCAAAGTAATGTCTCTGCTTTTGAAAATACTATCTAGGTTGGACATAACTTTCTTCCAAAGAAAATATATAAATGGTTAAAAAACACATGAAAAGATGCTCAACATCACTAATTATTAGAGAAATGCAAAAATCAAAACTGCAATAAGGTATCACCTCACAATCATAATGGCTATCATCAAAGTTTACAAACAATAAATGCTGGAGAGGTGGAGAAAAGGTAAGCTTCCTTCACTATTGGTGGGACTGTAAACTGGTACAACCACAATGGAGAACTATATGAAGATTCACTTAAAAAACTAAAAATAGAGTTATCATATGATTCAGCAAACCCACTTCTACATATATCAGGAGAAAAACATAATTCAAAAAGATACATGTATCCCAATGTTCATTGCAGCACTGTTTACATTATAGGGGTCCCTATAATGTAAAGAAGAAGAGAGAGAGAAAGGACCTGAAAAAATATTTGTAGAATTATCAGCTGAAAACTTCCCTCACCTGGGAAAGGAAATAGTCATCCAGGAAGCACAGAAAGTCCTAGGCAGAATAAACCCAAGGAGGAATACACCAAGACTTATAGCAATCAAAATAATGAAAATTAAAGACAAAGACAAAATGTTAAAAGCAGCAAGGGAAAAACAACAAATAACATAGAAGGGAACTCGCATAAGATCATCAGCTGATTTCTCAACAGAAACTCTACAAGCCAGAAGGGAATAGCATGATATATTTGAAGTGATGAAAGGGAAGAATCTATAACCAAGGAAACTACCCAGAAAGGCTCTTGTTCAGATTTGATGGAGAAGTCAAAAACTTTCCGGACAAGCAAAAGTTAAGAGAATTCAGCACCACCAAACCACCTTTACAACAAACGCTAAAGGAACTTCTCTAGGCAACACAAGAGAAGGAAAAAATCTAAACAAAATAAACCCAAAACAATTAAGAAAATGGTAATAGGATGATACATATCAATAATTACCCTAAATGTAAATGAATCAAATGCACCAGCCAAAAGACATAGACTGGCTGGGTGGATGAAAACGTGTATGTATGCATTTCCACTTCCACATCACTCTACTTAGCCCCTAAAATTGTACATAAGTATTTTATATTATCTTGTTAGCTTACTCATGTTTCCATTATGGCTTGCAATTGTAACTATCTTTTATTTTTTGTCTGGCTATTGATTATGAAAACTGAAAAACATCTTTGACTATTGTGATTGTGTGAGTGACTATTGTGATTATATAACTGCTGCTGCTGCTGCTGCTAAGTCACTTCAGTCGTGTCCGACTCTGTGTGACCCCATAGACAGCAGCCCACCAGGCTCCCCCCTTCCTGGATTCTCCAGGCAAGAACACTGGAGAGGGTTGCTATTTCCTTGTGCAATGCATGAGAGTGAAAAGGGAAAGTGAAGTCGCTTAGTCGTGTCCAATTCTTAGTGACCCCCGTGGACTGCAGCCTACGAAGCTCCTCTGTCCGTGAGATTTTCCGGGCAAGAGTACTGGAGTGGGTTGCCATTGCTTTCTCCAAGATTATGTAATTATTATAGGCTTAATATCATTGTATCATGACTGGTCAACAGAAAAAAATAGAATTCTTTATCACTATAACTACCACTTAATAGAAAAACCTGTGATTACTTTTTAAAATCCAGATGCGTATCAGAATTATCTTGGAATTTTTTGAAAAATACAAATGCCCAGTTAGTGCTTTTTTCCTCCAAAGCTCCAGATGTGTTGCTAATGAATAGCCATGTTTAAAAACAACTGGACTATATGATTATTATTTTACTTTTATCTAGTTTGCTTCACTTTTCTATGTCATATTCAGTGCTCCCATTTCATTTAGTTTATGTTTTTCCAATTTCTCCATCTCTTTTTTATATATTCTTTCTCAAGTCTTTATCAAGCATAGTAGAAAAGTTTTTTTGCATGAATATATATGTTTATCGATAATATAATATATATATTTTAGAAAACTTAGGAACTTTTGCCTAGCTAAAAAATTTATGACATTTTGATTCCACTTGTTTGACTTAGCATGTGTTGACCATCTGGTGATGTCCATGTGTAGAGTCTTCTCTTGTGTTGTTGGAAGAGGGTGTTTGCTATGACCAGTCCATTCTCTTGGCAAAACTCTATGAGCCTTTGCCCTGCTTCATTCTGTACTCCAAGGCCAAATTCGCCTGTTACTCCAGGTGTTCCTTGAGTTCCTACTTTTGCATTCCAGTCCCCTATAATGAAAAGGACATCTTTTTTGGGTGTTGGTTTCCTGGCAACCCTTTCCCAAATACTCCCAAGGATACTGAGAAGCATTCACATTTTAACCTGCTACAGATCCTCACAAGTTTGTGAGTTGTATACAAGAGGCCTCTTTCCTTTTAAGTCTCAGGGAAGACAAGGAGAGGTGGCAGTGAATTTCAGCAGTAATTGGAGCTACAGCAGCTGATACCTTACTCCACCTGGCTCACAGCTACGGCCTATTCTACTACGACCCACCTCAGAATGGGGCAGCCAGATTGAACAAATAATAGCACAGGATGACCAGTCTGAATCTGAGGTTCAGATAGATGACAAATAACCTTTCAATGTAAGTATGTCCTATGTAAAAAAAATATATTCATTGTCCATCTGAAATTCAAATTTAACTAGACATTTTATATTTTGTCTGATTCACCTTCCACCTGCCACTCTCAAACCCCACTCTTTCAGAAAGGACCTGAGAGCTGTTTCCTAGTTCTTTCCTTTTGACCGTAGCCTTTTCTTTCTCATGGCTCACACCTCCCACCCCGCAAAGGGAAGCTAAGTAAGGAGATGAGGAGAGCAGCCAAGAGGCTAGAGAGAGACCCAGAGCTTCCTTTTAAGAGACCCATGCCCTTTTATGAGCACACCAAAATCAGATTTCTCTGGTAGCTCAGTGGTAGAGAATGCACTTGACAATGCAGGGGACACGGGTTCGATCCCGGGTCTGAGAGAATCCCACATACTGAGGAACAATTAAGCCCATGCACCACAACCACTGAGCCTGTGGTCCAGAGCCCGGGAGCCACACCACAGAAGCCTGCGCACTCTGGAGCCTGTGCTCAGCAACAAGAGACACCACCATAATGAGGAGCCCACACACCATGGCCAGAGAGTAACGCCTGCTTGCGGCACCTAGAGAAAAGCCCACACAGCAACAAAGACCCAGCATGGCCAAAAATAAATGAATAAATAAAAGGTTTTTTTAATATTCATTAAAAAAAAAAAAGAGCACACCAAAATCACAATTATCTGCAGAATAACCATCAGTGAAAAAGACTGGGACCTAACAGAAAAGATCTTCCACAGCTACCAGCATAAAGAAGAAATGAGACCAAGACCCATGGTGCGAGGGACCACCCCCAGGTGGAAAACCCACAACCTGGGGAATAATTGTATCCCAGAGGACTTCCCACAGGAGCAAAGTTCTGAGCCCCAACATCAGGTTCCCCAATCTAGAAGGTCCAGCACTGGGAAGACGAGCCCTCGGGGTATTTGGCTTTGAAGCCAGCAGGGCTAAACTGCAGGAGCCCCTCAGGACTAGGGGAAACAGAGACCACTCCACAAATTTCACACACTCTGGGACCCAGAGCAAGAGCAGTAATTGATAAGAGCCTGGGCCAGACCTACTTGCAGGTCTTGGAGAGTCTCCTGGAGAGGCACCTGCAGCTCACCCTGGGGACGTAGACACCAGCGGCACCCATATTTAGGAGCTCATTCTACCCTGAAGGAGGAGCTGACAGGCTGATGCCATTGTGTGGGCTCCTTCCTCCAGCATTTAGGGCCAAGACCTGGCCCCACCAATAGTCTGGATGCCTCAGGCCAAACAACTAACCCAGCCTTCTGCAGACAGGGGCCTAAAGACCTCCTAAGCCCACTGCCACCCTGCCCACCAGAGGGCCAAGAACTAACTCCACCCACCCGTAGACAGGCACAGGCCCCTCACCAGGAAGCCTGAGCAGACCTCTAGACCGGCCTCATCCACCAGAGGGCAGACACCAGATTGTAGGCCAGACCCTCCCCACTAGCAGGGCAACCCAACCTTCAGGACACTCCAGATCCCATCCAACGAATCAATCCTAAAGGAAATCAACCCTGAATAGTCATTGGAAGGACTGATGCTGAAGCTCCAATACTTTGGCCACCTGACACAAAGAGCTGAATCATTGGAAAAGACCCTGATGCTGGGGAAGACAGAAGGCAAAAGGAGAAGGGGGTGGCAGAAGATGACATGGTTAGATAGCATCATTGACTCAGTGGATAAGAATCTGAGGAAACTCTGGGAGAAAGTGGAGGACAGAGGAGCCTGGCATGCTGCAGTCCATGGGGTTGCAAAGAGTTGGACATGAATTAGCAACTGAACAACAGCTGTGTTCAGTTGACCCCATACACAACTGTGTCAGGAGCCCCCTCCCCATCTCCCACATACAGTCTGAAATGGACCCTCAGATCCCTATGCCCTGCCGCCAGACTCCAGGAACCAGCTCTGCCTGCCAGTAGTCAGGCACTAACCCCAGGCCCTGGTTTCACCTGCCAGTGGGTGGGCAGCAGCCCCAGAGTCTTCAAGACCCTGACTCTGCCCACCAGTGAGCCAGCACTAGGCCGGGGGCCTCTTAGGGTTCCACAACCTGACACCTCACTATCTGGCTCTGCTTAACAGCCGCCAGCAGCATTCCCATGAGGCAGAGTCTGTTCCGGATGTATACACTTTATCGGTGTACAGTATGATATATTGTCACTCAGAATCCTTTCCTTAGGGGATCCCCTTCTCCACTTCCTATGTTTCAGGAGGTGCTGGTCCTTTCTTACTCAGCCCTTCGAATGTGACCTAGGCCATGGGAGTCCCTCAAGTCAGAGTTCATTGTCCAAACCAAAGAGATTGCTCAAGGCTTGACACCTGCTCAGGGTCAGGTCAGAATCCTTCTCCAGCTTCCCTGCAGGAGCTATTCATAAAGACTATTCCCTCCCTATGGAATTATTGGCTGTAAGAATGGTTTAGGTCGATGCCCCTTGTGGCCATCTTCCCTGACATATAAGAGCAAAAGGCAACTATAGAAAGAGCAACAGAGGGGAAGAGGGTGGAAGCCCAGACAACATCATTAGAAAGAGCCAGACAGACCTAACTAGAAATCAGCTTGAAAAAGGAAAGAAACTAGTGGGTCATTTAATTTTAGCTTAATCTAGTTTGATTTGAATGTGAATCCTATGTAAAATAGCATGTCTAAACTTCACTTGGGTATTACATTCATTTTGTAAAACACAGGTCTCCTTGCTCCCATGAAAAACCAGCAACCTGCCTGGGGCACCTGTTTTGTTGTTCCCCAAAACAAACGACTCCCAGGAGCTGGTCTGCTGAGAACATTCAAACTCTCTAGGGGCCAACACAGGCTAGCTAAGTGGGTTCCACTAGCCTCCTCAGTAATCCAGTACAAACTGCGCTTTAATTAAGTACATGTGCACATTTTCGGGCTTCCCAGGTGGTGCTAGTGATAAAGAACCCACCTGCCAATGCAGGAGACATAAGAGATGTGGGATCGGTCCCACATCTGGGTCAGGAAGATCCCCTGGAGGAGGGCATGGCAACCCACTCCAGTACTCTTGCCTGGAGAATCCCACGGACAGAGGAGACTGGCGGGCTACAGTCCGTAGTGTCACAAAGAGTTGGACACGACTAAAGCAACGGAGCAAGCACACACACGCGCGTGCAGTTTCTCACACAGATTCTATATATACACACAGTCTATGTGTTCAACAGGTACATATATAATTATCAAATGTGGAGCCATCAAACTTTCCATGTGAATAAGAGTTCATAATAATTAGTGTCATGGGGTCCCACATTGATCACTCAAGGCTGAGTTAACTTGGATTCATATATCTGAGCATGTCCAGCAGCTTTCTGGAACTGGTCCATGTGAACTCAACTTGTGAGGAGTCATAACAGCAGTGAGGAGTCATAACTGTGCGAAAGGCAAAAAGAGGGGTGTCTGAGGGTCCGAGGCAGTGTTAAAACTCTCAGCTGCACTGGGGCTCTTGGCGACTGCTGAATGGAGTGAGGTTTGCGGTGCCTGGACAGTCTTTGCAGACCTCTGCTCTACACCATGGGCTTAGGTGTGGGAGACTAGACAGATGCCTGAGGAACCCCAGAACCTGATGGGGCCCCTGACTGAACTTCAATTTCCTCATCTGTCAAATGAGAGCTGACTGGCTTCCCTGGTGGGCCAGGGTTAAGACTGCATTTCCAATTCGGGGAGCATGGATTCAATCCATAGTTGGGGAAATAAGGTCCCACATGCCAGCTGGTATGGCTGATGAATATATAAATAAATAAATAAATAAAATTTTGTTTAAAATAGAATGAGAGCTGGAAACTGACCACATCTACATCTAGAATTCCCTTTTTCTTCTCTTCTCTACAGAGGGAACCAAAGAAGAAAAAAGAGATTATGAGTTAGCACTTAGAACTGACTGATATTTCAGAAAGAAAAGTCAGTTAAAGGCACCTCTGGGGATAGTCATGATATGTTATTAGCGTGGAGCTAAATCAAGTCACAGTACAGCTTCCAAGACTAAAGGTCTGTGACAAGCCTTGGCTCATTTCCAACATGGAAATTTGAAAAGTTCCCCAAATTTTGTGAAGCCAGTATTTATATAAGCTGCAATTGATCACATTCCACCACAGTATGGACTGGGCACTGTGCTGGGCACTTCTGAGACCTCTCTGCCTCTCTCTATCTGCCCTTCAGCCAAGAGCAGACAACCAGCAAATTCCTAGAACCTGACATGCTTTGAAGAGAACATCATTTGCTTGCACAATGTCAAGGACATTTCTAACTTGCTTCTAATCTGTGAAATACGAGCTTAAATAACTCCTCCTCTTGTCCTCAGAGAAACCTCTGAGGATGCGGTCAGAGTGTGGTTGTCTCAGCAAGGGCTCTGGATTCCACAAGGCCAGGGTCCAGGTGGTGATGAGAAGGGAGGACCTCGGCAGTACCGTCCTCCTGATTCAAGGGTGCAGCATGTCCTCCATGGGACTGGACCTCAGCCTCTTCAACCTCTCTGCACAAGGGCCCCTGCAGCTCATCATAGCCATCCAGGATGCACTGGAGCCAGTCCAGCTGCCTCAGAAGCTCTGTGACAGCTCCTTGATTGTCCCTACAACACCAGAGACAGCGAGCTGGTCCAGTTTGCCCTCTGCCAGCAGGGCCACATATAAGGACCCACTCTACTGCTCACATATAAGACATCAGCGAACCAGCCTGGGAACAGGGTGCCAGTGGTCTAGTCCAGCACCATTTTTCTGGCCAGTGTTGTCTTTCCCGTGCCAGCTGACCCCTGTAGCGCTACTCTGGGTGGGACTTGGGAGGGCTTTTCTCATGGATCAAATAGAGCCTCCACTGTGACAGAGTCCAGCTCCAGCTCCTGGCTGGGGCAGGGAGATGAGTCTGGACTCCCTGAGCTGGGTGTGGCCACCGGAAGCTGGTCATGGTTGCCACTGATGCCCCCTTTTGACTCTCCTGTAGGTGGCACACATGCTCTCATGTCCATAATCTGTGCTAAACAAGTTGGGTGTTAGGTAGTGAGATGGGAATAAAAAGAGAGTAAGGCTGGCCTCTGTCCTTTATTCTTATCTTCTGTGTTCCACTCTGAAGATTATACTTCTAGCAACATGGAGAGGGCCCACTTCAAGTATGTGTATGTGAGTGTGTGTATGTATGTGTGCCTGTGCATATATGCATGTGTGGTGTGCTTGTGCCCAGTTATATGAGTGTGCAAGGCTGTGTTCTGTGTGTGGGGGGGGGAGGGGTGTTTGTGCGGTATGAGTGAATCCTTATTTCCCCACGTGCTCATGAAAGTGTGCTATGGAAGTTTGTGTATTTTTGTACACACTGCATCAGCGTGTATCTTTGTAAAAATGTGTATATGCAAAACTCACTGTGTGTGTGTGAATCTCTGAGTATTCAAGTGAAATATTCCCATGTGAATTGGTCAGGACAGAAAGAGGAGAGGGAAACTGGAGAATGGTGACTTCATAGGAGCCCATTCCTGGTAAGGGTAAGCCAGGTGCTAAAGATAAACCATCTTCTGAGCAGGAGCCCCCCAACTCCTGGTCTACAGAACCCTCCTGTCTCTGTGTCAGAGGAGCTCTCAGGTGTGAAAGGAGCCTGTGGAGGAAGCCCTGGTTCCACAGACCCTCCGTTCTCAACCAGCACCCTAGAAGGGATGGGGGCTGTTTAGGCGACATGACTGCCCCGCCCTCTAGGGGGCATCAGTCCACCGGTTCCTTGTGAGAAGCAGCCTGAGCTGCCTGTATGAGAGAAGCTGGGGAAAGGTTTGAGCCCACTGCTTGAGGCTGCTTCTTCCAGTTAGCAGAAATACCTTCACCAACACCACCCCCAACTTCTAAGCTCCTCATACTTTCTCCTCCTCCAGTATGACAACTGGAGGCCGGGAGGGCATTATAATCATAAGATGCCCTAGTCTTTCTATTGATAACTACCTACCCTCCACCCGGCAGTGATCATGAAGCAGAAGATAGATGGGCCCCAGGCTGAGGACCTGAAGTCTGTTCCCTGTGGACAGATGTGTGCGTATATGCTCCGTTGCTCAGTTGAGTCCAGCTCTTGAAATATAGCAACCTCATGGACTATAGCCCACCAGGCTCCTCTGTCCATGGAAGTTTTCAGGCAACAGTACTAGAGTGTGTTGCCATTTCCTACTCCAGGGGATCTTCCCAAACCAGGAATTGAACCCACATCCCTCCCATCTCCTGTATTGGCAGGCAGATTCTTTGCCACTGAGCTTCCTGGGAATCCTCTGTGGGCAGATACTCCAAGATAAACAAACTAGCAGGGGCAGAGAGGAGCCAAGTCCTGCCCAGATAAAAGATGAAGAAAATACATATTTCTCAATTCTTGAGGTCAAGGAGACTTTCCTAACCACCCATGCACAAAAAAGTTCTTGGGGGGTTAAAAAGGGAGAGGGTGTCACCCCATAATAGATGGTGTCAAGCTGCCCACAGGCCTCTGCACTGGAATCCACCTTGGCTAAGAGTGGAGGACCCTGAGGTATAGCAAATACAGACTCAGAGCCAGGCAGAATACGATGATTGGCCAGAGGAAACCCAGAAGATATGCCCCATATAAGATACACAGAAGCACAACTCTCCCTGACCCCATCCATGTGTGCCTATTCACATGTACATTTTTTACTTCCTAATAAACATTTGTTTCACTCTTTTCCATCTCTGTTAAAATTCATTTCTACAAAGCAGACAAGCCAGGGCCTTGCCAGTAGCCACTGGCCCTCACGGTCTAGTGGTTGGAATTCAGAGCTCTCATTACCGTGGCCTGGCTTCAATTTCTGGTCAGGGAATTGAGATCCTGCTTCCTGTTGCTGCTAACCAAGGCCACCCAAAGTCAGTCAGAGCCTTCAGCTCAAGGCCACTAGGACCCTGAGGCACTGGGGCTCCCAAGCAAGGGCAGAGGGCAAGAGTGAGAGAAAGTAGGAATTATAGGCTGGGGGGAGGGTAGTCTCTGGAAATACCATGGACCAGACCACCTGACATGCCTCTTGAAAAATCTGTATGCAGGTCAGGAAGCAGCCGTTAGAACTGGACATGGAACAACAGACTGGTTCCAAATAGGAAAAGGAATACGTCAAAGCCGTATATTGTCACCCTGCTTATTTAACTTATATGCAGAGTACATCATGAGAAATGCTGGACTGGAAGAAACATAAGCCGGAATCAAGATTGCTGGGAGAAATATCAATAACCTCAGATATGCAGATGACACCACCCTTATGGCAGAAAGTGAAGAGGAACTAAAAAGCCTCTTGATGAAAGTGAAAGTGGAGAGTGAAAAAGTTGGCCTAAAGCTCAACATTCAGAAAACAAAGATCATGGCATCCAGTCCCATCACTTCATGGGAAATAGATGGGGAAACAGTGGAAACAGTGTCAGACTTTATTTTTGGGGGCTCCAAAATCACTGCTGATGGTGACTGCAGCCATGAAATTAGAAGACGCTTACTCCTTGGAAGAAAAGTTATGACCAACCTAGATAGCATTTTCAAAAGCAGAGACATTACTTTGCCGACTAAGGTCCGTTTAGTCAAGGCTATGGTTTTTCCTGTGGTCATGTATGGATTGGTTCACGTATTGCTGAAGCCTGGCTTGGAGAATTTTGAGCATTACTTTACTAGCATGTGAGATGAGTGCAATTGTGCGGTAGTTGGAGCATTCTTTGGCATTGTCTTTCTTTGGGATTGGAATGAAAACTGAACTTTTCCAGTCCTGTGGCCACTGCTGAGTTTTCCAAATTTGCTGGCATATTGAGTGCAGCACTTTCACAGCATCATCTTTCAGGATTTGAAACAGCTCAACTGGAATTCCATCACCTCCACTAGCTTTGTTCATAGTGATGCTTTCTAAGACCCACTTGACTTCACATTCCAGGATGTCTGTCTCTAGGTGAGTGATCACACCATTGTGGTTATATTAATCATGAAGATCTTTTTTGTACAGTTCTTCTGTGTATTCTTGCCACCTCTTCTTAATATCTTCTGCTTCTGTTAGGTCCATACCATTTGGAAGAAAAGTTATGACCAACCTAGGTAGTATATTGAAAAGCAAAGACATTACTTTGCCAACAAAGGTCCGTTTAGTCAGTGGTCATGTATGGATGTGAGAGTTGGACTGTAAAGAAAGCTGAGCACTGAAGAACTGATGCTTTTGAACTGTGGTGTTGGAGAAAACTCTTGAGAGTCCCTTGAACTGCGAGGAGATCCAACCAGTCCATTCTAAAAGAGATCAGCCCGGGGTGTTCTTTGGAAGGAATGATGCTAAAGCTGAAACTCCAGTACTTTGGCCACCTCATGTGAAGAGTTGACTCATTGGAAATGACTCTGATGCTGGGAAGGATTGGGGCAGGAGAAAAAGGGGGCGACAGAGAATGAGATGGCTGGATGGCATTACCAACTCGATGGACGTGAGTTTGAGTGAACTCTGGGAGATATTGATGGACAGGGAGGCCTGGTGTGCTGCTATTCATAGGGTCGCAAAGAGTCAGACGTGACTGAGTGACTGAAATGAACTTTTATTTATTTTCTAGTTCTTTCTCTCCCTTTTCTAAATTGTCTCCTTTACTCTTTTCTGTATTTTGTTTGCAAAAAACCATGCACTGAAAGCAAATTAATATCATAATAATGTCACATCAAATTGGACTTTGCTTGAAAACAACTAATGCAAGTAAACAAGAATGCTTAAGGAAAAAAACAGCAAAATAAGCAATTTTAAAAACTTACTTCATTTTCTCTGAAAAACAAAATGAATGTGATAGCCACTCAGTCATATCCAACTCTTCACAGACCCATGGACTGTAGCCTTCCAGGCTCTTCTGTCCATGGAATATTTCTGTAATCTTCAAGATTTTACATGACCATCTGCTAGTATCTGCTGGTATGTGTCCAGAGAGAATCCAGGAAATCACAAATTCAGCTGTCATGAAATGTTTTTGATTAGTCTTTGCAGTATATTCTGAATAATCTTAAAATTCATTCCAAGACCAATAGCATAATCATTGATTTGTCTTTGATGGACAGACATTTGAAGCTTTATCTCAGTTTCTAGATATTCTTCAGAAGTCTACTCACTTCTCAAACACTTAACTTGTAAAATTATCCTGTTCAAGTCACTTAATCTTAATTTCATAATCCTAGTCTACACCATAAAGGTAACAATGCTGCTGCTAAGTCGCTTCAGTCGTGTCTGACTCTGTGCGACCCCATAGACAGCAGCCCACCAGGCTCCCCCATCCCTGGGATTCTCCAGGCAAGAACACTGGAATGGGTTGCCATTTCCTTCTCCAATGCATGAAAGTGAAAAGTGAAAGTGAAGTCGCTCAGTCGTGTCCGACTCTTAGCGACCCCATGGACTGCAGCCCACCAGGCTCCTCCATCCATGGGATTTTCCAGGCAAGAGTACTGGAGTAAGGTGCCAATGCCTTCTCCAAAGGTAACAATACCTCATAGAAATGTTATTAATAATATATTTTAAAATGAATATTAAGATCCTAGCACAGAATAATAATCACTCAATTGCCATTTTTACTAGTGGTATTGTTATTATTGCTGAGGTAAGCCTTCAGAAATTCACATGAATTGAAAATGTTTTAAATAATAGCTTTTTCTCAAATATACATTTCATATACATCCCACCCTTCCCATTACATAGTCAGCAACAGCATATTATAGCTTGGTGTTTCTAGATACACCTTAGGTATCCATTCCATATTACAAAGACCAATAATAATAATGATGAAATTAACCATGATAGTTTTCTATAGACCATTAATATTTCAAATAATTCTAGGGAGAAGAATGCTTCAATTAAAATTAAATTAATTCAATATATATATTTTAAAGTATAATTATCAAGACATTTATAAAAATTAAAACTGGAGAGATACAAAACTTTTATATAAAATAAAGTGTTACACGTCCTCTCATTGGCCAATTTGTTCCTGGAAAGGACAGTCTATAAATTACATACGTTCATGCTGGAAAAGGTCAGTTTTCATTCCAAACCCAGAGAAAGGCAATGCCAAAGAATGTTCAAACTACTGCACAATTGCACTCATCTCACATGCTAGTAAAGTAATGCTCAAAATTGTCCAAGCCAAGCTTCAGCAGTGCATGAACTGTGAACTTCCAGATGTTCAAGCTGGTTTTAGAAAAGTCAGAGGAACCAGAGATCAAATTTCCAACATCTGCTAGATCATCAAAAAAGCAAGAGAGTTCCAGAAAAACATCTACTTCTGCTTTATTGACAACATCAAAGCCTTTCACTGTGTGGATCACAATAAACTGTGCAAAATTCTGAAAGAGATGGGAATACCAGACCACCTGACCTGCTTCCTGAGAAATCTGTATGCAGGTCAAGAAGCTACAGTTAAATGGACATGGTACCACAGACTGGTTCCAAATTGGGAAAGGAGTACATCAAGGCTGTATATTGTCACCTGCTTATTTAACTTATATGCAGATTATATATCATGCAAAATGCTGGCCTGGATGAAGCACAAGGTGGAATCAAGATTGCCAGGAGAAATATCAATATCCTCAGATATGCAGATGACACCACCCTTATGGCAGAAAGTGAAGAAGAACTAAAGAGCCTCTTGATGAAAGTGAAAAAGAAGAGTGAAAAAGTTGGCTTAAAACTCAACATTCAGAAAACTAAGATCATGGTGACAGAGTCAATTCCAAGGCAGCTTTGATAAGAAGTCCAGGGGTCCCCAAGGAGAGAGGGGTCTGGAATTCTCAAGGAGGAAGAAAGGACAAACTTTTTTTCCTCTCCATTCCTTAGGATTGTATAACAATAATGTATCCTGCTTGAGGAGAGTTTCTGAAGAAAACATTCTGGCTAATCCTGTTACCTTAAAATGCAATACCTAAAATTATGGGAATGGGTCTAGTAAGGTCTCTACAACCTCTAGACATTCTTTTGGTTCACTGTCATAATTAATTAAAAGTTTATAACTCCATTGCTCACACTAGTGAGGGGGCACTCTTTCTGCTCCCTTCTGATGTCTGTGTCAGAAACTTTCTCTATTTCTTTTATACTTTAATAAAACTCTATTACACAAAAGCTCTGAGCAATCAAGCCTCATCTCTGGCCCTGGATGGAATTTCTCCCCTCCGGAGGCCAAGAATCCTGGCGTCTTTCGTGGTTCAACAACAACGTTTCAATGGTATCCAATCCCATCACTTCATGGCAAATAGGTGGGGAAACAGTGGAAACAGTGACGGACTTTATTTTAAGGGGCTCCAAAATCACTGCAGATGGTGAGTGGAGCCACGAAATGAAAAGATGCTTGCTCCTTGGAAGAAAAGTTATGACCAACCTAGACAGCATATTAAAAAGCAGAGACATTACTTTACCAACAAAGGTCTATCTAGTCAAAGCTATGGTTTTTCCAGTAGTCATGTATGGATGTGAAAGTTGGACCATAAAGAAGGCTGAGTGCCAAAGAATTGATGCTTTTGAACTGTGGTGTTGGAGAAGACTCTTGAGAGTCCCTTAGACTGCAAGAAGATCCAACCAATCCATCCTAAAGGAGATCAGTCCTGAATATTCATTGGAAGGACTAATGCTGGAGCTGAAACTCCAATTCTTTGGCCACCTGATGCAAAGAACTGACTCACTGGAAAAAATCCTGATGCTGGGAAAGATTGAAGGTGGTAGGAGAAGGGATGACAGAGGATGAGATAGTTGGATGGCATCACCAACTCAATAGACATGAGTTTGAACAAGCTCTGGGAGTTGGTGATGGACAGGCAGGCCTGGCATGCTGCAGTCTGTGGGGTCACAAAGAATCAGACACAACTGAGCAAATAAACTGAACTGAACTGATGCTTATAATAATAGCAAAACAAAGCAAATCATTAATATACAAATATATTTATACATGTACATATTTTAATGTGAATAATTTAAAG
>SJYT01015429.1:67030-122013 GCA_006410635.1 Cephalophus harveyi | reverse complement strand
ATTGTTCTTATATATAATTTTTATGTCCTTCCAAATAGCAATTTTTAGTGTAAGATTAATTTATAAGCAATTTAAACTCTAACTGATAAATTGGATAATGTATTGAAAAATATACTATTAAAGAAATAAACTCATTTTCCAGGCCCTATTGACAATGATTTTTTGGTATATACACATATGACTATTACTTGTCTATAATGTATAAATAAAATACTACCTATATTCAAAAAAATCTTTTTTTTTTGATTCAGTCTTTTACCATATATGGACCCAAGTAATAGTACATTCATAGACATATAGTCACAGCCCTTGCCATGTGTTTTCTTTAAGTGTATAGAAATTTTTAATAAGAAAAATATAATCTTCTGTTTGAATGTGTTATGTATTTACCTGAAAAAGAGGATCAAATTTCTCCACAGATGTGGCTACACACATTTGTATAATTTGTTGTGTCACACCTAAAGTAGTTTCTCTAGAGCTGCACTAATCACTTCCTGCTTGAATTAAGACCTATTTTGAGTATTTCATTCTGGTATATCTGTAAGCTTTATTTATTAGGAAAGATATGTCAACTTAAAATAAACTTGCATGATTTAATAGAGGATTTTGAAAGATTTACCAAAGCAATTTCCCTGTCAGTTTAAAGATTTGCAAGTATTATATCCAAATAGCTTTATTAGATTAATAAAATTAACTAGTCACATTCCCAATGTAACCCTTCAGTAACCCTTAGATCAGGCATGCAATCTTAAATACAGCAAGGTCTAGAGAGGCAATAAGCAAAAGTCTGAACATTCATAGAAAATAACCCTAGGTGTTGGCAAAGTGGAGAACCATTTGACTCAAAAACTAAATGATAAGTACAAAGAATAATAAGCCACTCTTAGCTAAGGGCTTCACCAAAAACCAATGGAAAGTAATGAATCAGTTATAGTAAACCACAGTACTCTTACATGTATATTATTATCATATGAAAGGCCAGGCAGACAGAGTTTCAGATGCCACCTCAGCCATTAACCAGCTCGGCCCTATATGTTGAGTTATTTACAGGCCTCAGTTTCTTTGTAGGCAAAATGGAAAGCTATCTATCCATAAGACTATTTTGAAGAATGAAAAAAAAAAAAAAAGAGATCATTTAATGCAGCTTGCTTAACGCAGTTGTCCAATTAACATTAGTTCATTCTTTTTAGTCTTCTCTATATGGGTGTTCTTTGGAAGGAATGATGCTAAAGCTGAAACTTCAATACTTTGGCCACCTCATGCGAAGAGTTGATTCATTGGAAAAGACCCTGATGCTGGGAGGGATTGGGGGGAGGGGGAGAAGGGGACGACAGAGGATGAGATGGCTGGATGGCATCACTGACTCAATGGACGTGAGTTTGAGTGAACTCCAGGAGTTGGTGATGGACAGGGAGGCCTGCTCCTGCTACTGCTGCTGCTGCTAAGTCGCTTCAGTCGTGTCCGACTCTGGCGTGCTGCAATTCATGGGGTCGCAAAGAGTCGGACACAACTGAGCGACTAAACTGGACTGAACTGAACTGATATGTTCATAATTTATGTTCCTGTTTAGGGATCATAATAGCTCAGTCTTACAGGACTTACAAAGTAACTATAAGATTTACAAAATAATTAACAGGATTTACAGAATAATTTTAAAAATTAAGTGAAGTGAGCTCATCTCTTCCCATGAAAACATGAAAATTACAACTAACTGCTAATAACCATCAACAACAACAACAACAAAAAGATACTGGAACCTACTAAAAAAAGAATCTACAGCAAAATGGTTAGAAGGGTGCAGACATGATAAAATCAAATCCCATACCCATACTAGGCAGGCACCCACAAACTGGAAAATAATTATACGACAGAAGTTCTCCAAAGAAATGAAAGTTCTGTGCCCTATGCCAGGTTCCCTAGCCCGGTGTCTGATATTGGGAGGTGGAGGTCCCAGAGCATCAGGTTTTGAAAGTCAGCAGGATTTGATAACAGGAATTCCATAGGAGTGGGGGAAACAGAAACTCCACTCTTGGAGGGTACACAAGCTTTTGTATACTCCAGGACCCAGGAGAAAAAGCTATGACCTTATAAGACCCTGGGTCAGACCTTCTTGCTGGTTTTGAAGGAACTCCAGTGGAGGTAGCTGTGGCCATGGCTCTCTGCAGAGACAAAGACCCTGGAGGTAGCAGTTCCGGGGGCGGGGGGGGGGGGTACTTGTTGGCATGAGCTTTCCAAGAGAGCCCCATTTTCTCACTGCCCCAGAGCCCATAGGCTTCTGTGGTGTTTGGTCTGAGGCATCTTAGACCAAAGATGCCTCAGACCAAACACCCAGCAGGGTGGGAACACAGCCCCAGTCATCAGCAGACAGGCTGCCTACACATCCTGAGCCCACAGCTGCCCAATAAACACGGACCTTGACACAGCACTACTCGCCAGAGGGACAAGACTCAATTCTCCCCACCAGTGGGCAGAAACCAGTCCCTCCCATGAGGAAGCTGGCACAAGCCCATTAGACCAGTTTCATCCACCAAGATGCAGACAGCAGAAGAAAGAGCTACACCCGTGTAGAATAGAAACCACAATTACAGATCGTTGAATGAAATGTGACAGAAGAATACATCACAGAGAAAGGAACAAAGTAAAATGCCAGAAAAACAACTGAGTGAAATAGAGGTAGGCAATATACATGCGGGGGCGGAGGGGGCCAAGGGGGGGATTCAGAAAATGATAGTGAAGATGATCCAAGATCCCAGAGCTGATTCTCCAGGCAAGGATACTGAAACGGGCACCTACCCCCTTCTCTAGGGGACCTTTCTGGCCCAGGGATTGCACCCAGGTCTCTTGCATCGCAGGCAGATTCTGTACCATCTGAGCCACCAGAGCCGCCCAAACAACAAACAGAGATGAGCACCACAGTCACTGAAGCGAAAAGCACACCAGAAGGAATCAGCAGGAGAACGAATGAGGCGGGAGAATGGATATGTGAGCTGCAAGACAGAATTGTGGGAATTACTGCTGCAGAATAGAATAGAGGAAAAAAGAATCAAAAGAAATGAGGAAAGTCTAAGAGACTGCTGAGACAATATTAAATGCACCAACATTCACCTTATAGGGGCTCCAGAGAAGAGAGAAAGTACCAGATGAAATATTTAAAGAGCTGCTAGCTGAAAATTTTATTAACATGGGAAAGAAAATAGTCACCCAACTCCAGAAAGTTCAGAGAATACCAGGTAGAATAAACACATGGAGAAACCCACAGAGACACATAGTAATCAAATGGACAAAAATTAAAGACAAAGGTAAAATATTAAAAGGAATAAGGGAAAAGCAACAAATAACATACAAGGGAACCCTCAGAAGGTTATTAACTGATTTTTCAGCAGAAACTCTACAGGTCAGAAGGCAGTGGCACAAATACATTTAAAGCGATGAAAGGGAAGAACCCACAGCCAAGAATACTCTACTCAGCAAGGCTCGTATTCAGATTCAACAGAGGAATCAAGAGCTTTACAGATAAGCAAAAGTTAAGAGAGATCACCACCATCGGATCAGCTTTGCAACAAATGCTAAACAAGCTTCCCTAGGTGGAAAAGAAAAGGCCACCACTAGAAACAAGAAAATTATGAATGAAAAAGCTCATCAGGAGAGTCAAACATACAGTAGGAAATCACTCACACAAAAATATATTGAAACCAGTGCTTGTGAGAAGAGGAGAGTAAAAATGCAGGATTCGGAAATGCCTCTGAAATTAAAAGACTGGCAACTTTAAACAATTTTGTTTATATATAGATTGCTATATCTAAACCTCATGGTAAACACAATAGATACATATACAAAAAAGATTACAGAATATAATAAGCACAGCAGTAAAGTTAGCCATCAAATCACAAGAAAAGAGAACAAAAGAGGAAGGAAAGGAAAAAAGACCTACAAAAACAAATCAGATCAATTAAAAAATGGAATTAAGAACATAGATATCAATAATCATCTTTTAAAAATGTATTCCATACAAATGAAAATCAAAAGTACCAATACTCCTATCAGACAAAGTAGTCTTTAAAATAAAGGCTGTTACAAGAATCAAAAGTTACATAATGATCAATGGATCAATCCAAGAAGTTATAATAATAGCAGCTCAATATATAAGGCAAATATTGCTGTTGTTTAGTTGCTAAGTCATGTCTGACTCCATTGAGATCCCATAGAATGTAGCCTGCCAGGCTTCCCTGTCCTTTGGATGTCCCAGGCCAGAATACTGAAGTAGGTTGTTATTTCCTTCTCCAGGGGATCTTCCCAACCTAGGAATCAAACCTGCATCTCCAGCATTGGCAAACAGATTCTTTACCAGTGAGCCACCAGGGAAGCCCATAAAGCAAATCCTAACAGCCATAAAAGGGAAAAAACAGCAGTAGCACAATAACACTGGGGGAACTTAACCCCACACACTTTCATCATTGGACAGATTACCTAGACAGAGAATCAAGGAGAAAACACAGGCCTTAAGTGTTTTTTTTTTTTTTTTTTGTATTTATAAAACACTCCATCCAAAAGCAGCAGAATACACTTTCTTCTTATGCACAAATGGAATATTCTTCAGGACTGGCCACATGCTGGACCACAAACTGGACCTCAGTAAATTTAAGAAAATTTAAATCATATCAATTTTTTTTTCCAACCTCAACACTATGAGATTAGAAATAAACTACAAGAATAAAAACACAAACACATGGAAGCTAAACTATATGCTACTAAACAACCAATGGGTAACTGAAGAAATCAAAGAGGAAATAAAAAATACATAGAGACAAATGAAAATGATAGCACAATGATCTTAAACCAGCAGGCTGTGGCAAAATAAGTTCTAAGAGGGAAGCTTAGAGATATATAAGATTCTTTACTGTCTGAGTCACCAGGAAAGCCCAATCTTACATCAGTGTGATAGACTACATTAACAAACTTAAGAGTAGAAGTCATAAGATTATCTTAATATATGCAGAAAAGCTTTTGACAAAGTTCAGCACCCTTTTATGATGAAAACGCTCCAGAAAAGTGAGCATAGAAGGAACATAGTTCAATATAATAAAATCCATTTATGGGAAACCTACAGCCAACATCAAAGTCAACAATGAAAAATTGAAAGCATTTCCTCTAAGATCAGGAACAAGACAAGGATGCCCACTCTTGCCACTTTTAGTCAACATGGTTTGGAAGTCCTAACCATGGCAAACAGAGAAGAAAAAGAAGTAACACGGTCAATATTTGCTGATGACCTGCTACTATACATATAAAATCCTTAATGAACAAAATAAATACACAGAAATCTGTTGCCTTTCTATACACACACACATAGTGGGACATTATTCAGTTAAGCCATTACATAGAATGAAATAATAAAGCTTCCCAGGTGCCTTAGTGATAAAGAATCCATCCACCAAGCAGGAGACACGGATTTGATCCCTGCATCAGGAAAATCTCCCAGAGAAGGAAATGACAACTCACTTCAATATTCTTGCTTGGGAAATCCCATGGACAGAGAAACCTGGTGGGCTATGCCGTCCCTGGGGTCACAAAAGAATTGGACACAACTTCGCAACTAAACAACAATAAATCATTGCCTTTTGCAGGAACATAAATGTACCTAGAGGTCATCGCACTGAGTGAAGTAAGTCAGATAGAGTAGGACAAATATATGATATCACTTATATCCAGAATCACACAAAAAAAAATGATACAAATGGACTGATGTACAAAACAGAAACAGTCTTAAAAAACAAACTTATGATTACTGAAAAGACAAGGTGGGGGTGGGGGGAAAATTGGGAGTTTTAGACTAGATAACCACCAAAGGATTACTGTATAGCACAGGGAACTCTGCTCAATACTCTGTAAAAACCTAACGGGAAAATCAACTTGAAATAGAATAGATACATGTACATGTATAACTGAATCACTTTGCTCTACATGTAAAATTAATGTTACCGAGTCCAAGCTTGCTCTGTGTGCCCCACAACAGGTCAGTGAATCTGAGAGATGAGATAGGGCAAGGAATAAGACTTTGTTTGGAAAGCCAGCTGACCGAGAAGATGGCAGACTAATGTCTTAGAGTAACCATGCTGTCGGGGGTTTGGAAGCCAGGTTCTTTTACAGAACCAGAGAGGGCAGCAATGAGCGACTGAGGTCTAAAAGTAAAACAGAGATGGAGAGGCAGTGGGGAAGTGAAGTGAAATAGTCTTCAGTCTTGCAAACGTCTCTCCTAATGGCCAGCTGTTGGAAGCGGTGTGTTAATCTCTTCTTTTTGTTGTAGCTATTCACAGGTGGGCAGGCATCAGATTTTCTGTCTATGAGCTGAACAAAGGCACTTCATTTTACTGTGAGGCAGAGGGACAGGGTCCTCTGAGGCAGGCTGTTTTGTATTATAATAACAAAAGAAACAAAAAGGAAGTCAAAGAAACAAGTGTCCAACACAGAGTTAGAATTGGCTTCTCTACAACACAGTCAGATTTGATTCTTTTCTGCAACACTGAGGCCACATTGTAAACCAACTCTGTGCTGCGCTGTGCTTAGTTGCTTAATTGTGTCTGACTCTTTGTGACCCCACTGACTGTAGCCTGCCAGGTTCCTCTGTCCACAGGCAAGAATACTAGAGTTGGTTGCCTTTTTCTTCTCCAGGGGATCCTCCTAACCCCAGGATGGAACCTACATCTCCTGCATTGAAGGTAGATTCTTTAGCACTGAGCAACCTAGGAAACTCAAACTCTTAATAATATTAACCAAAAAGATCAAAGTAAGATTTTGTGCCAGTCCTTCTTATAAGAAATATAAATATTCAGCAGGAAGGGCAGAGCATACGAGCATTGAAAGATGGCTTTTTAAAATAATCAAGATGTTATCAGCTGTTGATTATAAATGAAAAACATCTTAAATGAAATCAACTCTTCAAGGAAATAATTAAACATTATAACAATCATGCAGTTTGGAAAACTACTGAGATCAGAAATCCTTGTCAGACTTGATGGCATTAACAATTCCCATGATGGCTTTCAGGTAAAATTATTTGAAGCACATTCCTATATCACAGAACTTTAAAAATATCTTCTCTTGCCAACTTTAAAGTTCTTTCCCTTTATAGGCACTCACAAACAGATGGAGTCTCCTTGTTGAAAATAGATTTTTCCTAAATAAAACAGAGAAAGACTACAGAATGTTTACATTACCAAGAATTTTAACCAGAGTGGTACGTTAAGGCATTTACTTTACCAGCTTAGGAAGTGCCCTAGTGTTTTAATGTCTGTTCAAAATTCACTCTGAAAGTCACAAACCAATTTGTGCTCCACTTACTACCAAGCTCTTTGAGTTTATTTGATCAAAGTTTACTTCCATAACCTTGTAAGAAAAGGCTAATTCATGACATTTCTGTTTGAATTTCTATTCTCATGAGAATAATTGAATGACAGATAACATCTGTGGACTATATTCTAATTATCAAGGTAAGTGACTTCTTATTGCATTATCCCCTATTTTGTTCAATCTTTGCAAAAGTCTACCAGGCAGAAACTAGTATTGTTCCCATTCTACAACTTGAAAACAATCTTGATGATGATAAATAGTTTCTCCTCTTCCAGCCATTGAAATTCACCTCCAGGATTCAAATTCCACTGGATTCTTCAGCCTGTTGGTTCATCATCCATTCAAGCAAAGGAAAATACATTTCAGCAGCACTTTCCCAAACTTACTTTAAATCTCAGTGCCTCTTGTTAGAAGGAAGACCCCACTGAATAAGTGAGTGTTCTTAACAAAGACACACAGTAGTGATCGTTCCTGAGCACTCTGAATACTGTCTGCCAGGAGCTCCTTAGACACACAGTCTATTTTTTCTCCTGACTTTTCTCCAGATACGTTACTCTGAATTTTCAACATTTTGCTCTACAAGTGCTCAAAATTTATTTAAATTTAAAAGTGCATCATTCCCTTTAAACCCAGGAGGATGTGAACCGTGTCCCCCTAATCTAAAAGGGGGAAAAAAAGTCCCTTTCTTTTCCTTCCTCTCTTGCATTTTCTTTCATACGATTTAGACATTTTAAAGATTCTCTTGTGTATAGTCACAACTTCCTAGCGAAGCACCTAGAAAGGTCATCGATGTGTGCATGGTCCATGATTCCTGCCCATTCCTTACACATCCTTACTTTCTAATTTGCAGGTTGCGTGGCTAAAGGAGTGAAGCCCAGACGTGGCAGCACTCACAGAGCCTGTGAAGGGCGCGAGGCGTTTCCTCTTTCTTGGGGTAAGCCTACTGAACAGATGACTCTGCTTTTCATTTGCGCAGCAGACAAAATCGGACTCTTCATCCAGCCTACCTGCAACTTTTGGAAGGTCACTAATGCAGGAAGGGGCTCATGATTGAGGCCTAAATTAAAAATTCTTTGCCCAGCCCAATTCTTTCTCCTGGCTTGCTTCCCTCCCCTCAGACATTTAACAATATTATTCCCTCTTCACCTAAGAGCTTGAAGTGTTTCCCAGTGCACCACGCCGTAAGTGAATTTTATGAAGATACTATTCACAGCATCAAATGAGCCACTTGTCATCTTGATTTTTTTCTAATGTAATCTCATCGTCATTTAGGTTTGACATTTCAGAAACTTGAACTTCAATGCACTGTACTACTCAAAATTGCCTGGAGACATGTGCTCAGCTGTGCTTTTCCCCAGTGATTCAAGGAAGAATATTATTCTTTTTTCTTTATTGCTCCAGTCTTCCACTCTACACTTCCACAAATCACTGTAATTTACACTATCTGCATGAGGTATCCTGTAGCAACTTCTGAAATGGCCTATAATATTATAAATCACTGTGCTATTTTGGCATAAAATGTTACTTAGGTAAATAGCCATTGTTGTGCATTTTTTCTCTAGAGAACTATTAGTCACATCGAATTGTTCAGAGAAAGTCTGGCAGGAGTCATATTTTTCTGGGTTTTTTGGTTGTTGTTTGGTAGCTGCTATAGTTTAAAATTACACTTTAGTCCTT
This sequence comes from Cephalophus harveyi, assembly GCA_006410635.1. Taxonomy (NCBI): domain Eukaryota; kingdom Metazoa; phylum Chordata; class Mammalia; order Artiodactyla; family Bovidae; genus Cephalophus; species Cephalophus harveyi. Next base: position 112,989 of record SJYT01015429.1, on the reverse strand, counting down.
AATAGAGACAATGTCTTTGAATAAAAAGCATGCACATGTGTTCAGTATTAATAAACTGTAGGTCACTAAGAGAGTTGATGTCCATTTGAATATTTTTATTAATCATTACTTTGTTACATGGTATCTGCAACAAAAACAGAACAAATTTATAGGCCATGACAAATGGATTAGTTGAAGTAAATCCCTGACTTTATTAGGTCAAATACAGAAGAGAAATAACTACCCAGAAAAAGCCAGCCAAAACACAGCTTTGGAATACAACAATTCTGATGCTTTATCATTTTCTGTGATACATCAAATTGTCCTTCAAAATCATACATGATTCACTTTTTTGATGGGTTGGATATAAAAATAAAAAATCTAGCTGATTTCAGAGCCTGAATTGCTGTTTCCTCTGTCAAACTGCTTTGGTCAGGGTTTGATATGAGAAGGAGAACAACTAGGAAATATATGGTGTAAGGGATTTATCGAGAGATTTGAGATTCTACAGTGACACAACCAAAATCCAACTCATTTCTCAACTTTTACTTATCTGACTTCCATTTATCCTCTAAGCATTTTCCTAAAAATATTAGGAGAAACTGCCAAATAGTCATGAAATATATTAGTACATTTAAAAGAACAGAACAGCAACATGGTTAAAAATGGCATCTGGATACCAACTCCAGGAAACCTCTTCCCAGCTTTCAATTAAATCATCATAAAAATTCCAGAAAAGACAAAATCTATAAAGTGAAAAATTAAAAGGGACAGATAGTGTGATGACACAACCTGAATAAACTCTGTGAAAATTTAAAGCACGTGGAGTAAGATTGATGAGACTTTTCCTGTTATGGGCTGAAATGTGTTCCCTAAAATGATATGTTTAAATCTGTTAAAATATTCAAAGAGTACAGTTTAACTGAACGAAGCAGGTTTCTTTTTCTTTTTCTTTTTCCTTCCTGAAGCAAGCAGTCTCCCCTCTGCGGAGTCCACAAGGAATAGAGCTGTGAGCTTTTCTAAAAGAAGGCAGTCAGGGAATCAGGGAAGGGCATTTGGCTTAAATTGATTGGCTGGAATTGCATATCAGACCTTATTTAGAACAAAGAAATCATTACAGGTTCTTGGCAGTTGGGGTTTGCCTGGCTGGACACACTGTGTTTCTGGTTGAGGGAAGTATTTACAGGAACATGAAGTCTAAGTTTCAGCTTGCTGACATGGCATCCCACCAGGAGTGGCTCCATCTTGGGCCTAGAAATTTGTTTCAAGAAGTTTTAATTCCCAGTACCTCAAAATATAGATTTATTTGTTAATGGAGTCTTTACAGAGATAATCCGGTTAAAATGAGGTCATTAGAGAGGGCCTTACTCTAATGTGACGGGTGCCCTTATGAAAAGGGGCAATTTGGACATTCACAGATGGGAGGCAATGTGAAAACAGCGCAAGAAGATGGCCCTGTGGCTGGAGTGACACATTAATAAGCCAAGGAATTCCAGAGACTTCCAGGAAACACCAGAAGCTAGAAGAGGCATGGAAGGATTCTCCCCCAGAGACTTCAGAGAGACAACAGCCCTGCTGACACCTTGGCTTCGATTTTAATCTCAAGAATTGCAAGACAACAATTTTTTCTTGTTTTATGTCACCTAGTTTTGTGGGGTTTTTTTTTTTTTTTTTTGGTGCTTTGCTACAACAGCCTTGGAAAACTAATGCACTAACAAAGCTTCCTCACGTGGCATCATTCACAGTGTGGTCCTATGCCAGCTCTATTTCATGTATTCTTCACCCTCTTCATGTTGGTGTGTAAATTGTACTAAAAATCCCCATGATGGATACCTATCCTCTGCCTTGCAAATTCCTTCAGATTTGCCTTGTATGTATGCTGCTGCTAAGTCTCTTCAGTCGTATCCAACTCTGTGCAACCCCAGAGATGGCAGCCCACCAGGCTCCACTTTTTGGTTGTTGTTTGGTAGCTGCTATAGTTTAAAATTACACTTTAGTCCTTAATAGAGACAATGTCTTTGAATAAAAAGCATGCACATGTGTTCAGTATTAATAAACTGTAGGTCACTAAGAGAGTTGATGTCCATTTGAATATTTTTATTAATCATTACTTTGTTACATGGTATCTGCAACAAAAACAGAACAAATTTATAGGCCATGACAAATGGATTAGTTGAAGTAAATCCCTGACTTTATTAGGTCAAATACAGAAGAGAAATAACTACCCAGAAAAAGCCAGCCAAAACACAGCTTTGGAATACAACAATTCTGATGCTTTATCATTTTCTGTGATACATCAAATTGTCCTTCAAAATCATACATGATTCACTTTTTTGATGGGTTGGATATAAAAATAAAAAATCTAGCTGATTTCAGAGCCTGAATTGCTGTTTCCTCTGTCAAACTGCTTTGGTCAGGGTTTGATATGAGAAGGAGAACAACTAGGAAATATATGGTGTAAGGGATTTATCGAGAGATTTGAGATTCTACAGTGACACAACCAAAATCCAACTCATTTCTCAACTTTTACTTATCTGACTTCCATTTATCCTCTAAGCATTTTCCTAAAAATATTAGGAGAAACTGCCAAATAGTCATGAAATATATTAGTACATTTAAAAGAACAGAACAGCAACATGGTTAAAAATGGCATCTGGATACCAACTCCAGGAAACCTCTTCCCAGCTTTCAATTAAATCATCATAAAAATTCCAGAAAAGACAAAATCTATAAAGTGAAAAATTAAAAGGGACAGATAGTGTGATGACACAACCTGAATAAACTCTGTGAAAATTTAAAGCACGTGGAGTAAGATTGATGAGACTTTTCCTGTTATGGGCTGAAATGTGTTCCCTAAAATGATATGTTTAAATCTGTTAAAATATTCAAAGAGTACAGTTTAACTGAACGAAGCAGGTTTCTTTTTCTTTTTCTTTTTCCTTCCTGAAGCAAGCAGTCTCCCCTCTGCGGAGTCCACAAGGAATAGAGCTGTGAGCTTTTCTAAAAGAAGGCAGTCAGGGAATCAGGGAAGGGCATTTGGCTTAAATTGATTGGCTGGAATTGCATATCAGACCTTATTTAGAACAAAGAAATCATTACAGGTTCTTGGCAGTTGGGGTTTGCCTGGCTGGACACACTGTGTTTCTGGTTGAGGGAAGTATTTACAGGAACATGAAGTCTAAGTTTCAGCTTGCTGACATGGCATCCCACCAGGAGTGGCTCCATCTTGGGCCTAGAAATTTGTTTCAAGAAGTTTTAATTCCCAGTACCTCAAAATATAGATTTATTTGTTAATGGAGTCTTTACAGAGATAATCCGGTTAAAATGAGGTCATTAGAGAGGGCCTTACTCTAATGTGACGGGTGCCCTTATGAAAAGGGGCAATTTGGACATTCACAGATGGGAGGCAATGTGAAAACAGCGCAAGAAGATGGCCCTGTGGCTGGAGTGACACATTAATAAGCCAAGGAATTCCAGAGACTTCCAGGAAACACCAGAAGCTAGAAGAGGCATGGAAGGATTCTCCCCCAGAGACTTCAGAGAGACAACAGCCCTGCTGACACCTTGGCTTCGATTTTAATCTCAAGAATTGCAAGACAACAATTTTTTCTTGTTTTATGTCACCTAGTTTTGTGGGGTTTTTTTTTTTTTTTTTTGGTGCTTTGCTACAACAGCCTTGGAAAACTAATGCACTAACAAAGCTTCCTCACGTGGCATCATTCACAGTGTGGTCCTATGCCAGCTCTATTTCATGTATTCTTCACCCTCTTCATGTTGGTGTGTAAATTGTACTAAAAATCCCCATGATGGATACCTATCCTCTGCCTTGCAAATTCCTTCAGATTTGCCTTGTATGTATGCTGCTGCTAAGTCTCTTCAGTCGTATCCGACTCTGTGCAACCCCAGAGATGGCAGCCCACCAGGCTCCACTGTCCCTGGGATTCTCCAGGCAAGAACCCTGGAGTGGGTTGACATTTCCTTCTCCAATGCATGAAAGTGAAAAGTGAAAGTGAAGTTGCTCAGTCGTGTCCGACTCTTAGCGACCCCATGGACTGTAGCCTACCAGGCTCCTCCATCCATGGGGTTTTCCAGGTAAGAGTACTGGAGTGGGGTTGCCATTGCCTTCTCTGCCTTGTATGTATATGCTCTACTAATTCTTGTTCATCCATTTCATCCACTATTTCTTTCATTCTTTAACTGGTTCCCACCCCCCTCGCATCCCTTGGTCCCTTCCACAGTCGGCTCAGGTCTGGACTTTGTCCTGCGCTGCCCCTCTCGAGAGCCAGCCACAGAGTCTGGTCCACAGTCCAGAGTAAGGACCACAGCACGTGCACCGTCCCCTCTTCTTATTGCCCCTCACTTGCTTCACAGCCAACTTCGAAAATACTAGCATAAGGTGGTAGAAAGACCGGTGAAAATATTTCTAGATAACTGAACTTAATCTTTAAATCACCAAAACATTCTACAAAAGTAACAGAAGCTGATAAATTTTCTGGCTTGGTGATTCAGGATTATCAACAAAGAACATCAACTTTTATACTAGAGTACTATAATAGTGCCTTTGGAATTTGTTAAGTTGTTAAGTTTGGCAGACTATTAAATATTTGTGTTTTTTTTTGTTTTTTTTTTTTTTAATTTTGGAGAATTCTTCCCAGTTTTAGCATGGTTCAAGTTATTTCTGTTAATGTGGCAACATCTCTCCTTCTAATTTTTTCCTTCTAACCAGCACTGTCCAAGGATATCAGTTAAATTGGTTCGTAGAATTGTATTTATGAACATGCAGATGATCTGCCAGAACCTTCCTTCAAGGGAGGATGCGTTGCCCTAGCAACAGGTTAGTCGTAGCTAAAGAAAAATCTGCATTCAGAAGGTACCTCCTTCCCAGGGGAGCTTGTGCCCAATAACCAAACCATATATATAGGGGCTTCCTTGATGACTCAGATGCTAAAGAATCCACCTACCCTGCGGGAGACCAGAGTTCAATCCCTGGGTCCGGAAGATCTCCTAGAGAAGGGAGGGAATGGCTACTCACTCCAGTATTCTTGCCTGGAGAATTCCATGGATAAAGGAGCCTGGCAGGCAACAGTCCCTGGGGTTGCAAAAACTTGGACATCTGAGTGACTCTTTTGTTTTTCATATATATACATATATGTGTGTGGGCGAGAGAGATGATATATGGTATATCATCATTTCAGATGATTAATTGGTTATTTGAGCAAAATTTGCCTAAATATCCTAAAATCTCACTACAATTCTTGCTGTATTTCATTATATATGATGAACCTTATCTTTTCAAAGTATTACTATTTGTGTTCTGAACATACCACATTGATTAATAGCTTTTATTCTTAAGTTTTTAGTTATTAATTATTGTTACTATTAATTATATAAATGCATTGGTTTTTGATCAAATAATAATTAAAATTACTGTTGACTTAACTGGTAATTTGATTAAAAGAAATTTCATCACAATTGGAGTTTTGTATTAGGTGCTTCTTAGCAAACACAACTCATTTATATAATTTTCTATTATATCTTTATGCTGGTAATTCAGGTTATGGATTCACCTTTAAATCTGAGTGTATCCCTTCTTGGGCAATTAAAATGCATTGTTAACTGAACTTGCTACCTCTGCTTAGCTGTGCTGTGGCTTCACAATGGAATGAAGGAAGGATCTTGGCACCCATCGCTATTATCATATTGTAATGCAGATATTTTGAAATAACCTACACTACTAATATTTTTCTTAAGTTGTCACCTGCTAGAAAAAGATCACTTCCTTTAAAAGGTCTGCACACAACATTTGTAATTTGGCCTTAGAGTTTCTTGATCATGATGATGATGATAATGATGGTCAAAGTATTTTGAGAGAGCTACACAGTAAAGAGAAAATAAGTAGGGCTGTATCTGCATAAGTCATTGCTAAGGATGTATTAGCAATTCATAGATTTAAAAAGCTTAAAAAGATTCTCAGTGTTTTAGTCACTAATTTCACATTAAATTATACTTATTGGACTGATACCAAGTTTAATTAAGACATGCTTTGAGATCCAAATTTAGAATGTCATATCTATTTTTAAGTTTTAAAAGCAGATGCTTTAGGGAAAATATCATAAAGATTCTTCAAAGAAAAAAAATACCCCAGTACAGTCTTGACTAAACATTGAAAAAGACTGTCAAGCTGAACAGTTGACTGATGATGACCCTAGTTGAGATGTCCGTTCTTAGCTATATTTTCAAAACCATCAAAGTCATTCTTTAGTCTCCTGATAAATTGTCAAATCTGCCTGGAATTGCTGTTAGCCATATCTGCCTATTCATGAAAAGCTAAAAAACAAAACACTGCCAATAAACTTTGGCCTTTGAATTTGAGTTACCATCAAAGAGAAGTTGTTTTGTTTTTTCTTTTCTTTTTTTTTTTTTTCTTTCCTAAGAGCATTTATCTTTTAGGGAATTGCCTGAATTACATGCTCTACAATAAAAGCAAATTTCAGAATGAGTTCCAACCATTAGAATGGATATCTGAAACAACTAAGAAGTCAAAAAAAATACTATTTTAAGTTAAAAAATCCTCAGACTTCTAGTTTTAGAATTACTACTTACAGATCAGTTGATTTAAGAGTCACTGAAAAACTTTTCAGTCCTAGAATATCTTGAGAATAAAGATGTAACTATGAAGTAATGAAATTTGAATATAAACTATACAGAGAGGGTAAAATACCAGCTCTGACAAATAATCTTCTTTTTTCAGTTCAATTCAAGGAGCAGTACAGTGTAAGAGTTCCAAAGTAAGGAGAATAGTCATTGGAGGTCTTATCTATTAAGTGACGTAGAGGAATTTGAAACTTGCAAAATAGGCAGGTCACAAGGAAATGAGGGCCCAGACAAGGGTCTGCACAACAAGGATTCAAGCAGGTCAGAGAAAATTGTTAATCAGTACAGCTTTAGAGTCCCTTGGACTGCAAGGAGATCCAACCAGTCCATTCTGAAGGAGACCAGCCCTGGGATTTCTTTGGAAGGAATGATGCTAAAGCTGAAACTTCAGTACTTTGGCCACCTCATGCGAAGAATTGACTCATTGGAAAACACTCTGATGCTGGGAGGGATTGGGGGCAGGAGGAGAAGGGCACGACAGAAGATGAGACGGCTGGATGGCATCACGGACTCGATGGACGTGAGTCTGAGTGAACTCCGGGAGTTGATGATGGACAGGGAGGCCTGGCGTGCTGCGATTCATGGGGTCGCAAAGAGTCAGACACGACTGAGCGACTGAACTGACTGACAGACTGACAGCTCACCAGAAGCCAAAGTTGAACTCAAAACTTCTTAAAGAACTTATTTATAACCAGGTCTGCGCTGGTCTGTATGTACTTAATGCCAGCCTAACTAGGGCAGACCTACACACAGACATGATTCCTGACCCTCTGTGTAAATGCGATACTGAAAAATATTTGATTTGATGATACAATCTATGGCTACTGCTGGAATAAATGAAAAATTCCAAGAGAGTGATAGTTCTAATTACCTCTGAGTATCAGTTACATCCATCACTTTAACTACGTGTACTCTCTTCTTTTGTGTCTTTGACAGTATTTGCAACACACAGTTCTAATCTTGGAAGACAGAAAAGCTGTCCTCTAATTCCATATGATATTATTCACATAGGAAGAAAGGGTTAGGAATAAATTGTTAAGATAAAGATGCTATTATTCATGGGTGGTTAGGCCTGTCGCCAAAGAATCTTAAGCCAAATACTCTATTTATTTTCTTTACAGGTGAATATAAACTTAAAGATGCATAAATAAGTATCTGAGTTTTCAGAATAATGCAGTTTAATAAAAGATATAACATCACTCTTTCCCACAAATAATCCTGGCCTCTGTTAATATTTGTGCCTTTAAAAATCATAATGATATAACTTTTGTACAAAAAAAATGGGGAAAGTCAAATTGTGAGTGAGTATTCAAGTAACCATTAACTGCTGCAGCTAAGTCACTTCAGTTGTGTCCAACTCTGTGCGACCCCCATAGATGGCAGCCCACCAGGCTCCCCCATCCCTGGGATTCTTCAGGCAAGAACACTGGAATAGGTTGCCATTTCCTTCTCCAATGCACGAAAGTGAAAAGTGAAAGTGAAGTTGCTCAGTCGTGTCCGACTCTTAGTGACCCCATGGACTGCAGCCCACCAGGCTCCTCCATCCATGGGATTTTCCAGGCAAGAGTACTGGAGTGGGGTGCCATTGCCTTCTCCATTAACTACTTCTTCTTAACTGCATGAGTGTATGTTAACCCCACAATTACAATAGTTGTTTAGGTGATCTGATTCTTTATGTCAAAAATTGAACTACAGAAGTAAACACCCCTAAGGAAGAAGTGATAGTGAATTTACATTAATTCAAAATTGAATTTTGAATTTCGTTATTTGGGGTCTTTAGTGTTTCTATACTGGAGAAGGCGATGGCACCCCACTCTAGTACTCTTGCCTGGAAAATCCCATGGATGGAGGAGCCTGATGGGCTGCAGTCCATGGGGTCGCTAAGAGTCGGACACGACTGAGCGACTTCACTTTCACTTTTCACTTTCATGCATTGAAGAAGGAAATGGCAACCCACTCCAGTGTTCTTGCCTGGAGAATCCCAGGGATGGGAGAGCCTGGTGGGCTGCCATCTATGGGGTCACACAGAGTCAGACACGACTGAAGCAACTTAGCAACAGCAGTGTTTCTATACAAATTTTAGAACTATTTGTAGTACTTCTGTGAAAACATGACATTGGTATTTTGACAGCATTATTTCAAAATTGAAAATAGGCTAGGTCCTTGATATTATCAGAGTAGGGCATAGCTGTGAAATTGAGTTGTGGTATAAATTAAACCAAATGATTTACTTAATTATTAACAGAAATCAGACAACTGGTAGATATAAAAGTACACAAATGATATCAGAAAAAAGTCAAAAGCAGATAAGCAATGAGGGAAAAGCTAGTATTGAAGTCAAGAGAGCAAATTTCACTGCAACCCCAAAAAAAAAAACCCAAGTGAAAATGAACGTCACTCAGTCATGTCCAACTCTTTGCAACTCCATGCCCTATATAGTCCATGGAATTCTCCAGGCCAGAATACTGGAGTGGGTAGCCTTTCCTTCTCCAAGTCAGGTATAGAAAGAGCCACAGGAAAAATGTGGAATGCTGATTTCTTTTCCAGGAGAAGAGCCAGTGTGAAGCAATGAGAACAGACAAGGACCTTTATGTTCAGAGGACTAAGCCTAATTGGACAAATCCACTGTTTTGCTGAAGAATTCCTATAGGACAAGGGAACCATCTCCAATCCTTTAAGGATAATTATAGAATAAATACAGGAATAGAGCTATACAGTAAATAGAGGGATTTGGATTAGAAATTGGATTTCTTGAATTTCAGTCACTTTCTCTTTCAGTAAACTTCTAATGTTCAAAGTTAAGAAAAAAAATTCCCATTGATTTTTGTTTTTCCCCTTCTGATGGCTGAGAAGGGAAAATATATATTTAATTTCCTACAAATTCTTCTCAAATATAGGACTGTCTTCAGTCCAATATCAAATATAATGAAGAACACAAATATTTAACAAAAAGAGGCAGAAAGTTGAAAACATTTCTTCTAAAAACAGGAAAAAGATAAGGATGCCCACTCTTACCACTTTCATTTCACATAGTATTGGAAGCAGTGGCCACAGCATTTAGAAGAGAAAAATGAACGAAAGGAATCTAAATTGTAAAGAAAAAAGTTAAACTATAATCATTTGAATTGTCTGCAGATAACATAATACTATATTATATAGAGAAAGTCATAAATACACTAAATAAATAGGTGAAAGACTTATACTTTGAAAATTATAAGATAGTGATGAAAGAAAATGAAGATGACACAACAGACAGAAAAATACATTGTGCTTATGGGTTGGAAGAGTTAGTATTGTTAAAATGATCATACCACCCAAGGCAATCTTCAGATTCAATGCAGTCCTCGTCAAAATACCAAAGCCATGTTTTCACAGAAGTACTACAAATAGCTTTAAAATTTGTATAGAAACACTGTTGTTGCTAAGTCGCTTCAGTCGTGTCTGACTCTGTGTGACCCCATAGATGGCAGCCCACCAGGCTCCCCCATCCCTGGGATTCTCCAGGCAAGAACAATGCATTGGGTTGCCATTTCCTTCTCCAATGCATGAAAGTGAAAAGTGAAAGTGAAGTTGCTCAGTCGTATCTGACTCTCAGCAACCCCATGGACTGCAGCCCATCAGGCTCCTCCATCCATAGCATTTTCCAGACAAGAGTACTGGAGTGGGTGCCATGGCCTTCTCCAGTACAGAAACACTAAAGGCCCCAAATAACCAAAACAATCTTGAGAAAGAAGAACAAAGCTGTAGGTATCACACTCCCAGATTCCAAACTATACTACAAAGCTACAATAATCAAAACAGAATATCTCTGGCACAAGCAAACACACAGATCATTGGAACAGAATAGAGAGCTAAGAAATAAACCCACATTTATATAGTTAATCTACAACATAGAAGGCAATGGGGAAAAGAGTTTCTTCAGTAGATGATTCTGGGAAAACCGTCTAGTCCTTCAAAAGAATAAAAATTTGACTCCTTTTTCACACCATATATAAAAATAAACTCAAAATGGGTTAAAGACTTAAAAATATAAAGGGTTAAAGACCTGAAACATAAAAGTCATATACAAAAACATAGGCAATACACTCTTTGACATTGATCTTAGCAATATTTTGAGGGATATTTCCTCAGGCAGGAGAAACAAAAGCAAAAATAAGCAAAAGGAATTACATCAAAGTAAAAATGCTTTTCAGAGTAAAGGAAACTATCAGGAAAACAAAAAGCTTAATGAATGGAAGAAGATATTTGCAAACAATATATGGAACAATGAGCTAATATTCAAAATATACAAAGGACTCTTACAACTCAATATCAAAAAGAAGATTGATTTAAATGTGGCCTGAAGAAATGAATAATTGTTTTTCCAAAGAATAGGTATAAATGGCCAACAGGCATAAAAAGATGCTTGATATCAAGCAAACATCAGGGAACTCCAAAACAAAGCTACAGTGAGATATCATGTCACATCTGTGAGAGTGGTTATCATCAAAATGACAACCAATAAAAAGTGTTGGTGAGGCTGTAGAGGAAAGAAAACCCTCATATACTGTTGGTATGAATGCAAATTGGTTCAACCATTATGGAAAATAGTATGAAGTTTCCTCAAAAAATTAATAATACAACTGCCATATAACCCAGCAATTTCATGTCTGGGTATTTACCCTAAGGAAATATCAATACTAATTAAACAAGATGTATGCAACCTTATATTTATTTCAGTATTATTTATAGGTTTGAGATATAAAAGCAACTTAGCTATCTATTAATAGATGAATGGATAAAGAAGATGTGGTGTGTACATTCTTTATTCATATATATATAATGTTCGATGAAATATTACTTGGTCATAAAAAATGAAATCTTGCATTTTTGACAGCATGGATGAATCTAAAGAGAAGTGAAATAAGTGAGACAGAGAAAGACAAGTACTGTATGGTCTCACTTACATGTGAAATCTAAACAAACTAATCAAAACAAAAGCAGACTATGGATAGAGAGAACAATAGGTGTGGTTCAGAGGGAAAGTGGGTGGAAGGTGCATGAAATATGTGAAGGGGATTAACAGGCACAAACTTCCAGTTATATAATAACTAAGTCACATGAATGTAATATATATCATAAGAAACATGCTCAATAATTTTATAATAACTTTGTATAGGGACAGATGGTTGCTAGACTCATCATAGTGATCATCTCATAATGTACGCAAATGTCATCTCTGAAAGACATAGTATACCTGAAAATATTGTACGTCACGTATATTTCAATTGAAAAAAGAGGCAAAATGTTAAATGGATATAGGCATTTGCTAAGGAGAATCAAAGAGGAAAATAAAAGACCTGAATTTAGTCTCAGAAAGAAAACTAAGATATAAATATATAACATGTTTTCTAGAAAGCTGAGTGAGAGATAAGCAAACAAGAGACCATTTATTTGCTAACCTAAGGTGCAGAAGTCCTTATCAAAAACTATTCAATTTCTTGCTGTTATACTCTCCATTACAACATGAAAAAAGCAAAAGAGCACTCAAATAACTTTTTTAAAGAACTCAGTTGTTAGTAGAATGTTAGAGTATTTTGACCAGAAGTTTTAAAAAACAACTTTTTAGAATAAGATTCTTTCTTTCTGATTTTGAGTTCAAAAAGAAGTTGGCTGTCTAAATTTCAGAACAAACTGAGACAAGTTGTGCAAATTTCAAAACATGTTGAAACTTTTCACAGAAAAGTGAGGGATCTTTTTAGAGCTGTTTTCCTCTGTGAAGATGTTTGGTGAAAATGTATGCCATGACTCCAGGGGAAAACAGAGAAAATCTGCTTCCAAATGAGGAATTTCTAGTCTCTCTCCCATTCCCCAAACCCAGTCAAGTTCAGAGCACAGAGTCCTTTTGACATCCCCTCTGCCTTTGTTATTGCCTGGGGTAGTAGCATCTATTTAAACACAGATCCAGCTTCTCTTTGCCTCAGACTGAGTCCTCTGGGCAACTGAAACTCCAGCTGACTTTCACTAGGGCATGTTCACCAAACGTCTACTTTGGGTAACATTACACACATGAACTTCCACCCTGGAGGCAAATATGGAAGCTGAGAGATATCCCTCAGATGATTTGTCCCCAAAAGACCATGACTGCTTCCTTCTCACAAAGTTCTTTTCTCATTGTTCCTGTCTACAATAAGCAGCTCCTCCTTTTGCTAGGGTCATTAGCACTCATATCATTGGGGTAGAAGGATAGCCTAATTCCAGGGTGTCAAACTCAACCAAGTAAAGCTGGTGTGTATGGCTGTTACTGTACATTTTTGGGGAATTAATAAATTGCAAGGGGGCCTTTCATTTAGTGTTTTCATTGCCTCATCTCCCAACTGTTGGTGTAAATCATCTCATTCTGTTTTCCATGGCTGGACATGTGTAGTTCAGTTGCCATATTCTAGGCAGGACCCACAAGACTCAAGAGTAGGGATTACAACCAGTCATATCAGCAAAAATAATAACACTCAAGTCAGTGGCTTTATTCCAGTGTTATTCATCATTAAGAGAGTAGGTGTTCTGTATTCCTAGAATATAAGTGCAAATAACCTGAGAAATTTTGGCATGAGCTGTCCCTTTGACCACTACCCCCAGGGGCTTCCCTGGTGGCTCAGAGGTTAAAACATCTGCCTCCAATGCGGGAGACCTGGGTTTGATCCCGGGGTCGGGAAGATCCCCTGGAGAAGGAAATGGCAATCCACTCCAGTATTCTTGCCTAGAGAATCCCATGGATAGAGAAGCCTAGTAGGTTACAGTCCATGGGGTCGCAAAGAGTCAGACACGACTGAGCGACTTCACCATCCATTCTAAGGTGAGCAGCCATATTTAATTATAGTTACAGTAATTAAAGCCTTCAACTCCTAGTGACTATTAATAGTCTTACAGTCTTTTCATATACAATTGACTTTTGAACAGGAAGACGTCAGGGGTGCCTACTTTTTACAAGGTCAAAAGTCCCCATAAAATTTTACAGAAAGTGAACTTGCTCAGATGTATTCGACTCTTTGTGACCCCACGGATTGTAGCCCACCAGGTTCCTCTATCCTTGGGATTTTCCAGGCAAGAGTATTGGAGTGGGTTGCCATTTCCTTCTCCAGGGGATCTCCCTGACCCAGCGATTGAACCCAAATCTCCCACATTGCAGGCAGACAATGAGCCATCTTCTGAGCCACCAGGGAAGCAAAATTTTGCCATTGTCTTCAAAATCCAAAATTCTGTATCTGCTTATTCAACCAACTGCAAATTGTATAGTACCGTAGTAAGTATTTGCAGAAAAAAAAAGAAAAAAAAAAACAACAACACATGTATAAGCTGACGCACCCACTTCAAGCTAAATGTTTATCAAGGGTCAACTTTAATTTGCATACATTTTACACACCTGTTAAGTAGGACTGATAAAATAGTAAGTGATTTTGGCTAAATGAAAACTCCCATGTCATCGATACAGGACAGAAAAGAACATGGAAAAAGAAAGTGAGTGTGTGATGTACATAATAAAGAATATCACGAGAGTCCTTGCACAAGTTTAATACAAATGAAGAGGGGAAATGTCAGCATTCGAGGAGAGAAACACTTTCCCGTGGGCCGTGAACATAAGGTCACTAGCAGCGCTATGGTGACAGCACAGGAACATTTCTCGGCCAGCGCTTCCCAGGCCTCCCCGTCACACTCCACAATCACACGCGCTTAAGGCTGAGTCCAGAGAACTTCAGCTCAGGTCAGTTCAGTCGCTCAGTCGTGTCCGACTCTTTGCGACCCCATGAATCGCAGCACGCCAGGCCTCCCTGTCCATCACCATCTCTCGGAGTTCACTCAGACTCACGACCATCGAGTCCGTGATGCCATCCAGCCATCTCATCCTCGGTCGTCCCCTTCTTCTCCTGCCCCCAATCCCTCCCAGCATCAGAGTCTTTTCCAATGAGTCAACTCTTCGCATGAGGTGGCCAAAGTACTGGAGTTTCAGCTTTAGCATCATCCCTTCCAAAGAAATCCCAGGAGATTACCACACTTCATTTTAAACTTCATCTGTATGGCTTAAGTGTTGGGAGTGGACGTGGAAGTCATGTAAAATTGATGTGCTAGTTGGCCGATTGACAAATTGTGGGAAGGAATGTGCTTTGCTGAATACAAATGAATAAGAATGTAACATGGTTATTGTTCAAAATCAGTTTTCTTCATAGCAGATAACTCCATTTTCAGATAAAGTTCTGAGTTGTTACAGAAAATTTGCAGATTTACGCTATAAATGGTTGATGTATTTACACTGCTCTTGTGTAATGTGATCAGGGAAATTCCTGAATTTGAATTCACAATTTGCTTATGTGGATCAATAAAAGAGACCATAAGAATCTTTTAAAAATACATTAATTCAAAATTATGGTATAACGTGCTCATTATTATTCATTAATCCACTCATTTATTTCAAAATACCTGTATTAAGCCTCCATGATACATTTCTTATGACTAATCAACACTGTCCCCTTACCCCTTATTCCTTCCAGCTGTAAAAATCTCCTCCCTTTCAGTATGGAGCCCAAGCATCATCTTCTCTGCTTTGACATACTTACTCTCCTCCTTCCCAGAGAGGTGCTCCCTCATTAGGCCTTCATGACATCTGCACAAAAATCCAACACAGAGCTTATATCTTATCCTTTCACTACTGGACTGATTCCTCCTTAGAACTGGGAAGTTGCCATCATCGAGCGTTTATCCAACCTTGTACCTACAGGGCAAAGTGTAATGACTGGGACATATTAAGAACTCCATAAATGTCTACTGAATGATCAACTGATTGATTAATTGATTGAATGTTAGGAAGCAGGAGTCTAAGTTAATCATTTGGCTGCTTTGGATTAAATTTAATCTTTCTCTTGTCTATTTTCAGCTGACAGAAATAAATAGCAGAATGCCAGCAGCTGTAGAAATTCTGTAGAAAAATATCATTCTTCTCCATATCTGAGTAATACATTATCCCCCTAAATTTTTTTCCTGTAAAGACTGCTACATTTTTTTCCATAAGGATTAATTTACAGGTAAATTAAGTATTTTTTGGAGTTTTATTAGATAATGATTATCTTCTTCACTTTTCATAGAACCTGATGTAGGTATTTATTTACTCATATTTATTCATTCATGACTTCTTAATATGTCAGTAAAATCACCAATATGCTGTCAGTAGGATCCTTCATTATCGGCAATATAAAATTCTAATCTAAAATGAAAAGGGTTGATGGAGAGAGTATTAGGAGGCTCGCAGAACTTGCTACACAGTCTGGAGGCTCACGGTGGGAGAAGGGGCAGAGCCAACGGGCTGCAGAGAACAGGCCGCAGAAACCGAAGGAGCCGACCCACCTTGACCGTAAGCATGCTGGTGATGGCTTTGTCACTATTCTACCAGCCTCCCATCCCGGCATCACTTACTGCTAAGAGTACATTCAAGTTCGCCGGGTGATCAGCGGACCAGGCTTAAGTTCACGAGCCCCTCACCTAGCAGGGAAAAGGAGGTCCTCAATACTTCTGCTTTCCCGGGAGGAGGTGGTTACCACTGACACCACCCCCCAAAACTGTGCATGATGGAAGAGAGGCAGCTCCACAAAATGGCAGGGTGCCAAGGGAAAGGAAATTGGTGTCAGCCAGCCAGAAAAGTTAGAAATATTCCTCATGAATATGTTTTATATTACATGCAAAGGCATCTTCGAACAAAAGTCAGGATGTGGAAGATTGAGCCAACGGGCTGCAGAGAACAGGCCGCAGAAACCGAAGGAGCCGACCCACCTTGACCGTAAGCATGCTGGTGATGGCTTTGTCACTATTCTACCAGCCTCCCATCCCGGCATCACTTACTGCTAAGAGTACATTCAAGTTCGCCGGGTGATCAGCGGACCAGGCTTAAGTTCACGAGCCCCTCACCTAGCAGGGAAAAGGAGGTCCTCAATACTTCTGCTTTCCCGGGAGGAGGTGGTTACCACTGACACCACCCCCCAAAACTGTGCATGATGGAAGAGAGGCAGCTCCACAAAATGGCAGGGTGCCAAGGGAAAGGAAATTGGTGTCAGCCAGCCAGAAAAGTTAGAAATATTCCTCATGAATATGTTTTATATTACATGCAAAGGCATCTTCGAACAAAAGTCAGGATGTGGAAGATGAGCCAGATGTGAATCCTGCCATTAAGAAACTAACCGTCTCAGAGGAAGTAGTTGCTTTGGAATCACGCTGTATCACTATAGCCTGAAGAAACTTAACTAAATGCAGCCTCGCATGGTTCAACCTCAGATTTAGGCTCTCTGTTGTGTTCAGGTGCCAAGCAGCGTCTGACTCTCTGATTTCTTGGACTGTATAGTTCACCAGGCTCCTCTGTCCTTCACTATCTCCCAGAATTTTCTCAAGTTCATATCCACTGAGTCAGTGATACTATCTAAGCATCTCATCCTCTACCAGCCCCTTCTTTTGTTTTCAGTCTTTCGCAGCATCAGGGTCGTTTCCAGTGAGTCCGCTCTTCGCATCAGGTGGGCAAAGGATTGGAGCTTCAGCTTCAGCAGCAGTCTTTCTAGTGAATATTCAGAGCTGATTTCCTTTAGAATTGACCAGTTTGATCTCCTTGCAGTCCAAGGAAGTTTCAAGAGTTTTCTCCAGCACCACAGTTTGAAAGCATCAGTTCTTTGTTGATCATTTATTGGGGCTTCCCTGGTGGCTCAGCAGTAAGACTCTGCTTGAAATGCAGGAGACACAGGTTTGACCCCTGGGTCGGGAATATCCCCTGGAGAAGGAAATGGAAACAGGTATTCTTGCCTGGGGAATCCCATAAATGGAGGATCCTGGCAGGCTGTGGTCCATGAGGTCGCAAGAGATAGACACGACTTAGTTACTAAATGGCAACAACTGCCTTCTTTATGATCCAACTCTCACATCTGTGCGTGACTACTAGAATAAACCATAGTTTTGATTATATGGACCTTTGTCAGTAAAGTGGTATCTCTACTTTTTATTTATTATTTATTTATTTTTTAATTGAAGGATAATTGCTTTACAGAATTTTGTTGTTTTCTGTCAAACATCAATATGATGTCTCGGTATGTTATAACTTTCCTTCCAAGGAGCAAGTGCCTTTTAATTTCATGGCTGCAGCCACTGTCCACAGTGATTTTGGAGCCCAAAGAAATAAATTCTGTCACTGCTTCCATTTTTATCCCCTTCTATTTGCCATGAAGTGATGGGACCAGATGCCTTGATCTTAGTTTCTTCAGTGTTGAGTTTCAAGCCAGCCTTTTCACTCTTCTCTTTCACCCTCATCAAGAGGTTGAGTTCCTCATCACTGTCTGTCATTATAGTGGTGTCATCTGCATATTGGAGGTTGTTGATATTCCTCCTGGCAATCTTGATTCTAGCTTGTGATTCATCCAACCCAGCATTTCACATGCAAAGTTCACATATATTCTGCAGAGCAGTTAAATAAGCAGGGTGATAATATACAGCCTTGATTGTACTCCTTTCCCAACTTTGAACCACTCAGCTGATCTATGTCCAGTTCATCTGTTGCTTCTTGACCCACATACACATTTCTCAGGAAACAGGTAAGATGGTCTGGTATCCCCATCTCTTGAAGAATTTTCCATAGTTTGTTGTGATCTACACAGTCAAAGGCTTTAGTGTAGTCAATGAAGCAGAAATAAATGTTTTTCTGGAACTCCTTTGCTTGGCAATTTAATCTCTGACCCCTCTGTATCTTTGAAACCCCGTTTGTACCTCTGGAATTTCTTCGTTCATATACTGCTGAAGCCTAGCTTGAAGGATTTTGTGCATAACCTTGCTAGCAGGTGCACTGGCCTCTATTTATTTCAAGTATTCACCTTTATTTCTTTTACCTTTTTCAGTGGCATCTACAGACTCAGAACAAAATAATTTTATTGCATGTTTTATATATGATATTATTAAAATGAGTACTTTTTAATGGGTTCAAATAAACATGGAGAACAGAAAGTAGACTATTTGGGCAATGGGAATTAACCCAAGGGAAAAATTTTCTATGATTACTATATAGCAAACTGAATGGTTTTCAAAGGCAATTATACAAAATGATTGTGCTAGATACTCAAGTTGGATTAATATATCCAGAATAGTAAGCGAGTAATTTTATTTTCAAGAAAGCACATAAATAGAACAAAATCTGAGAATCCAAATCAGAAAAATACTGCAGTGTATCAAAGATCAGCAACCTTCTGAATTATGTACCAAAATTTTAAGCCCTACCCTCTGATTCTTTGGGATCATGGATAACATGGTTACCATGCCAACCAGTTGAAACAATGTTTCCATGACAACTCAAATGATGAGTAGTAGAAGGGTGTTATTTTTCCAATTCTCTCCTTGAGATAGCTCTCACATGCAGTGAACCTTATCAAGTATGGTAAAGTGGTGCTTGACAAAGCTTGTCCACCCCCTCCAACCTCAGTAGCTGAGACCTGATCAGTCTGATTCTAATTTAGTTGGATGGATATATTCTGTGAAACTCTAATGTGATTCAATGCCAGAGTCACTGAGCTACAGAGGACCCTTGTGACTTGGAAGAGTTAATACAACTTCTCACATACCCAATTTATTCTCAGAAATTTTGAAAACAGGAAAAGGATAGCTTGTTTATTAAAATTTTACATATTTATTCATTGGGTTGCAAGTATATTAAAGTGCTGATTTTTTTTTCAATATTTTAAGGGTGAAATTTGAGTCCATGTCAGGAATCCCCAAGACTACATCCAGACTCAATGATCCACTAGAAAGATCACCAGACTCAAAAACTGTTAAACTCACATTTATGGTTTATTATTACAAAAGACACCAATTAAATTCAGCACAGAGGAAAGGTTTTTATGAGGCAAACTCCAGGAGAAACAAGATGCAAATTTTTAGGTGTCCTTATCAGTGGAGTTGCAAGGATGCATTTAACCACTGAGCAACAATATGTGACAGCGTGTGCCAAATATTGCCAACCAGGGAAGTCCACAGAGCCTCGGAGTCCAGGGTTTGTAGTGAGGGCTCAGTAACACAGGTATGTGGTGCTTGCTTGCAAAACTGCCTTCATCTACTCTACCCTCACACAGGAAAAACAAATGTTCACCATAAATCCTATTGTGAGCATAATTTATCTGATCAAACTGGTACCTCATGGATTACAGCCTCAGGCACACAAAAACACTCTTACCAGGTAAGCATTCCAAGGACTCAGAGCTCATCTCCCAAGAGCTGGCCAAGGGTCAGTCCTGAAGATGATCTTTTCTCGGGAGTATGCAGGATGCGAGCAACGCTGTCCTGCTGTGTTAACCCTTCCATGCGTGGCAGATTGCTCATTATATAAAATCTATTTCCTTTTCTTATACTGTAATAGCTTATCTGAGCACATGGCAAGACAAACAACACTTCCCATCTTTTCTTTCAGCTAATCATGACTATGTAACCAAGTCCTTCTGTCTAACAAATCTGTGGAAATCACAGCACACTGCTTAAAAGGAACTTGCTTTTCCTGGACTTCCTTTGTTGGCTCATCCTGTGGGAAAGATGCTGGTTATGCAACCCAGCTTCAACCTATGACCCAGAAATTCTGCATCTGACAGTATATCCCAAGAAATTCTCATGCATGTCCATAAGGGGACATTTACAAAGATGTTGATCAATCATTGCTTGTAGCAACAGCATTTTGGAAGCAATCAAGTTGTCTATCAATGGAAGAACAGATAAGCAAAATGTGGTGGATTCATACCAATCAGGTTAATGCTCAAAATATGTAACAAAGGTGATGGCATCAGTCCCAGTCAGTCAAAATGAATACCAGCCTTGGCACTGAAACAGGGTCCTAGAGACCCCCATCTCCCTACCCCCCAAAAAAGCACTCAGTATTATTCCTATAGATGCTGGATTGTGGAGAGATGAAGAGATATAGCAGAGGAGCCCTCAGGAGACTCTAAGTAGAGACTGTTCATCAGTCCATGTTAAGGCATTTCTGTGCTTTTACAGGGATTTCCCCAGTGGCTCAGCGAGTGAAGAACCCGCCTGCAGTGCAGGAGGAACAGGAGACACGGGTTTGATCCCTGGATCAGGAAGATCCCCTGGAGAAGGAAATGGCAACCCACTCCAGTATTCTTGCCTGAAAAATTCCACGGACAGAGGAGCCTGGAGAGCTATAGTCCATGGGGCTGCAAAGAGTCAGACACGATTGAGTGACTAAGCATATATTTTAACAACTTCTGTGACATACATTTGCATACTGATTGAAAAACAGCCCTGTGTGGAATACTAAGTATGAGTTAGCGCAAGTGTGTTACAAGTCCACGTAGAAATATATATCAAGAAAATAACAAATAAAATGGGGTATATAGTAGAATATCATTTAAATTAAATATATTTGCATACAAAAAAAACTGCAAACATTTTGTAAGAGAATGACAAAATGGAATGGAGAAGAAGGGAAGCAAATAAACAAGAGGGAGTCTTGTGTGGATCAAAGATTATGAGGTCCAAAATATTCCATTTACAAACCATCTCTGAGTCTAGCCAAATATAGTTAGGCTGTTGCTACAATTTTTTTTTTGTATGTTAATAAACTTATGCAGAAGAAAATAACTGCATCAGAACCAAACTCTCGATAATTTGCTTTGTTTCCACAAAGAAGAAAAGTTGTTTTCAAAATTCAGCTCATAGGAGGGAGATGGCTTATTAAGGAATCTGAGAAGCAAATACAAAAAAGACGGGATGTTGGAAGAGCCTTAAAAGATAAACAAGATCTCAACTGGCATAGATTGGGGAAGACAATTTCTGACAAAGAAAAATAAGCAAAGCACGAGGATGGAAAAGCCTGAGATAATGAGAAGGGGAAATAAAATGAGAAAAGGCATAAGATGCATGAAAGAGAAACGTGAGAAAGGCAACTACGTAAAGAGCTGGGTAAGAACTGGAAGGGCTGTGGGTGCTAAGTAAAGAAATTTAGAAGAAAGTGAGATGCAGTTGAATTCTGTTGTTGTAGCTATTGTTACTGCCATCATTCTTAGCCTCAATATTGTACATTCAAGGCTGCAGTTTTGGAGGATCAATCACATGGCTCTGTTTAATGTGAATTAAAAGGAAGGGGTTATAAAGTGAAGGAACCAGTTGAAGGCAATTTTAATAATTAAGATAAGAGATATGAAAGGTTCCTCTTGGGAACAAGATTAACCCAAAGAACACAGATATGGGGAAAAACTGGATAAAAATGTATAGGCTATGTGACTAATTGGAAAAGAACCTTGAAGGTAAAGGAGTTGAAATGACCCTGTTTTGATGTTTGAATGATAGAAAACCATGTTTCTCCCAGAAACAATAAGTAAGGGGAACAACAATTTGAAGAGACATTGCTATAATAAAGGGAAAAAGAGAGATAGAAAAGGTATTAATTCTAGGTGCTAGAAAGAAAATTCTTAAAACATGGGTTGTTTTGTTATTGCTGTTCTTAGAACAACTCAACAAAATAAAATTCTGGTTTATTGTTGGACAACATTGTTCCACACATACATCAAACAGGCCAAAAAATAAAGAAACAGCAACTTCATAGACAAAAAAAGAGAAAATTTTTATCTTTGGCCTTTTTAATCACCTCATACAAACCAACTGCTTAACAGTACAGCTAGGTACATACACAAAAAAGTTACTGGAATGCCCGGAATGAGGTTGGTTGTCTTGGTTGTTGTCTTTGCTTTTATCACAAGGTTGTCTTCCTTCTTTGAGACTATAATGAACATGGTCACACCACAAGTAAAGTCAGGACAGAGAACGCTGGGAAGGAAGGTTTGGTTATCCAAGATCACTAAAATGTCTGACCCCTGAGAATACGTACAAAACTATAAAATGTAAATTAAAACTACAAGCAATTGTTTTTTTTCTTTTAAAGTATTTTAAGAAAAAAACAGGGCCTTGGAAGTTTCGTTTCTTTGTCCCCTGTTGCAAATTCATGGGGCTTCCCCAGGGGCTCAGTTGACAAAGGCTCCGCCTGCAATACAGGAGACCTGGGTTCCATCCCTGGAAGATCCCCTGGAGAGGGGAAAGGCTACCCACTCCCAGGATTCTGGCCTGGAAAATTCCATGGGCTGTAAAGTCCGTGGGGTCAGCAAGAGTTGGAATGGACTGAGTGACTCACTCCACTGAAAAATTATCTCTTTCCTTCAGATTACCTCAAGGCCATAATTCTGTGCCAGATATGTATGGAGTATGTATTTCCTTGCCAGACATTGTGCTGCATTAATTAAATATAGTCCTGTAGGTAAGGGATTCCGATGGTCACGGGATTTGGGAGGGGGAATTATCAACTTATTTTCATACCTTATAAATACTTCTTTTACCTGTCTTGTACTCTCTAGGCTAAATTTCCATATGGCTTCCCCCAAAATTCAAATTCATCCTTGTATGAAGTGATATTTTCAGAACTTAAATTATATGTTTTTCATAGCTTAAAACTCCTCAGTGACTCTTTTCACCATACAGCCTGAAGCCAAATGCAGGTTTGTCTTTCACTCTTTGCTTTTTCTCACCTTTTAAAATACCCCGTTTCCTGACTTCACAGTGCCTGGCGCGGTCAGTGCTTCTCCTTGCCCCCACCCCTTTGCTAGCCCAGTCTCATCTCTCCCCAGGACTCTCCTAACCCTGGTGTGGCCCTGACTAGCCTGCCTAACGCCCCCATCCTACCCTATGCCCTGCCTTCTGATGGCCTGGCAGAGATCTATTTGCTATCAAAGACTTATTTCAAGCATCTGTCTCATGAAGACTTTCTTCTCAGTAAACTCTAACCCCACCCTCAGCCATCACCACATGTACTTGGACACATACCGCCACATTTTACCTTAACCCTTCTTTTTTTCTGATTAGATCTGTGTCATAAAAACTCTGATATTTAATCATACATGTTTGTCTTTACATCTGCTTATTAGACTATAATCTTATTGGAAAAAGGAACAATATTAATACATGCAGAAGACTTGACTTATTGTAGATGTCTAATAAATATTAAATGAATGAATATATAACCAGTACTAGATCTATCTTAGTTAGACCAGTCTACTTTTTCAAAGAACTAAATTTTTAGCTTTGAAAATAGAACAAATTTTGCTTTGATTCCCCCTCATTTTAAGAGCTCTAGAGCAATGATATATTTATTGCATAAAAGGATACTATTGAAAAAAAAAAAAAAAACATAAAATTCAGTGATTTAGAACTAGAGCTCTGCAGTCTTATAAAACTGGATGTGAATCCCAGCTCATTTTCTGCTTATATAACATTGGGTATATTTTTAAACTCTTAAAGATACTGTTTCCATCTCTTAAATAAAAGTAATAAAAGCACCACTTTCACAAGGTTGCTGTGAGGGTTGAATAAGGTAACGTGTATGAAGGCTGGCCATAGAAGATTATATGGAAAAAGTACTAGTCAGTTTTAACTATAATTACATATCATTGCTGTTACTAGAGCCAGGTAATGGAACCCAGTTTGAACTATCTGGTTCTAGCCTATACTTCTGATTGATTGTTTTATGAACATGCAGACTTCTTCCTTTTTTTCAATCTTGAAAGAAAAGAAAGAAAGCCGTTCAGTCGTGTCCAACTCTTTGTGACCCCTTGGACTGTAGCCTACCAGGCTCTTCCATCCATGGGATTTTCCAGGCAAGAATACTGGACTAGGTTGCTGTTTCCTTCCCCAGGGGATCTTCCTGACCCAAGGACTGAACCCAGGTCTCCCACATTGTAGCCAGACGCTTTGCCATCTGAGCCACCAGGGAAGTCCAATAGATATTCTCTGTCCAGAATACTACACAGCCACAGCCATTGTTCTGTAGACAAGATCCAAAGCCATTTCAGCAATCTTGCTCAAGAAAATCATCAGTAATCCGTGAATCTTAGTTACCACTGTGATAAAGTACATTCCACAATGCCTCTCTGAAGTATAGGGAAAATGACTAGATGGATGCACAGACCCACTTTGCTTTTTATTTTACCCACTTCTAAATAATCCTTATGTTTTAGCTGATAATAGAGTTCAACTTCAACTTCAAAATAGATTTTCCATGGAATATAAGGAAAACCAAAGGGAAAACTCTAAGAAAATTAGAGTTTCTTACTGCATTTCTGTTACAGACTATTTCTATCTTCACGCACTTGGATGTGATGCTCTTTAAGACCTGTTCATTTTTATGGTAAAGTAGTCAAAGTAATAAATGAGAGTAGTCAAAGTAGTAAATATAAAGGTAGAAATCTTATGCACCAACTGAATATCTAAATTATGACATAGTAAGGCTCAAACTTTTTCAAAATATTTCATGTTTAGTAGCTCTACAAAAAGAAGTATAGTTTAAAACTGACAAATCTACTGTCAATACATTTTTCCACTCAATAATTCAATATGCAAGTATGGTATTTTAAGAGATTTATCATTTCTATTTAATTTTATAGATGTAATTTTTTTTTCTTTATAACTCTGTTCAGTTATATCATAGTAGCAAATAAATATACTTTGGTTCCAAAGATTATCAAAAAGTTGCCAAAAGTAAATGCTTTTAATATGAACAATTGTGTATTTTCATCCTCTTCCTGAATACTAAACTATACAATTTGAAAATGTTATTACAGGATATAAAAGAATTCTCCCAACTTCAGTGAATGTAAAGAGCAGTACAAAACTTACTTCATAATAGATGTTCAACATGGGTGCATTAAGTTGGACCTAAATTTTCAAATATTTAGTTTTGAGTGAAAATAACTGAATTATAAATGAATTAGCTCCGTTATGCAGAATTCTAAAACGCAACTTCAAACAAATTATTCAGTTGGAAAATTCTCTACTGTGAGTATATGTGCCTCATCTGAATACTAGAGGCAAAATCAGAAGATACATTAAAGTTCTTTTTTGTCTCTTGATAAAAATGAGAGAGCTTTCCAACTTCAACGGTGTGCCATAAAATTCTACTTTTCTCAGGTACGATGTAGGCAACAGATATCTCTGTTCCCAAGCAACAACACATAAAACTTAGTAACAAATCTGAAGAGAATGGATGGAAACCAAAGTGGACCTCCATGGCTATCAACGTTTTTTGAAGCCAGTTACTGCCTTCCCAGGTTAAAATGTCAATACACTTAGACAAAAATGTTCAGCCTCACTCATATATAAATAACTTGAAACAATAATGAGATACTATTTTTCATCAATTAGACTGGTTAAATCAATTAAAATTGTTAAAGTTTTACTATACCAAGTACAGACCAAGATGTGGGAACCAAGGCGTTTTCATTCATTATTAAGAATGTAAACTAGCACAGCCTTTGGAGAGGCAATTAGGTAATATATATCACAACCTTAAAGGCACATATATTTAACTTGCCAATTCCATTTCAAAGGATTTACCTCAAGGATAATATTACAAAATTTCATGAAAATATCTAAAAAACTAGTCAGTTTCTGATAGCAAAAGTATTGTAATAAACTAAATTTCCTTGAGTATTAATGTAGTTTTAAGAATAAAAGTAGATACATGGAATCTGAATGCAATTGACTTCTCTGATATCATTAGAAAAAGTGAATTTGATCTATAATTAACATGGGAGAGATTTCCAAGATTAAATATTAAAGGAAAAGATGCATAGTGCACAGCATTGTCCCTTTGATAAGCTTTTTAAAGGATGACATATGAATGCAATATTCACTAGCTGGTTGCCTCTGATGGCAGATTGTATTTAATATTTTAGACAATACCTTTGTTAACCAAAACTTCAGAAAGAGAAACCTGATTAAAGTAAAGAGGCATTTATTTCAGGATTGTTAGGACCGCAGCCCAGGAGATACAAATTCAAGAAACCTTTAAACTGTTTTCCATTGGACTACAATGGAAATTTTCTCCAAAAATATGGAGAAAACGTATAAAGGCAAAAACCACAAGGTCAGAGTTAGTTATATGAACTGTTTATCAAGAGTTATAACTGGAGCTGGCAAAAAGTAAAGGTGTTTGTTGAGCAGAACTTGGTTGAGGTCCAGAATGGCTGAATAACTAGAAAGGAGAACTGCCTTAAGGCCACAAAGTTGTATGTAGCAGATGTTGTTTTAAAAGTGGCTGGGGTCCTTGGGTTTGGTATAGTTCACAGAGTTCAAGTTCTCAGTGATGCAAGGACATGCTTGTGGCCTGATCCCCGGTAGCAGCCCAATTCCATTTCGTATGCCTAAACAGGCATTATTCCATTATGATTTCAAATTCTCATCATTTCCCCTTCTGGTTAAAACCTTTCCTCCAGAAAGCATTGATGAACAAGCGTTTGTATCAGTTAGATGTTTTGTCCCACAGAGCTGAAATGGACTTGTCACGGCAAGTTTACCTTAGGATTAAAGGAGCAAGAGAAGAACATTTCATGCTTGGATTGTGTTTGAGTAACAAGGGGTCTTAGGGTTAAGGTCTCAGGCAGACATCTCAATCAAGATTCTGAACCTAGTTGACCTCTTTGGAATGCAATGGCAAGTGATGAGGCAAAGACTCGATGAATAGTGTCCAATCTCTGGTTCACTATTATTCTAGTAGATTCAGAAGATTTCAAATATTTTGGAAATAATAATGCTATTAGTTTGCATAACAATCAAACTAACCAATAGGGCTAAGATAACAATTAGTGATTCAAATTATAGTCCATGTCTTAAAAGGGAGCTTAATCTGGAAGGCAACAAACTAAATAGGTCCATCCAATATCCAGAGATTTCATGGACTTTTTTTAAGATATCAATATTAGCCTTTAATATTTCTAATTATTAGACTACCTTTATGATTAATTTTTTAAAAAACAACATTTTTCTCTAAGGAGAGCTCACAAATTTCTGCTTATTAGGTGGTTAAAGATGAAGAAACAATAAATTTATGAGGATTGACAGGACAGAGAAACTTAGGTTTTTGGTTGCTCAATTAATGAAGACTTGAAACAAAACTTGAATAGGATAGTAAAAAAAAAAGTAACAAGATTTGTTTATATAGGCTTCTTGGCCCAAATCTCTACCATTGGCGGTGAAGGTGTTCTTCTACCCCAAATTGCAGGGAATGTACCTTTCACAAGGGAGAGTCACTTCCTGTTTTCAGGAAAACAAAAAGGAGGGTCCGCGTGTTCCTCTCACATTGATTGCTTTCTGCTGCTGCTGCTGCTGCTAAGTCGCTTCAATCATATCTGACTCTGTGCGACCCCATAGACAGCAGCCCACCAGGCTCCCCCATCCCTGGGATTCTCTAGGTAAGAATACTGGAGTGGGTTGCCATTTTTTAGGTAACTTTAATTCAGAATAATTAACACCCCTCGTTGAGGCACATTTTTGACTGGCCCACTCTAAACCTCAACAGTTACCTCCCCTGAAACTTACCTGGAAGTTTCATGTGTTAAAAGCTGAGTTGGTAACTGTGGAGAGAGAGAATGGGTTACTAGAGTCCTTCATTTCATTGAACCATTTTCTCAGTTCTGAGAACAAACTGGTCATTTCAGTTAAACAGACTGTGCCTCAGCGCAGGACGCGGTGGTGCAGGTAGGCTCCCCAAGTTAGGCCTATGATACAAGCAATCCGGTGTTTAATAAGAGGCACTTCTGTGGAAACAAACAAATGTTAAAGATTGGACCAGGTTATAAAACAGATTCTTAGCCCAGGCAGCCGTCAGTCATTGAAGCATCTCTTGCAGTTTGAAATGTCTCTGATGATGTCCTCAGGAGTTCAGGTAAATTTTCTGTATGGCTTCTACAGAATCAGGCATGACTGTTTAAATATGAGGTTTAAATATGACCTAACTGTGGCATCTTCTTCATAGTTTATATCAAGTCGTCTAACTTCAGTTCGTAGGGCTTCAGGAAAAGGGCCGTTTCAGTCTGAGAGTTTCTGAATTCTGGAGGGATCATGTAGGGAGAAAAAAAGATGAATGTCTCAATTCTGCTTACAAAGATATTACCAAATGACGGTAAGTTTTGGGAAAAAATCCCCTATATTTGGAAAACAGATTAAAAACCAGTAACGTTTTAGACAAATGACAAAACTTATTATAGTATTTATCAGTTCATTCAATCCCCTATAATGAATTCTCAATCTGCTTAGGTCCAGATTTTCCATTAGCTCTGACAGTCTTGCCTGATGATTGAGTGTGGCTGTGACAGTGATAATCTCAAGAAGCCTGAAAGTTTCCAGTTTTCCCAGTGCAATGGCTGCCCTGATCCCTGGGGATTTTGTGGAGGATACCCCTGAAGCGGAAAACGCATTTTGAACAGTTTCTTTTTCTTTGTGAGGGCACGAGTCTTGCAGCAAGAGAAGGCATCCAGAAAACATACATACAATAAAAAGACTATTTCGGTAACCCTATCATGTGTCATCTGCAGGTGTTCAGAGACTCCAGAGGGAGAGAGGTGAGACCTCTGAGGAGAAAACAATTTTCTTCAGGGTAAGCTGAGACATCCTGGTAGAACATTTTCACAGTTTTATAGAAATCTTCCCACAATGTCTATTTACCACTTGAAGTATAGGAAAAGCGCTGTGGTGCGTGAAGGAATGCTGTGAAAAATGAGGTTTGCCACGAAGCCAGGAGCCACTGAGCGGCCACCTTGGCTTTCCCACGGCGCCTCTCAGCCTTGTGAACTCCCCCGAGCTCCCTCGACTGAGGTGCAGACGGTTGCCAAGTTAAAAGGACATCAGCAGAGCAGAAGCCAGGCAATCAGGGGTCAATTTTCTTATTAAAGTAGAATTGATTTACAACACTTTATTAGTTTCAAGTGTACAGTGTAGAGATTCAATATTTTATAGGTTGTATTGCATTTAAAGTTATCATAAAACATTGACTATATTCCTTGTTCTGTATAATATGTCCTTGCAGCTTATTTGTTTTATACAAAGTAGTTTGTGCCTCTGAATCCTCTTTTCCTATGTTGCTCCTCCTCTTCTCTCCACACTGGTAATCTTTAGCTTATTCTCTGTATCTGTTTTCATTTTGTTATATAAATTGCTTTCTTTTATTATTATTTTTTTTTAGATTTCATGTTTAAGTGATGACACACATTATGTCTTTATCTGACTACTTCAATACCCTTGAGGGCCATGCATGTTGTTACAGATGAGAAAAATTTATTCCTTTTTATGTCTGAGTATTTCTAGGCAGTGTATTACAAAGCAGAAGCATCATTTTGCTGACAAAGGTCCATATAGTCAAAGCTATGGTTTTCCAGTAGTCATTATAAATATACTTTGGTTCCAAAGATTATCAAAAAGTTGCCAAAAGTAGATGCTTTTAATATGAACAATTGTGTATTTTCATCCTCTTCCTGAATACTAAACTATACAATTTGAAAATGTTATTACAGGATATAAAAGAATTCTCCCAACTTCAGTGAATGTAAAGAGCAGTACAAAACTTACTTCATAATAGATGTTCAACATGGGTGCATTAAGTTGGACCTAAATTTTCAAATATTTAGTTTTGAGTGAAAATAACTGAATTATAAATGAATTAGCTCCGTTATGCAGAATTCTAAAACGCAACTTCAAACAAATTATTCAGTTGGAAAATTCTCTACTGTGAGTATATGTGCCTCATCTGAATACTAGAGGCAAAATCAGAAGATACATTAAAGTTCTTTTTTGTCTCTTGATAAAAATGAGAGAGCTTTCCAACTTCAACGGTGTGCCATAAAATTCTACTTTTCTCAGGTACGATGTAGGCAACAGATATCTCTGTTCCCAAGCAACAACACATAAAACTTAGTAACAAATCTGAAGAGAATGGATGGAAACCAAAGTGGACCTCCATGGCTATCAACGTTTTTTGAAGCCAGTTACTGCCTTCCCAGGGATCCCATGCACCCACAGCCTAAATTTTGCCAATCAAATACACCATATGGAGTTGAGTCTGCAATTTAGTAATATAAGATGGAGACTACACTCCGGGAAATTGATCTGGCAAGTGAGCTGGCCAAGGTAAATGAGGTGGAAAGCTTCTTAAAGGATGACGCATATGCACAGTGTTCACCAGCTGGTTTCCCCTGGAGCCAGGCTGTAACACGGCATCAGTAATAGAGCTTCCGGGGTGCAGTCCCAACCGTCAAGTGCAACAAGCAGCAGCAGCATCTTGAGTACAGACGTCTGCAGGTTGGGCACTCATGACCGCCAGGCCACCGTGTCTCCTCTGTGAAAGCCACAGAGATGCTATGAGCTGCGTTGCTGCTAAGTGTTTCTAAGTCGTGTCCGACTTTTAGTGACCTCATGAACTGTAGCCCGCCAGGCTCCTCTGTCCGTAGGATTTCCCAGGCAGGCAAGAATTCTGGAACGAGTTGCCATTTCCTTCTCCAGGGAATCTTCCTGACCCAGGGATGGAACCCACGTCTTCTGCCTGGGCAGGCAGATTCTCTACCACCGAGCCACCAGGGACGTCCTTGAGCTGTGCAAGCTCTATTAATAGTCCTTCCCTGCTTAAACTGACCAGAATGGGTTCCATCTCTTGGAGTCTTTACTGGAAATGCCAGACTCTATGTGTCCAAAAGCTGTAGTTTTTGTTTAGGCTTTGACACTCACTAGCTGTGTGACTGAAGGAAGCCAACTGAATTAGCAATGAGAAACACATTTTAGATGTTTCAAAGATTGAAACCTTTTTAAACAATGAAGTCACTAAAATTTTAGGAAAAAAATTTAAGTCCATGCATTTACAACTTTGATGAGAAGAATTTTCTAAGGATAAGACATAATCCATGTATTAAAATTATACAATTAATCACTTAAATTACAGGTTTTTTAATATTATAGCCAATAAATACCTCAGCCAAAGATGATTGACAGGACAGAGAAACTTAGGTTTTTGGTTGCTCAATTAATGAAGACTTGAAACAAAACTTGAATAGGATAGTAAAAAAAAAAGTAACAAGATTTGTTTATATAGGCTTCTTGGCCCAAATCTCTACCATTGGCGGTGAAGGTGTTCTTCTACCCCAAATTGCAGGGAATGTACCTTTCACAAGGGAGAGTCACTTCCTGTTTTCAGGAAAACAAAAAGGAGGGTCCGCGTGTTCCTCTCACATTGATTGCTTTCTGCTGCTGCTGCTGCTGCTAAGTCGCTTCAATCATATCTGACTCTGTGCGACCCCATAGACAGCAGCCCACCAGGCTCCCCCATCCCTGGGATTCTCTAGGTAAGAATACTGGAGTGGGTTGCCATTTTTTAGGTAACTTTAATTCAGAATAATTAACACCCCTCGTTGAGGCACATTTTTGACTGGCCCACTCTAAACCTCAACAGTTACCTCCCCTGAAACTTACCTGGAAGTTTCATGTGTTAAAAGCTGAGTTGGTAACTGTGGAGAGAGAGAATGGGTTACTAGAGTCCTTCATTTCATTGAACCATTTTCTCAGTTCTGAGAACAAACTGGTCATTTCAGTTAAACAGACTGTGCCTCAGCGCAGGACGCGGTGGTGCAGGTAGGCTCCCCAAGTTAGGCCTATGATACAAGCAATCCGGTGTTTAATAAGAGGCACTTCTGTGGAAACAAACAAATGTTAAAGATTGGACCAGGTTATAAAACAGATTCTTAGCCCAGGCAGCCGTCAGTCATTGAAGCATCTCTTGCAGTTTGAAATGTCTCTGATGATGTCCTCAGGAGTTCAGGTAAATTTTCTGTATGGCTTCTACAGAATCAGGCATGACTGTTTAAATATGAGGTTTAAATATGACCTAACTGTGGCATCTTCTTCATAGTTTATATCAAGTCGTCTAACTTCAGTTCGTAGGGCTTCAGGAAAAGGGCCGTTTCAGTCTGAGAGTTTCTGAATTCTGGAGGGATCATGTAGGGAGAAAAAAAGATGAATGTCTCAATTCTGCTTACAAAGATATTACCAAATGACGGTAAGTTTTGGGAAAAAATCCCCTATATTTGGAAAACAGATTAAAAACCAGTAACGTTTTAGACAAATGACAAAACTTATTATAGTATTTATCAGTTCATTCAATCCCCTATAATGAATTCTCAATCTGCTTAGGTCCAGATTTTCCATTAGCTCTGACAGTCTTGCCTGATGATTGAGTGTGGCTGTGACAGTGATAATCTCAAGAAGCCTGAAAGTTTCCAGTTTTCCCAGTGCAATGGCTGCCCTGATCCCTGGGGATTTTGTGGAGGATACCCCTGAAGCGGAAAACGCATTTTGAACAGTTTCTTTTTCTTTGTGAGGGCACGAGTCTTGCAGCAAGAGAAGGCATCCAGAAAACATACATACAATAAAAAGACTATTTCGGTAACCCTACCATGTGTCATCTGCAGGTGTTCAGAGACTCCAGAGGGAGAGAGGTGAGACCTCTGAGGAGAAAACAATTTTCTTCAGGGTAAGCTGAGACATCCTGGTAGAACATTTTCACAGTTTCATAGAAATCTTCCCACAATGTCTATTTACCACTTGAAGTATAGGAAAAGCGCTGTGGTGCGTGAAGGAATGCTGTGAAAAATGAGGTTTGCCACGAAGCCAGGAGCCACTGAGCGGCCACCTTGGCTTTCCCACGGCGCCTCTCAGCCTTGTGAACTCCCCCGAGCTCCCTCGACTGAGGTGCAGACGGTTGCCAAGTTAAAAGGACATCAGCAGAGCAGAAGCCAGGCAATCAGGGGTCAATTTTCTTATTAAAGTAGAATTGATTTACAACACTTTATTAGTTTCAAGTGTACAGTGTAGAGATTCAATATTTTATAGGTTGTATTGCATTTAAAGTTATCATAAAACATTGACTATATTCCTTGTTCTGTATAATATGTCCTTGCAGCTTATTTGTTTTATACAAAGTAGTTTGTGCCTCTGAATCCTCTTTTCCTATGTTGCTCCTCCTCTTCTCTCCACACTGGTAATCTTTAGCTTATTCTCTGTATCTGTTTTCATTTTGTTATATAAATTGCTTTCTTTTATTATTATTTTTTTTTAGATTTCATGTTTAAGTGATGACACACATTATGTCTTTATCTGACTACTTCAATACCCTTGAGGGCCATGCATGTTGTTACAGATGAGAAAAATTTATTCCTTTTTATGTCTGAGTATTTCTAGGCAGTGTATTACAAAGCAGAAGCATCATTTTGCTGACAAAGGTCCATATAGTCAAAGCTATGGTTTTCCAGTAGTCATTTGTGGACGTGAGAGTTGGACCATAAAGAAAGCTGAGCGCCGAAGAATTGATGTTTTCGAACTGTGGTGTTGGAGAAGATTCTTGAGAGTCCCTTGGACTGCAAGGAGATCCTACCAGTCCATCCTAAAGGAAATCAACTCTGCGTATTCATTGGAAGGACTGATGCTGAAGCCGAAGTCCCAAAACTTTGGCTACCTGAAGTGAAGAGCTGACTCATTCGAAAAGACTCTGATGCTGGGAAAGATTTCAGGCAAAAGGAGAAAGGAGAAGCAGAGGACGAGGAGGTTAGATAAGCATCACTGACTCAATGGACATGAATCTGAGCAAACTCCAGGAGACAGTGGAGAACAGAGGAGCCTGGCGTGCTGCAGTCCATGGGGCCTTAGAATCAGACATGACTTAGCAACTGAACAGCAACAGATTATCCCATTGCAATAACAGATTATCCCATCGTAAATATATGCTTTTATCCATTCATTTGTTGATGAACACTTAGGTTGTTTCCATATTTAGGTTCTCATTGTCAACAATGTTGCAATAAACATTGGGGCCCATATGTCTTTCTTAATTAGTGTTTTGATTTTCTTTGGACATATACCAAGGAGGGGAATTACTGGATCACATAGTAGTTTATTTTTCAATTTGAGGACTCTCCATACTGTTTCTATAAGAACTGCGCCAATTTACATTCCTACTAACGGTATACTAAGCTTTGCTTTTCTCCATATCCTTGCCAACATTTGTTATTTTGATACCATTTCGATGATAGTCATTCTAACAGGTATGAAGTGATATCTCATGGTGGTTTTAGACTGCATTTCTCTGATAATTGGTGATGTTGAGCATCTTTCCATTTGCCTGTATATCTTCTTGGAAAATGATTTTTCAGGTCTTCTGTTCACTTTTTAATTCAGTTGTTATTTTTCTAATATTGAGTTATATAAGCTGTTTATGTATTTTTGGTAAAGGTGCAATCATATCATCACAAATACTTTCTCCCATTCAATAGGTTGTCTTTTCATTTTTTCAGTGGTTTCTTTTGATGTGCAAAGGATTTTAAGTTTAATTAGATTCTATTTGTTTCTTCTTTCTGTTGTTTTCTTTGCTTTAAAAGATACCTTAGGAAACAGATTCCAAAAAATATTGCTACGATTTATTTTAAAAAGTGTTAAGTACATTTTTTCTTTAGGAGTTTTATGGTTTCTGGTCCTACATTTAGCTCTTTAATCCATTTTGAGTTTATGTTTGCAGACGATGTGAGAAAATATTCTAATTTCTTTCTTTTATGTATAGCTGTCCAATTTGCCCAACACCACTGATTGAAAAGACTGTCTTTTCTACATTTGTTGTTGCTCAGTAGGTCAGCCATATCTGAATCTTTGTGACCCCATGAACTTCAGCATGCTAGGCTTCCCTGTCCGTCACTATCTCCCAGAGTCCCAGCTCAAACTCATGATCATTGAGTCAGTGATACTATCCAAACATTTTGTCCTCTGTTGCCCTCTTGTCTTCCTACCCTCAATCTTTCCCAGCATCAGGGTCTTTTCCATTGAGTTGGTTCTTCGATCAGGTGGCCAAAGTATTGGAGCTTCAGCTTCAACATCAGTCCTTTCAATGAATATTCAGGATTGATTGCCTTTAGGATTGACTGGTTTGATCTCCTTGCAGTCCAAGGGACTCTCAAGAGACTTCTCCAGCAACAAAGTTTGAAGTATCAATTCTTCAGTGTTCAGCCTTCTTTATGGTCCAACACTCACACCCACACGTGACTACTGGAAAAACCATCAATGCATGTTCAATCACTTCAGTCATGTCCAACTCTTTGTGACTCCATGGACAGTAGCCTGTCAAGGTCCTCTGTCCTTGAGATTCTCCAGGCAAAAATACTGGAGTGGGTTGCCATGCCTTTCTCTGGGGGATCTTCCTGACACAGGGATTGAACCTGGGTCTCCTGAATTGCAGGCAGATTCTTTACCATTGAGCTACTGGGGAAGCCCTAGAAAAACTATAGCTTTGATGATACAGACCTTTGTTGGCAAAGTAATGTCTCTGATTTTTAATACGCTGTCCAGGTTTATCATTCCTTTTCTTCCAAGGAGCAAGTGTCTTTTAATTTCATGGCTGCAGTCACCATACCCAGCAATTTTGGAGCCCAAGAAAGTAAAGTCTGTCACTGTTTCCATTTTTTCCCCCATTTATTTGCCATGAAGTGATGGGACCAGATGCCATGATCTTCATTTTTTGAATGTAGAGTTGTTGTTTTTTTTTTTTTACTTTACAATATTGTATTGGTTTTGCCATATGTCAACATGAATGTAGAGTTTTAAGCCAGGATTTTCACTCTCCTCTTTTATCTTCAACAAGAGGCTATTTAGTTCCTCTTCACTTTCTGCCATTAGGGTGGTATCATCTGCATATCTGAGGTTATTGATATTTCTCCTGGTAATCTTGATTTCAGCTTGTGCTTCATCCAGCCGACATTTCACATGATGTACTCTGAAAATAATTTAAATAAGCAGGATGACAATATACAGACTCCTTTCCCAATTTTGAACGAGTCTGTTGTTCCATGTCCAGCTCTAACTGTTGCTTCTCAACCTGCATACAAGTTTCTCAGGACATAAGTAAGATGGTCTGGTATTCCCATCTCTTTAAGAATTTTCCATACTTTGTTGTGATCCACAAGGTCAAAGGCTTTAGTGTAGTCAGTGAAGCAGAAGTAGATGTTTCTCTGGAATTCCTTTGCTTTTTTATGATCCAATGGATGTTGGCAATTTGATTTCTGGTTTCTCTGACTTTTCTAAATCCAGGTTGTACATGTGGAGGTTCTTGCATTGAAGCCTAGCTTGAAGGATTTTGAGCATTACCTTGCCAGCATGAGAAATGAGTGCAATTGTGTGATAGTTTGAACATTCTTTGGCATTGCCCTTCTTTGGGATTGTAATGAAAACTGATCTTTTCCATTACTGTGGCCACTGCTGAGTTTTCGAACTTTGCTGGCATATTGAGTGCAGCGCTTTAATACCATGATCTTTTAGGATCTGAAATAGTTCAACTGGAATTCCATCACTTCCACTAGCTTTGTTCAGAATAATGATTCCTAAGGCCCACTTGACTGAAAAAATAGGTGGTTTTCCCCAAAGACACAAAGTTCCCTATTAGTTGGCTACAAGATATCTCATTACCAATTTTCTGTAGCTCAACATCAATATTTCTTATCAGACACAGATCACACAATTCCTTATAGTGATCTTTATATGTATTTATTCACATTCAGGTGATAGGTAGACAAACAGATTATCACTTTGATAACTGATGAATATATTAGTAGCTTTGGGTAAGAATCCAACTATAGAGGACTAAGCTGAATATTTCAGGCCAGAGACTAATAATTCAGAATCCTTATCAATGTGATAGAAAACAAATAACAATTGAAATCTTTTAAGAGCTGTGACAGACATTTCAAAGTAGCAGTGTATCTAAATCAGCCTGTATTTAGTTGTGAGTTGGAAACAATTCCTGGCTAAGTGACATATGCCTGGTTTAGAATTATGCATTTCAGCTCTAGGGAGAGCATATCACAAGAAAGTTTTATCATACCCTTTGTCAGAATCTATATAAAAATGATGTCTGGGGAAACTGCACAGATGCCAATAAAGAGACAACAGCATAAAGCTGTTCAGTCTCTCTGTTTCTTTATTTCCTAAAAGATGATCCACAGCATACCTTATTTCCTACCAAAGTCCTTGAAAGAAAGTCCTTGTGAGTTTGTCATCTCACAAACAATTCTTTGTTTCATGAAAACATTTTCCTGTAGTTGGTGATAATTGATAGCTTCTTTATATAGAGTGCTATAAGCCCTTGCACATTATCCAAGAGTTATGCACGGTTTCATAAAAGCCCAGGCCATATGTGAAACTGACTTGAACATACTATCTTACTTGATCTTATTCTGATTCACCACATGTTGTTGTTTGCATCAAAATTCATAAATCTTGCTTCACTTTGGCAAAAATGATTCATAGACAAGTCTCAACTGACTGGATGAAAAATTAGCTTGTATACAATAGAGTAAAAAAGTGAAAACGCATATGATTTGG
Organism: Cephalophus harveyi; assembly: GCA_006410635.1. Taxonomy (NCBI): domain Eukaryota; kingdom Metazoa; phylum Chordata; class Mammalia; order Artiodactyla; family Bovidae; genus Cephalophus; species Cephalophus harveyi. The sequence continues at coordinate 75,087 of SJYT01015429.1, read as the reverse complement.
GGATACACATTTTCTTTTGATGGCAATAAACTACTACAAATGGATTTTCATGTTTCAGCTTAATAAATTCAGGTAGCTCATTATTGTGTGAATTAAAACAAGGCCACTGTGAAGTAGCAATTTACTGCTATGCTATGAAATAACCCCATATTGTTAAGACCCCAAACCTTGTTTATATTAAGTTTAAATTCAGGAGAGTAATATTTGCCTATTTCTAAATTTGAAACCCAGAAAATTTTAATTTACCTGAGATTTCAGTAATATGTCCAATCAATATGAACAACCCAAAGTCCCCTGACATATACTGAGCATGCACTTTAAGAAAGTCACTGAAATAGAACATCTAATTATGATCTGAACAAACTATTAAGACTTACCACATAATTTTCCTCTCATGATCGGCCATTATTTCACACTTTGGTTATGATTAGATCCCATCTGTCTGACTATCTTATTTCTATTCCTACAATCCTCTCAATAATTGAAATATTGTTAATTACAAAGTATCTTGAATTAGACTGAGTTTTCCAAAGTGAGGAGTACATTATCTGTGTCAAGGATAAGGGAATTCTAATGTTAAATATAGAAAAATCTAAAACAAAGAACTTTAACTCCATTAAAGTTACAAGGCTTCAAGATTAAAGAAAGGAATTTTCAGTACAGGTTTAAACATATGTTATGATACTGGACAGATGTTTAAATGTTCCTCTGCTTCCTTGAGCAGATGCATCATTCACTGTTCTATTTCAGTAAGCAGGGAATATCATAATGAAATAGACACATTTGGCAATAAGAGATCATCACTTTTATGAATTGCATTTTCTGAAGGTGGGACGTTTTAAAGGATTTTGCTACAATAGATCATCATACCTGGTGTAAATTTATGATGTCCCTCTTTTCAAAGTTGACTAAATCAAATCAAGTTTCAATGAGATGAAATGAACTGATGAAAAGCTGTTTCTGAATCTTTGAAGTGGTTTGGACTTTCTTATCAAGGCAAGTCTGTCTTGTAGCATGTTAATGTAAATTATGGTAGTGAATGTCAAATCTCCATCTGCTCCACCAATCTGTTAAAATATACAATTCTCTTCTAGGGAAAAGACTTTATAATCTTTTAGAATATTGTCATAAGTACCCCCTTGAATAAACTGTGTCTTAGAAAAATCTATTCTTCACCAATGACTTAATTCCCTGCCCTGGCAGAATTTTTTGGTGATGTTACCAGAGGCTTATATATTTCTCTCTATTCCTAGAAAGGGTTTTATGAGCTCTTGATAACATTCTCTAGACTGTGTGCATCCATCTACATCAATGCTGCAGACACTGCATTTAGAGAGCATCATGGGAGCTAGAAGTTCTTCACAACAGAACATTCACTTTGGAAAAGAGGGAAAAGAAGTCAAGAGGGAAAAGAGCATTTTCAATCACAGGGAGGGTGGGTTTAGAGTATCCTCTGGGTTCAGTTTCCCAAAGCACTAGCAATGGCTTGGTGGAAAGAGCCTGTCACTAGAATAAAAAGGCTCAGTGACTCCTGTGCTTTCTACAGCAGGACGCTGTGCAAGTTACTTAACCTTCAAAGACTCACTTTCTTCATCTCTAAAGAATAATATCTGTGAGCAAATGAAATCCTTCTGTGAAAGATTTAAAAGAATATATTTTACCCAAAATTTATTATCATTTTGCATAAGCCACTGCATGCTGTCATGCGAACACAGAGATTTAGGTAATTATAATAGAAAGCTTTTACTCAGAAAACCTGATGGATCAGCCTGCACTGTTGAGAACCAACGTGTCAGTAAGCATTAGGAGACACTCTCAGAGATTTGCTGCCTAGCAGAGCACATAGAGCACATTTAAGAAGAAAAGCTTTCTGGCAATACATTATCAATCTTCTCCCAGAGTTTTGATGTCTTCAGAAACAGACTTGCTTTTTAATCTTTACCCAAAAGAAGTGCATTGTGAAGTCTATGCCCCCAAATTCACCAAACTTACATAATAAAACTGCTCTCATTTGTAGAAAGCAAAAAGATATTCTTACAAAATCTCTTTCCAAAAAAAAAATTAGATTGGTTCATTCCAATGTGACATTTAAATTTAAAAAAAAAAATGTATATCAGGGTTTTTGCTTAAGCTTGAATACAAACTTTATTTTTAAACTTCACTAATTAAAGACTCAGGAAAATACAAGACAAAAGAAATCAGAAGGTCTACATCCCAAACAATAGAATTCCAATCAACCATGGCTAAATGCCAAAGCGAGAAAAAGAGCATAATTATTGTGTTTTCCTCCACGTTCAGAAGAAGTTCTTGACAGAATATTTTAGTTAAAGTCAGAGGAAGTCTGAAAACTGTGGCCTAACCACAGAAAACCTGTCTTTTCAATTTCTTAAAATGTGTCAATGGATCTGATGACTACATAAGGGCTAGTCTTCCTTGCTTAGACACGTACGGAGGGGAAAGGGACTTCAGCATGAAGGAGCATCACTTGCTTTGAGCAGACCACCAACAAAGTCAAAATTTCAAACTTGGCATTTATGTTGTTTGCAGTAATTGCTATTTAGGAGTTAAATATATGCTCAAGATTCATAACTGAAACAAACAAAAAAAAAACTCTTTGGATCACATAGTGTTATGGAATCAAGAAGATATGAACAGACTGCATTCTTTAAAAACAAGACCTGATTCATTACAGTTTTGCAGAAATGACCCAAATTACCCCGGATGGCAGTTGGGAACAGTTGTTACCAACATGGATTATGCATGTAAAAATGTTATAATGGGCTTCCTAAAATATTTGCTTATTCCAAAATCCCCAGGTTTCCTGATGAACAGAAACTAAAAATGCTACTCAAAATCATCTAAATTTTCTATTCCAAAAATGTATATAATAAATTATTTTATGTTGCCTAAGCAAAGGGTAGCTACTAATGGATGACAAACGGTAAGCAAAGATTAAATCATCATTTAATCGACAGAAAAACAGGTAGGTATATATCACTCATGAATTTAAACTTTTTAAATATATAAACATATCAAAAATCATGTGGTGGGATATAAACATTCATCTGGTCTTTAATGGAAACTTAACTGTTTTAGCTTTTCTTCAACTTATTGCATTAGAAGCATAGAATACAATTATTTCCCCTCGCTTTCTGACAGTTGGAAGGTTTCGCCCTTCTTGACCTCTTGTTTTCATTTGCTAATAATTCACACTAATGGATCTTCAGTACCTACTAAGAAAAAGTAAAAAGGAAACAGAAGAAGGATTGGAGTGACAAGGAACGGGGGAAGAAATAAAGTGATCAAGAAGATGTAAGGAAAAGAATCTGAAAAGAAGAAGAGTAAGTTTGGGGGCTTTGTCAGTGGGGCACCACAAATCACAGAACTCATTCCAAAGAAATTGCCTTAAAAGGAAGAAGACCCACTACCAAGAAGAGTCCAGTACACCAAGAACAGTCACCATATTTCAATTGTTCAGTTTTTACCAACACTGTGCATGCCAAAATGTCCTTAAGAAAATGATGGAATTTAAATTGGGTCTTGAAGAATAGATAGTGTCTGAAGAAGGCAGAGGGAAGGAAAGGCTAGTATGATTAAGAAATGGTAAGTATAAGGCTGGATCATCATGAATGTGGACTGCATATATTGGAAAACATCTCTCAATAAAGACTTTGAGTTGCAAGTCAAACTTACATCAGTTCAATTCAGTCACTCAGTTGTGTTCGACTCTTTGCAACCCCATGGCCCACAACACGCCAGGCCTCCCTGTCCATCACCAACTCCTGGAGTTTACCCAAACTCATGTCCATTGAGTCGGTGATGCCATCCAGCCATCTCATCTTCTGCTGTCCCCTTCTCCGCCCACCTTCAAACTTTCGCAGAATCAGGGTCTTTTCAAATAAGTCACCTCTTTCCATTAGGTGGCCAAAGTATTGGATTTTCACCTTCAACATCAATCCTTCCAATGAACACTCAGAACAGATGTGCTTTAGGATGGACTGGTTGGATCTCCTTGCAGTCCAAGGAACTCTCAAGAGTCTTCTCCAACACCACAGTTCAAAAGCATCAATTCTTTGGTGCTCAGCTTTCTTCACAGTCCAACTCTCAAATCCATACATGACTATGGAAAAACTATAGCCTTGACTAGATGGACCTTTGTTGGCCAAGTAATGTCTCTATTTTTTAATATGCTGTCTAGGTTGGCCATAACTTTCTTTCCAAGGAGTAAGCATCTTTTAATTTCATGTCATCATTTGCAGTGATTTTGGAGCCCCAAAAATAAAGTCAGTCACTGTTTGCACTGCTTCCCCATCTATTTGCCATGAAGTAATTGGGCAGGATGCCATGATCTTAGTTTTCTGAATGTTGAGCTTTAATCCAACTTTTTCACTCTCCTCTTTCACTTTCATCAAGAGGCTGTTTAGTTCTTCTTCACTTTCTGCCATAAGGGTGATGTCATCTGCATATCTGAGGTTCTTGATATTTCTCCCAGCAATCTTGACTCCAGCTTGTGCTTCTTACAGCCCAGCGTTTCTCATGATGTGCTCTGCATGTAAGTTAAATAACCAGAGTGACAATACACAGCCTTGACATACTCCATTCCTGATTTGGAACCAGTCTGTTGTTCCATGTCCAATTCTAACCATTGCTCCCTGTCCTGCATACAGATTTCTCAAGAGGCAGGTCAGGTGCTCTGGTATTCCCATCTCTTGAAGAATTTTCCACAGTTTATTGTGATCCACACAGTCAAAGGCTTTGGCATAGTCAATATAGCAGAAATAGATGTTTTTCTGGAACTCTCTCACTTTTTCGATGATCCAGCAGGTGTTGGCCATTTGATCTCCAGTTCCTCTACCTTTTCTAAAACCAGCCTGAACATCTGGAAGTTCACAATTCATTATTGCTGAAGCCTGTCTTGGAGAATTTTGAGCATTACTTTACTAGCCTGTGAGATGAGTGCAATTGTGTGGTAGTTTGAACATTCTTTGGCATTGCCTTTCTTAGAGACTGGAATGAAAACTCACCTTTTCCAGTCCTGTGGCCACTGCTGAGCTTTCCAAATTTGCTGGCATATTGAGTGCAGCACTTTCACAGCATCATCTTTTAGGATTTGAAAGAGCTCAACTGGAATTTCATCACCTCCACTAGCTTTGTTCATAGTGATCCTTTTAAGGCCCACTTGACTTCACATTCCAGGATGTCTGGCTCTAGGTGAAGGACCACACCATCATGATTATCTGGGCCATGAAAATCTTTTTTGTACAGTTCTTCTGTGTATTCTTGCCACCTCTTCTTAATATCTTCTGCTTCTGTTAGGTCCAGACCATTTCTGTCTGGACTGTATATAACTGTACATCAGGTAATTTCAAATGACTCTCATGAACTAATAATGTCATAATTGATCATCTACTGTAGGTAGACGTCATAAAGTCTTCTTTTTTTCCAAGTGCTATCTTCATCACTCAGGATTTAACTGTGAGAAAACTAGTGTGTTTCCACTTCTGCCATTGATGGTAACAGATTTAATCAGAGATACCCTCCAGTTCATATGACAGAGAAAATTTAATAGCCTGTCATGCCGCTAGTGGACAGAACAGAGAGCATATTAATTCAGTACTGGGTAACCCAAAGCTCGTGTTCACAGTGGAAAAGTGATTGTACTTAGTGTGACAGAGGAGGAAAGAGTGATTCCAAGGATTTAAGTAACAGAGACATAAGTTTTGATCCAATAGTTTCTATAACAATTACAAATGTCCCGAATTAGACTGGCCTGCTCTTCAGGTGGAATTTAATCAAAAGCTGAATTACTGCCTGTGTCGAGTATTGTGAAGAGGATTGTTGTGGTGGATAAACTAAATTTCTTTTAACTTTCTGGGCAATTAAATCTTGACTTGCCTCTGTATGTTTTATGATTATTGAACTAACAATAAATATAAAAGATCCCTGCACAAAAATATGTCCAATAAAATAATTCCAAAAGATAACAAATAATATGACCTCTACTCTAAAATAATTGGATGTTCATCTAATGTGGTTGGTTTTTTCACTGATCATATTATACCTAAATTCTTCCTATCAGTTCTTACCTGAAAACTCCTTTGTCGATTATTCCACTTCAACGTTATCAAATCAAGGGGAAATTTGAAATATTTGGCTTTCTTAAACACCTTCTAAATGTTCAGCATAGTCTATACCAAATTAGTATTCACATCATTTCTTCAAAACCTTACATTAAGACTTGATTTTAATTACCTCTCAATTACATCTTGCACCACTCCTGTGAGTTAGCATTTTGAAAAGAAGGGAAGCTGCTGAAAAAAGGTTAGATTTTAAAATGCAATAATGCAAAATTAGACTTAGCTTCTGTTGCAGCTATGAAATGATTTTCCAAAACAAGATGCTTTCATATAATTTTTTAAATTATATACTTCTCATTGCCTCAAATGTCCACATGTATCTATACCTTTTTCAAAAACATTGCACAGAATATAATAAGGAAGCCCTGGGTTTCAGATATAAGCACTAGAATTAGACAAAGGATGAAGCGCAGGACCTCTGCATTATTGCTCACGCAGAGTTGTGCAGATTGAAATAGTCCCAAAAAGACTCATAAAAATTAACCATTTAGAATGTTATGAATTTAAAGTTTGGTCACCTCCGTCTTAACTGGCTTCAAAAGTTTTCCTAGTGAACAGAGGTTACTATAATTATTTAAACTCATTTTGAATGAAAAAGGACTTCCCTTGTGGCTCAACCCCTGGGTCAGGAAGATCCCCTGGAGAAAGACATGGCAACCCACTCCAGTATTCTTGCCTGGAGAATCCCAAGGACAGAGGAGTCTGGTGAGCTGCAGTCCATGGGGTCGCAGAGAGTCAGACTTGGCTGAGCTACTAATACTTTCACTTTTAATGAAAAAAAAAAAAAACAGGCATAACAATAGGGAAAATAATGATGTGATAAGAGGTACATTTATCAAATGCCTATTATGTTCAGACACAATTATAAGCACACTATATATGTTAGGTAATGTATTATATGAAAAATACTGCTATTTTTTTAAACCATTTTATATATGAGGACACTGAGTTACCTATGTATTTCTGCATTTCATAGCCAGTGACAAATAGGGCCCAGTTTCTCATCCCAGTAATGAGGTCTCAAAACATGTATTAAGGGCATTATGTTAATAATGATATTATTAATTTCCGCTTCTGCCTTAGAAACAAACAGATGATCTCTCACACTATTTCTCCAACCTTGAACAAAGAGGACTAACTGCTTTAAAATACAACATTGTGCATACATTCAGTTCAGTTCAGTTCAGTCGCTCAGTCGTGTCCGACTCTTTAAGACCCCATGAATTGCAGCACGCCAGGCCTCCCTGTCCGTCACCAACTCCCGGAGTTCACTCAAACTCATGTCCATCAAGTCGGTGATGCCATCCAGCCAGACAACTAATCATGGTACCATATTTACAGAAAATAAAGCAAGAGATTTAGGTAAGCAAAGATCCACAGTGAAAATGAGACTTCTGATTTTAAAACAGTGCTGACCCCTTTTATACCAGAAATTACTCAAAACAAGGAAAAAACCCTGAATCACAAACCCTACTTATGTCACAATGTCGGAGACAACCAGAAGCTAAGAAGAAGAGAGTGCACAGGCTAGACATGGGAGCATCTCCAAAATGGCTTGTCATTAAACAGAAGCTGGCAGCAGAGATGGATGGAGGAATCACGCAGGCAGACGGCATCTTCAGGAAGCAGTCTGTTGGTGAGACAGGTTGGAGAAAAGAGACTGAATCATTGATAGCCCTAGAACTGCCAATCTTGGAGGATTGGGAGGAAGTAGACTATAAACATCTCACTCACATACATGCTACCTTATAACAAGAACTTCTACCACGTAAAAGATTGCCTTGACCTTTCTCTCAAGGAAAACATATGGTCCAGCTAGAACCCACCTCCTCAGACAAATGAGTAATAGTATGTAAGGACATCGTACAAGTCTTTACTAACACACCAAAAGAAAATAAGAGGAGTGAAAAAAAAAAAAAA
>SJYT01015429.1:39404-50954 GCA_006410635.1 Cephalophus harveyi | reverse complement strand
TCATCTGAGTTAAATTCACCCATTCCAGTCCATTTTAGTTCGCTGATTCCTAGAATGTCGACGTTCACCCTTGTCATCTCTTGTTTGACCACTTCCAATTTGCCTTGATTCATGGACCTGACATTCCAGGTTCCTATGCAGTATTGCTCTTTACAGCATCGGATCTTGCTTCTATCATCAGTCACATGCACAACTGGGTATTGTTTTCGCTTTGGCTCCATCCCTTCATTCTTTCTGGACTTATTGCTCCACTGATCTCCAGTAGCATATTGGGCACCTAATGACCTGGGGAGTTCCTCTTTTGATATCCTATCATTTTGCCTGTTCATAGTGTTCATGGGGTTCTCAAGGCAAGAATACTGAAGTGGCTTGCCATTCCCTTCTCCAGTGGACCAAGTTCTGTCAGCCCTCTCCACCATGACCCGCCTGCCTTGGGTTGCCCTGCAGGCATGGCTTGGTTTCATTGAGTTAGACAAGGCTGTGGTCCTAGTGTGATTAGATTGACTAGTTTTCTGTGAGTATTGTTTCAGTATGTCGGTACTTCTTAAATAATAAGTGGGAGTTCCACAAGTGTGTCTCATGAGTGAAATGAATTAGAAGAAATCCAGACTTCACAGTTGAGGAAATCAGCTTATCGAACTGCGCACTCCAATGAAGCTAATTTGAGTGGGGAGTTGTTTTTAAGTTCATGGAAATATTCAGGGCAGCATGCCAAATATAAAATCTGTCCTCAGTTTAATCATTACAGTCTAGACAATCAAGCTAAAAATATTGGTAATTAATTACTTATTTATAGGACATATTAACTTTTCTATACCTGATTAGAAATCTTGAGCTCAATTTCCAAAACCATTGGTAAAGAGGCAATTTGATTTTTTATGGCATATGGATTGGGGCAGCCAGGGGATTGGGATAAAAGTGCTTCCCTCTCATGCAGTGATTTCCAAAACGTCTTCAATGAATAGAGTAAAATGATTGAGTAGGGAGAGGTCTGTAGAAATCTCTGTACTGTTTCTGCCCAGATGTTTTCCCAGTTATACAGCTCTAACATCAATTCCGATCTAACTTCAATGGCATCCTAAGCCGGTTCTAAGCTAGATAAAACTGAAAAGATATGGATAGAAGGCTGGAAGGCTCATCATCACCTTTAGTTTACAGTTTTACTATTCTGATAATAATGGTGATGAAGATGAGTGATCATTTACATAATACCTATCAGGCCGGCCCTTTAGGAGAAGGCAGCGAGTGCCCCCATCCAGCAGGTCAGACGCACGCGTTATTCAAACACAAGCTCAGACACACAAAGGAAAGAGGATGGCTGCACAAAAAGCTGGGCTTTTTTGAGCTACCTGACTGACCATCCTAACATTTATGAGAGTCAGTCTCCTCTTTGTGGGACTATCAACTATGATGTATGAGACGAGGAGCCCCTAAAGTCTCATACCACAAGGAAGATGTGTTCATTGCAAAATCTGTTCCCCAAGTCAGGAAGCATAGCGGTTGACCAGCTCAGTGGGCAAGGAGCAGAAATTCTCTTTTCCCTTAGATCCCCTACTGTGACCATCCAATTATCAGCTTCATGTGCTCAGAAAACTTGTTTAAGCCATAACCCACGTAGCTCAATTCAGGATCGCTATTACATTTAAAGAAGGCAGTCCAAAGATGCAAATAATATTACTCATATCAATTAATAAAGCAGAATTTCAGTCTCCTTTATGTCTCTCCAAAGGCATTGAAGGAATACAGGTCATTCAGTTCAGTTCCGTCACTCAGTCGTGTCCAACTCTTTGTGACCCCGTGGGCTGCAGCACGGCAGGCCTCCCTATCCATCACCAACTCTCGGAGCTTGCTCAAACTCATGTCCATCGAGTTGGTGATGGCATCCAACTGTCTCATCCTCATCCTCTGTTATACAGGTCATAACCCTCACTGATCCTTGTTCTTCCAACATTTTTCACCCTCCCCACACACTCTCCTGTTTGTCAATTCCTCTCTTTCCTGAAAACTTCCTTACTGTCTTCTAGTTAGACCACCTAACCTGCCTCTTGAGAAATCTGTATGCAGGTCAGGAAGCAACAGTTAGAACTGGACATGGAACAACAGACTGGTTCCAAATAGGAAAAGGAGTAAGTCAAGGCTGTACATTGTGACCCTGCTTATTTAACTTTGCATTGCCTTTCTTTGGAATTGGAATGAAAACTGACCTTTTCCAGTCCTGTGGCCACTGCTGAGTTTTCCAAATTTGCTGGCAGATTGAGTGCAGCACTTTCACAGCATCATCTTTCAGGATTTGAAACAGCTCAACTGGAATTCCATCACCTCCACTAGCTTTGTTCGTAGTGATGCTTTCTAAGGCCCACTTGACTTCACATTCCAAGATGTCTGGCTCTAGATTAGTGATCACATCATCATGATTATCTGGGTCATGGAATTAAGTTACATTCACAATGTTGTACAGCTATCACCACTATCCATTTCCAGAGTTCTTATATCATTCCAAACAGAAACTCTGTATCTATTAAACAATCATTCCTCATCCCCTGCTTCCTCAGCCCCTAGTAACCACTATTTCACATTCTGTCTCTATGAATTTGCCTGTTCTAAGGACCTCATATAATTGGAATCACACAATATTTATCTTTTGGCGTCTGGCTGACTTCACTTAGTATATTGTTTTTGAGGTTCATTCATGTTATAGCATGTATTAGAATTTCTTTCCTTTTTAAGGCTGAGTAATGTTTCATTATTTAACTTATATGCAGAGTACATCATGAGAAACGCTGGACTGGAAGAAACACAAGCTGGAATCAAGATTGCCGGGAGAAATATCAATAACCTCAGATATGCAGATGACACCACTCTTATGGCAGAAAGTGAAGAGGAGCTAAAAAGCCTCTTGATGAAAGTGAAAGAGGAGAGCGAAAAAGTTGGCTTAAAGCTCAACATTCGGAGAACAAAGATCATGGCATCCGGTCCCATCACTTCATGGGAAATAGATGGGGAAACAGTGGAAACAGTGCCAGACTTTATTTTGGGGGGCTCCAAAATCACTGCAGATGGTGATTGCAGCCATGAAATTAAAAGACGCTTACTCCTTGGAAGAAAAGTTATGATCAACCTAGATAGCATATTCAAAAGCAGAGACATTACTTTGCTGACTAAGGTCCATCTAGTCAAGGCTATGGTTTTCCCAGGATGTGAGAGTTGGACTGTGAAGAAGGCTGAGCGCTGAAGAATTGATGCTTTTGAACTGTGGTGTTGGAGAAGACTCTTGAGAGTCCCTTGGACTGCAAGGAGATCCAATCAGTCCATTCTGAAGGAGATCAGCCCTGGGATTTCTTTGGAAGGAATGATGCTAAAGCTGAAACTCCAGTACTTTGGCCACCTCATGCGAAGAGTTGACTCATTGGAAAAGACTCTTATGCTGGGAGGGATTGGGGGCAGGAGGAGAAGGGGACGACCGAGGATGAGATGACTGGATGGCATCACTGACTCGTTGGACGCGAGTCTGAGTGAACTCCGAGAGTTGGTGATGGACAGGGAGGCCTGGCATCCTGTGATTCATGGGGTCGCGAAGAGTCGGACATGACTGAGCAACTGAACTGAACTGAATGTTTCATTGTGTGTATATGCCACATTTTGTTTATTCATTTATACGGTGGATTTATATGTCCCATTTATAGATGGGAGTTGTTTGTACTTTCAGGCTATTGTGAAGAATGCTACTGTGAGGACTTCCCTGGTGGTCCAGTGATTAAGATTCTGTGTTCTCTATTCAGGGGCCCAGGTTCAATCTCTGGTCGGGGAACTAGATCCCATGTGCCACAGCTAAAGATCCCAAGTGCTGCAACTAAGACCTGGCACAGCCAAAAATAAAAGCATACTACTCTGATCATGTTACAAATATCTGATTCTTAGCTTTTAATTCTTTTGGGTATATATCTAGCAATAGATTACTAGGTCATCTGGTAATTCTATAGTTTTGAGGAACATTGGAAACTGTTTTCCACAGCAACTGTGACATTTTACATTCCCAACAAAAATGCATGAAAGCTCTATTTTATTGATGTCATCTTGTCATTTTCATTTAAAAGTAGTAATAGTCATCCTGACAAGTGTGAAGTGACATCTTGTCATGGTTTTGATTTTCATTTCCCTAACAATCAGTGGTGTTGAGCACCATTTCATTTCCTTATTGACCATTTGTATTTCTTCTTTGGGAAAATGACTACTTAAATCTTGTGCCCATTTTAAAGCTGGATTTTTTTTGTTGTTGTTGTTGAGTTGTAGGAGTTCTTTTTATATTCTGAATATTAATTCCTTATCAATTATATGACTTGGAAATATTTTTCTCCTCTGTGAGTTGTGGTTTCATTCTCCTTACACTGTCCCTTGGTGCACAGAAGTTTTTAATTTTGGTGAAGGTCAATTTATTTTTTCTTTTGTTGCATGTGTTTTTTATGTTGTATCAAATAAACACTGTCAAAATTAATGTCATGAAGCTTTCCCTCTATGTTTTATTTTAGGGGTTTTATGGTTTTATCTCTTATATTTGGGTCTTTGAGTCATTTTGAGTTAATTTTTTATGTGGTGTAAAGTAATATTCTAATTTAATTCTTTCGCATGTGGATGTACAGTTTTCCTAGTAAATTTTGTTAAAAAACAAAAACCTCTTCTTTCCTTCACTGAATGATCTTGGCAGCAGTATTGAATTCATTCTGACCATTATGTGAGAATATAGTTCTAGGTTCTTTTCCTGGGGGAGAGGGCTTTATTCTAGTCCGTTGTGTGGTGTTTGTTGTTGTTGTTCCATTTGTTTTGTTTTAGGCTGCACTGAGTCTTGACTGTTGTGGAGCATGGGGTCAAGGGAAAATGGGCTAAGTAGTTGCAGCTTGCAGGCTCTAGAGGGCAGGGTCAGTAATTGTGGTGCACAGTAGTATTCCATGGCATGTGAAATCTTCCCAGATCAGGGAAAGAACCTGTGTCCCCTGCAATGGCAGGCATATTGGACCATTAGGGAAGTCCATCCATTGATTTTTATGTCTATCCTATGCCAGTACCACACTGTTTTGATTACTGCAACTTTGTAGTAAGTTTTAAAGTCAAGAAGTGTGAGTCTTCCAATTTTATTCTTATTTATTGTTTAGACTATTTGGAGTTCCCTGAAATTCCATACGGATTTTATAATGAGTTTTTCTATTTATGAAAAAATGTTTGGATTTTGATAGGAACTGCATCAAATTGGTAGAGTACTCTGGGTAGTATTGTCATCTTAATAATATTGTCATCTTAATTGTATTAAGTCTTATAATTCATAAATATGGGGTGTCTTATCATTTATTTATGTATTTATTAATTCCTTTTAAAAACTCCTTTCAGTGATGTTCAGTGTACAAGATTGATTAAACTTATTTCTAAACATCTTATTCTTTTTTGATACTATTGTAAATGGAATTATATTTTGATTTCCTTTTTAAACTGTTCATTGATATTGTATAAAAATGCAGCTGGGTTATGTGTGTTACTTTTGTAACCTGCAACTTTGCTACATTGCTAAATTGATTTATGAACTCTAAAGTGTGTATGATTGTAGAATTTTTAGTGTTTTGTACATATAAGATCATATCATCTATAGACAGAGTTAATTTTCTTCTTCCTTTCCAATTTGTATATCTTTTATTTCTGAAGTATTTAAAAAATTCTTTTCCATTATGGCTTTTTAAAATTGAAGCATAGTTGACTTACAATGCTGTGTTAGTTTCTGGTATACAGAACATTCTTTTTCATATTCTTTTCCATTATGCTTTACTACAGCATATTGAATATAGTTTGCTATACAATGGGATCTCATTGCTTCTCTATTCTAAATATAGTATTTTGCATCTGCTAGTTCCATACTCTCAATCCAACTCCTCCTTCTCCTTGCCAACCACAAGGCTGTTCTCTATGTCTGTGAGTTTGTTTCTCTTTCATAGCTATGCTCATTTGTGTCATATTTTGGATTCCAAATATAAGTGATATCTTGTGATATTTGCCTTTCTCTTTCTGACTTACTTCTCTTAGTATGATAAGTTCTAGGTACACCCATGTAACTGCAAGTGATTCATTATTTTTTATGGCTAAATAATATTCTTGTGGGTATGTGTCTGTGTGTATGGCATATCTATTTATCGATTCATCTTTCGATGAACATTTAGGTTGTTTCCATGTCTAAGGCTATTATAAATAGTGCTGCTATGAACATAAGGATGCATGTATCTTTTCAGATTATAGTTTTGTCTGGACATATGCCCAGTAGTGGGGATTGCTAAATCATATGGAACTATATTTTTTAGTTTTTTGAGTAACTCCTATACTATTCTCCATAGTGACTACACTAATTTACATTCTCACCATCAGTTTACAAAAGTTCCCTTTTCTTCGTACCCTCTCCAGAATTTGCCTTTGTAGATTTTTTAATGATGGTCATTCTCCCCAAAGTGAGGTAATATCTCATTGTAGTTTTGATTTGTATTTTTCTAAAAATTAGTGCTGTTGAGCATCTTTTCATCTACGTATTGGCCACCTATATGCCTTTTTCAAATAAAGGCCTATTTACATCTTCTGCCCATTTTTTAATAGAATTGGTTTTTGTTATTGAGTTGTATGTTGTTCAGTTGCTAAGTCGTGTCCAACTCTTTACAAGCCCCTGGACTGCAGCACTCAGGCTTCCCTGTCCTTCATTATCTCCCTGAGTTTGCATTTATTGGTTGCATTATTTGCAAATATTTTCTCCTAGTCCATATGTTGTCTTTCTGTTTTGTTTATAGTTTCCTTTGCTGTGTAAAATATTTGTGAAGTTTTCACTTTCATGCATTGGGGAAGGAAAGGGCAACCCACTCCAATGTTCTTGCCTGGAGAATCCCAGGGATGGGGGAGCCTGGTGGGCTGCCATCTATGGGGTCACACAGAGTTGGACACGACTGAAGTGACTTAGCAGCAGCAGTAGCAGTAGGAATCAGGTAGAGTTAGTCCTCCAACATTATTGTTCTCTTCAAAATTATTTTTACTCTTCTAGGAGCTTTGTATTTTCATTCAAATTACAGAATCAAGTTGTTAGTTTCTAACAAAGGGTACCCTCTAGGCATTTGAATGTGATTCTGTTGACTCCATTAATCAATTTGAGAAGATTAAGATCTTAGTGCTACTGACTTTTCTAATCCATGAGTCTGTTACAGTATATCTCTCCATTTATTTTTAAAACTTATTGCCAATGTTTGTGGTTTGAAATGTATAACTTGTGAACATATTTTATTAAGTTCATCAGTAAGTAATTTATGACATTAAAAAGTAACTTCCTTTCTAATGTCTGTGCCTTTTATTTCTTTTTATTGCTTATTTCACTCATTAGGATAACCAACACAACACTGAATAGAATTGGTGAAAATGTACATTCTTGCCATGCTCCTGATCTGATGGAGGAAAACACTGAGTCTAATCATTACAAATGAGGTTAGTCATAATTTTTGCATAGATGCCCTGTTGAGGTTAAAGACGTCCATTTTATTATTACTTTTTATAATGCATGGGTATCTACAAATGCTTTTTCTATATATGTTGAGATGATTATAGGATTTTTCTCCTGAATTTTGCTAACATAGTGAATTAAAGTGATTGACCTTTGAATGTTAAACCAACCTTGCATTTCTGTGCTAAACTTTACTTCCTCAGGCTATATATTAGTGAATTCTAACTGTGAATATTTTGAAAGGAAGTGTTTTATCCATGTTTATGAGAGATATTCAATAGCTTTATTTTCTTCTGATACCCAGTTTTGGTATCAGGGTAATGCTTATGTCATAAAATCAATGGAAAGTATTTCTACTGTTTTCTGAAAGAGTTTGTGCAGGGTTAGCATTATGAAGATTTATGAAGTCCTTAAACTTTATGAAGTCAAATCACTGAGGTCATTTGGAACCAGAGTTACCTTAGCATTAAAGTTTTAAACTAAGAATTTAATTTCCTTAATAGGTAAAACATTATGCAACTCATCAAAGTTATATTTCTTCTTGATTCAATTTTGTTAATTTGTTTATCTGTTATTGCCAAGAAGAAATGTGTACTTTTCACTCAGTTTCTTGGATTTATTAAGATAAATTTGGTCATAATTTTTGTTTTATCCTTTAAAAATCTATAGTGGTTAATTTTTGTATTATCTATTTCTTGATAAACCTAGCTAAAAGGTTTATGAGTATTTTTTAACCTGTTCAAAGGCCAGCTTTTGGTATCTTCTAGCAAGGATATTCTTGAAAATAATCACATTGCTATTATCTCACACAGGAAATTTAACACTGATACATTCATATTGTCCAATATACAGTCCACATTAAAAGTTCCCCAGTTGTCCAAAAATGTTCTTTAAAGTTGTCTTTAATTCAATCAAGGATCCAAGACAAGACCATGCATGTTGCTGCATATATCATCTCTTTAGTCACTGTAAATCTATTTTTTCTTTGATAACACTGATATTTTTAAAGGGTTGAGCCATAGAATATCTCACAGTCTGTTTATTGTCTGATTGCCTTTCAAAATTAGACTGTGGTTAAACATTTTGGGCAAGAAATTTCATAAGTAATATTATGTATACAATACATAAGTAGCACTGTGCACAAATAACAGAAAAGAAGAGATGTGAAAAGCAAAGGAGAAAAGGAAAGATATACCCATCTGAATACAGAGTTCCAGAGAATAGCAAGGAGAGATAAGAAAGCCTTCCTAAGTTAACAATGCAAAGAAATAGAGGAAAACAACGGAGAAGGCAATGGCACCCCACTCCAGTACTCTTGCCTGGAAAATCCCATGGACGGAGGAGCCTGGTGGGCTGCAGTCCATGGGGTCGCTGAGTCGGACACGACTGAGCGACTTCACTTTCACTTTTCACTTTCATGCATTGGAGAAGGAAATGGCAACCCACTCCAGTGTTCTTGCCTGGAGAATCCCAGGGACGGGGGAGCCTGGTGGGCTACCGTCTATGGGGTCACACAGAGTCGGACACGACTGAAGTGACTTAGCAGCAGCAGCAGCAGAGGAAAACAATAGAATGGGGAAAACTAGAGATCTCTTCAAGAAAATTAGAGATACCAAGGGAACATTTCATACAAAGATGGGCGCAATAAAGGACAAAATGTTATGGACCTAACAGAAGCAGCAGATATTAAGAAGAGGTGGCAAGAATACACAGAAGAGCTATACAAAAAAGATCCTATTGACCCAGACAAACATGATGGTGTGATCACTCTCCTAAAGCCAGCCATCCTGGAGGGTGAAGTCTAGTAGGCCTTAGGAAGCATCACTATAAACAAAGCTAGTGGAGGTGATGGAATTCCAGCTGAGTTA
Source organism: Cephalophus harveyi (assembly GCA_006410635.1). Classification (NCBI taxonomy): domain Eukaryota; kingdom Metazoa; phylum Chordata; class Mammalia; order Artiodactyla; family Bovidae; genus Cephalophus; species Cephalophus harveyi. The sequence continues at coordinate 41,579 of SJYT01015429.1, read as the reverse complement.
TTTCAAATCCTAAAAGATGATGCTGTTCAAGTGCTGCACTCAGTATGCCCCCAAATTTGGAACATGCATCAGTGACAACAGGACTGGAAAAGGTCAGTGTTCACTCCAGTCCCAAAGAAAGGCAAGGACAAAGAATGTTCAAACTATCACAAAATTGCACTCATCTCACATACTAGCAAGGTAATGCTCAAAATTCTCCAAGTGAGGCTTCAACAGTATGTGAATCGAGAATTTCCAGATGTTCAAGCTGGATTTAGAAAAGGCAGAGGAACCAGAGAACAAATTGCTAACATCCGTTGGATCATAGAAAAAGCAAGGGAATTCCAGAAGAATATCTACTTCCACTTCACTGACTATGCTAAAGCCTTTGACTGTGTGGATCACAACAAACTGTGGGAAATTCTTTAAGAAATGAGAATACTAGATCACCCTACCTCTCTCTAGAGAAATCTGTATGCAGGTAAAGAAGCAACAGTTAGAACAGGAAACAGAACAATGGACTGGTTTAAAATTGGGAAAGGAGTATGTCAAGGCTGTATATTGCCACCGTGCTTATTTAATTTATATGCAGAGTACATCATGAGAAATGCCAGGCTGGATGAAGCACAAGCCGGAATCAAGATTGCAGGGAGAAATATCAACAAGAAGAGGAACTATCAGCCTCTTGATGAAAGTGAAAGAGGAAAGTGAAAAGCTGGCTTAAAACTCGGCATTCAAAAAACCAAGATCATGGCACCCAGTCTTAGCATTTCACATCAAATAGATGGAGAAAAAGTGTGAACAATGACAGATTTTTCTTGGCTCCAAAATCACTGTAGACAGTGACTGCAGCCATGAAATTAAAAGATGCTTGCTCCTTGGGAGAAAAGTTACGACAAACCTAGACAGCATATGAAAAAGCAGAGATAGCACTTTGCCGACAAAAGTCCATGTAGTCCAAACTAGGGTTTTCTCAGTAGTCATGTACAGACTGAGAGTTGGACCGTAAAGAAGGCTGAGTGCCGAAGAACTGATGCTTTCAAATTGTGGTGCTGGAGAAGACTCTTGAGAGTTCCTTGGACAGCAAGGAGATCAAACCAGTCAATCCTAAAGGAAATCAACCCTGAATATTTATTAGAAAGACTGATGATGAAGCTGATGCTCCAATACTTTGGCCACCTGATGGGAACAACTGACTCATTGGAAAAGACCCTGATGCTGGGAAAGATTGAAGGCAGAAGAGAAGGGGATGACAGAGGATGAGATGGTTTGATGGCATCATCAACTCAATGGACATGAGTTTGAGCAAGCTCTGGGAGATAATCAAGGACAGGGAAGCCAGGCATGCTGCAGTCCATTGGGTCTCCAAGAGTTGGACACAACGGAGTGAACGACAATTGTGTTTGTCCCCTGTATCTTATCAGGAGATGCTTTAATATCAATTCATTCCATTACAGTCATGCCTAGTTTGATCACTGATTAAAGTGATGTTCAAGAGATCTCCATTATAATTATATAATGGAGATTATATAAACCCTTTTGTGATTAATAAGCAATCTTAAGAGTGATCTTGGAGATCATATAAATGATGCCAGAAACTCGGCCTCTGTACACTTGTGCTGAATCAAATCTTAGAGACAGAGTTTTGGGGTAGCTCAGATGGTAAAGAATCTCCCTGCAATGTGGGAGACACAGGATCAGTCCCTGGGTTGGAAAGATTCCCCTGGAGAAGGGAATGGCAACTCACACCATTATTCTTACTTGGATAATTCCATGGACAGAGGAGCCTGGCTGGCTAAAGTGCCTGGGTCGCAAAGAGTTGGACACAATTGAGTGACTAACATTTATTTTATAAAAGAATAGCTTTAGTTCATTGTCAGGCTGAAGAGAATACCGACTCATGCCCTGAAAAACTATGAGTCCCCACCTGGGAGGATTCTGAAGAGGTTTTATAGCAATGGTTCAAGGGCAGGATTGCTGATAAGGATTAGGGTGTGTAAAGTGGGCCTTAGAAAGCATCACTACAAATAAAGCTAGTGGAGGTGATGAAATTCCAGTGGAGCTGTTTCAAACCCTGAAAGATGATGCTGTGAGAGTGCTGCACTCAATCTGCCAGCAAATTTGGAAGACTCAGCAGTGGCCACAGGACTGGAAAAGGTCAGTTTTCATTCCAATCCCAAAGAAAGGCAATGCCAA
>SJYT01015429.1:21557-33042 GCA_006410635.1 Cephalophus harveyi | reverse complement strand
ATGTGTTTTCATTTTTATTGATATAAGTGTTTAAGGATATTTTCCTCTGACCACTACTTTAATTATGTCACTGAGATTCTGACATCTACACATTATTATTTTTTTTTTTAGAAATTTTAGGATTTTTCAATTTTATTTTCCTTTATAGCCAAGAGTTGTTTGTGAGAAATTTATAAAATATGTAGTTGGAAGAAGATTTTTTTTAGATGTGGTACATATATACAATGGAATATTTACTCAGCCAAGATGGGAGGGAGGTTCAAAAGGGAGCGGATATTGGAAAAGACTCTGAGGCTGGGAGGGATTGGGGGCAGGAGGAGAAGGGGACGACAGAGGATGAGATGGCTGGATGGCATCACGGACTCGATGGACGTAGTCTGAGTGAACTCCGGGAGATGGTGATGGACAGGGAGGCCTGGCGTGCTGCAATTCATGGGGTCGCAAAGAGTCGGACACGACTGAGTGACTAAACTGAACTGAACTGATGGCTGATTCATATTGAGGCTTGACAGAAAACAACAAAATTCTGCAAAAACAATTATTCTTCAATTAAAAAATAAATATATTTTTTTAACTGAGGAAAAATAAAGAACGAAGTAAAAGAAAAAGGAAATAATTCTATTTGCAGCAACATGGATGGACCTGGAGATTATCATACTAAGTGAAGTTAAGTCAGACAGAGAAAGACAAATACCACATGATATCACTTATATACAGAATCTAAAAATATATATATATACATGTATATATGTATATATATATATATACAAATGAACTTACAAAACAGAAACAGACTCACAGACTTAGAGAACAAACTTTTAGTTACCAGGTATGAAGGATATAGGGAGCAACAGACTGGGATTTTGGGGTTGACATGTACACACTGTTTTATTTAAAATAAATAACTGGACTTCCCTGGCGGTCCAGTGGTTAAGGCTCCAAGCCTCCACTGCAGGGGTCATGGGTTTGATCCCTGGTCAGGGAATTGAGATCCCACATGCTATGTGGCATGGTCAAAATAAAATAAAATAAAATATTTGAATAAATGAATAAATTAAAAAAATAGATAACCAATAAAGACCTACTGTATAGCAGAGGGAATTCTGCTCAATATTCTATAATAACTTAAATAGGGAAAAAATTAGAAAAAGATTAGATACATGTATATGTATAACTGAATCACTTTGCTATACAGTTGAAACTAACACAACATTGTTAAACAACTGCACTCCAATGTAAAATAAAAAATTTTTAAAAAGATGACAGTATCTGGCACATAGTTTACAATACATGTTAACTGCCATTATTACTAATGCCACAAGATAGAGGGTCTGAAAAACAAGGAATTGTTGACCATTACTCTATATTTTTTAATGACAAAACAAACAAAATATTTAAGCTACACAGCTACATAAAAGGAGAAGGAAATGGCAACCCACTCTGTATTCTTGCCTGGAGAGTCCCATGGATGGAGGAGCCTGGGGGATTGCAGTCCATGGGGTCACACAGAGTTGGACATGACTGAAGCGACTAAGCAGTAGCAGCAGCAGCAGCTACATAAAACATTTTCTGGAGACCAAAAAAAAAAAAAAAAATTACTATTTATTTTTAGTTTTCTTAAGTGAAATAAGAGAATCTTATTTGTAATACACTTTACCTTTTGTTGAGTTTTTTTTTTTTTTTTTTTTTTTGCTCACTATATGACTAATTTTCATAAATGCTTCAGGTGCACTTGAGAAGCAGGCGTATTTTCTATTATCAGAGTGTAAAGTTTGATATATGCATTACGGCTACCATATTTATTGTGTTGTTTAAGACTTTTTGAGTCTTACATCTTTGGTTAAAATTGACACGTGTTGGATTAAGAATCATATGTTAGTATGTTTTTGTCTATTTTTCCTTGCACCTCATATAAGTACTAACTAATTTATAATGATAAGTTATTTATGAAGTTGCTATTATTTGGTTCATATAATTCATAACTTTTATAACTTCTCTGTGTATTGTTGTCTTCAAAGAATCATCTTCTGTTATAAAAGTTATGAATTATATGAACCAAATAACAGCAACTTCATAAATAAGTCTTCAGTAATTATTAAAGTTTCCTCATTTTTCTCATTTAATGTTTTTTGGCCATTCACATTTGTTGATATGGCTGATGTAGTTGATATCAACTGAAATAATACAAAGTATATTTTCTGGCCATAGTACAAACAGCCCATGGATCAAAGAGTAAGTCACAAGGAAAATTAGAAATATTTTTGATTGATTGAAAACAGAGCATATCAGAATTTGTTGGATGTTGGGAAATTTGAGAAGCAACTGATTCTTTTAGAAAATAAGAAATATGTGAAAACAATCATCTAAGCTTCTGCTTTAAGAAAATAAGAGCAAATAATGCAAATGATGCAACCAACAGGAGGTTAATATTTAAAATATACAAACAGCTCATATAACTCAATATCAAAAACAAACAACCAATCAAAAAATGAGCAGAAGACCTGAATAGACATTTTTCCAAAGAAGACATACAGATGGCTAGCAAGTGCATGAAAAGATGCTCAACACTGCTAATTATTAGAAAAATGCAAATCAAAACTACAATGAGGGGACTTCCCTGGTGGTCCAACGGTTAGAAATCTGCTTGCCAATGCAGGGGACATGGGTTCAATTCCTGGTCCAGGAAGATCCCACATGCCACAAAGCAAATAAGCCTATGTGTTAGAACTACTGAGCCTGCTCTCTAGAGCCTGCAAGCTGTAACTATTGAGCCTATGTGCCACAACTACTGAAGCCTGCATGCCTAGAGCCTATGCTCTGCAATAAGAGAAGCCACCACAATGAGAGATCCATGTACCACAACTAGAAAGTAGTCCCTGCTAGCCACAACTAGAGGAAGCCCAGGCGCAGCAACAAAAACCCAGCACAGCCAAAAACAAATAAATATTTTTAAATATTAAAAGAAATTAAAAACAAAAACTGCAGTGAGGTATCATAACAGAGTGGTCAAAATGTCTATCATCAAAAAGTCTAGACATAACAAATGTTGGAGAAGATATGGAGAAAAGAGAACCTCTTTATATACTGTTGGTGGGAATGTAGATTGGTATAACCACTATGGAGGTTCCCTAAAAAACTAAAAATAGAACTACCATATGACCCAGCAATTCCACTCCTGGGTATATATCAGGAAAAAACAAAGATGCCAGCTTGAAATGATACATGCTCTGTGTTTATAGCAGCATGATCTACAATAGCCAAGACATGGAAACAACTCAAGTATTCATCAACAGATGATTCAGTTAAGATGTAGTACATATACACAATGGAATATTACTCAGCCATAAAAAGGAATCAAATTTGCAGCAATGTTGAAGGACCTAGAGAATATTGTGTTTAGCATAATAAGTTATACAAAGAAAGACAAATAGTGTATGATATCATTTACATGTGGAATCTAAAAAATAACACAGGGACTTCTTTGGCAGTCCAGTGGTTAAAACTCTATGCTTCTAATGCAAGGCACATGGATTTGATACCTGGCCAGGGAACTAAATATCCTGCATGCTGCATGGTGCTGCAGCTAAAAATAAATAAATAAAATTTTAAAATAAAACAAATGAAAAAAATAAAAATTTAAAAAATAACACAAATTAATCTATATGAAGAATGGAAACAGACTTACTGATAAAGAAAACAAACTCATGATTACCAAAGGGGAGAGGGAAGTGGGAAGGGACAGATTAGGAGCGTGGGACTAACAGATGAAGCTGCTGCTGCTGCTGCTGCTAAGTCACCTCAGTCGTGTCCGACTCTGTGCGACCCCACAGACGGCAGCCCATCAGGCTCCCCCATCCCTGGGATTCTCCAGGCAAGAACACTGGAGTGGGCTGCCATTTCCTTCTCCAATGCAAGAAAGTGAAAAGTGAAAGTGAAGTCGCTCGGTCGTGTCCGACCCCCAGCGACCCCATGGACTGCAGCCTTCCAGGCTCCTCCATCCATGGGATTTTCCAGGCAAGAGTACTGGAGTGGGGTGCCATTGCCTTCTCCGACAGATGAAGCTACTATATATAAAATAGATAAGCAACAAGGCTATACTATACAGACAGGGAAATATACCCATTATCTTAAAATAACCTATAATGGAATATAATCTGAAAAAATAATAAATCACTATGCTGTCACTTGTAACTAACACAATATTGTAAATCAGCTAAACTTCTATTTAAAAACGAAAATAAGAGCAAATTAAACTGAAAGCAAACAGAAAGAAAATAATAAAGGTAAGAGCAGAAATCAGTGAAACTGAAGCAAAAAAAAAAAAACAAAGAGCAATACAGAAAATCAGTGAAGCCAAAAACTGACTCTTTGAAAAGTTCAGCATAATGATATCGTCAATTGATCAAAATAAATGAATTAAAGAGAGAGAAGATATTAATTATCAACATCAGGAATGTAAGAGAGGATATAACTACCTATATAGTACAGACATTAAAAAAAAACAATATTATGACCAATGTATTTTCAATAAATTTAACGACAAAAATAAAATAGACAAATTCCTTTAAAAACACAAACTAACAAATCTTATTAAATAATAAACAGGTTACCTAAATAAGCTTGTATCTATTTAAAATTTTGAATCTGTAGATTAAAATTTTGCCACGAAGAGGACTCCAGACCATGGGGGCTTCACTAGTGAATTTTACCAAACATTCAAGAAAGTTATAATGCCAATTCTACATAAATTATTTCATAAAACAGAAGAGGGAGCGTTTCCCAACTCATTTTATGAGGTCAGCATTATCATACTACCAAAATCAGAAAGGGAGAGAGATGCATCTTATCTTTTCAGGCTGCAAAATACCATAGACTAGGTGGTTTATTAACAACAGATTTTTTTTTGGCTGTGCCACACTACTTGTGGAATCTTAGCTCCCTGACCAGGGATGGAACCCAGACCTCGTGAGTGAAAGCTTCAGAGTCCTAATCACTGGACTACCAGGTAATTCTCAACAACAGAAATTTATTTCTCAGAGTTCTAGAGGTGGGGAAGTCCAAGACCAAGACTCTGGTAGGTTCAATGTCTGGTGAAGGTCTGCTTTCTGGTTCATAGGTGATAGTGATTATGGAGCTCTAGGAGGTGCATTCTTTCATAAGAACATTAATCCCATTCATGAAGGGTCTGCCCTTCTGATCTAAGCACTTCCCACAGGCCCTTATCTCCTAATACCATCACACTGAGCATCAGGTTTCAACATATGAATTTGGGCAGGGACACAAATATTCCATCTATATCGAGATGTCAAGAAGAAGCAAAACTATAAGCCAATAACATTCATGAAAATAAACATTAAAATATTTAACAAAATATTAGCATATAAAAACTAGCAATATGTAAGAAGTAAAATAATAAAACCAAGTGAGAGTTCTTCTAGGAATGCAAGGTTGATTTAATATCTGAAAACCAATGTAATTCACCTCTATGAGAAGCTAAAAAAAAATCACCTCAAGAAAAGCAGGACAAATTTTTATAAATTACATTCATTTATGATTTTTTCAACTGTCAGCAAACTAGGAGTAAGAGAAAACTTTCTTAAACTGATAAAAAGGCATCTATGAAAAATCTAGAACTAGTATCATGGTTGCCAACATCTGTTGGATCATCGAAAAAACAACAGAGTTCCAGAAAAATGTCTACTTCTGCTTTATTGACTACCCCAAAGCCTTTGACTGTGTGGATAACAACAAACTGTGGAAAATTCTTACAGAAATGGGAATACCAAACCACCTGATCTGCTTCCTGATAAATCTGTATGCAGGTCAAGAAGCAACAGTTAGAACTGGACATGGAACAAAAGACTGGTACCAAATCAGGAAAGGAGTACATCAAGGCTGTATATTGTTACCCTGCTTATTTAACTTATATACAGAGTACATCATGAGAAATGCTGGGCTGGAGGAAGCACAAGCTGGAATCAAGATTGCCAGGAGAAATATCAATAACCTCAGATATGCAGATGACATCTTTATGGCAGAAAGTAAAGAAGAACTAAAGAGCCTCTTGATGAAAGTGAAAGAGGAGAGTGAAAAGGCTGACTTAAAACTCAACATTCAAAAAAAAAACAAGATCATGGCATTCGGTTCCATCACTTCATGGCAAATAGATGGGGAAACAATGGAAACAGGGAGAGACTTTATTTTCTTGGCCTCCAAAATCACTGCAGATGGTGACTGCAGCCATGAAATTAAAAAACACTTGCTCCTTGGAAGAAAAGCTATGACCAACCTAGACAGCATATTAAAAAGCAGAGACATTACTTTGCCAACAAAGGTCCATCCAGTCAAAGCTATGGTTTTTCCACTGGTCATGTATGGATTGAGCATTGGACTATTAAGAAAGTTGAGTGCCGAAGAATTGATGCTTTTGACCTGTGGTATTGGAGAAGACTCTTGAGAGTCTCATGGACTGAAAGGAGATCCAACCAATCAATCCTAAAGGAAATCAGTCCTGAATATTCATTGAAAGAACTGTTGCTGAAGCTGAAACTCCAATACTTTGGCCACGTGATGTGAAGAGCTGACTTACTGGAAAAGACCCCAATGCTGGGAAAGATTGAAGGCAAGAGGAGAAGGGGATGACAGAGGATGAGATGGTTGGATGGCATTACTGACTCAATGGACTTGAGTTTGAGTAAGCTCCAGGAGTTGGTGATGGACAGAGAAGCCTGGCGTGTTGCACTCCATGGGGTCACAAAGAGCCGGACATGACTGAGTGACTGAATTGAACTGAGTATCATGGTGAAAGACTAAAAGCTTTCTCCTTAAGTTCAGAAATGAAATAAGGGAAGAAAGTGCTCTCTTGCCACTCCTATTCAACACTGTACTGGAGGTCATAGCCAGTGCAGTAAGACAAGAAAAAGAAATAAAGGGCATACAGATTGGATAGGGGAAAAGAAACCTGTCTTTATTTATAGACACATGGTTATCTGTGTTGACAGTCAAAAAGTATCTACAAAACAAAAAGCTAGAATAGTTAGTGAGTTTAGCAAGATTATAGGATATAAGGTTAACACAAAAGTCATTGATTTTCTATATGCTAGCAATGAACAACTGCAAATTGAAATATATACTGCATAAAAATATGAAATAGGAGCAAGTCTGGCAAAATGTATGCAAAATCTGTATACAATGAATGGCACAATATTAATGAAAGAAATATTTAAACCTAAATAATTAGAGAGATATTCATGGTCAAAATCCTCAAAATTGCTGAGATGTCAATTTCCCCCAAATTAATTTGTAGATTCAACATAATCTTAATCATTTTTGAGGATTTGACATGCTAAACCTAAAATTTGAAAATGTATAAAGAAATCAAAGGACATGGAATATCAAAATTAAATTTGGAAAAGAACAGTTGGAGAATTCACACTACTTGATTTCAAAACTTACCGTAAAGCTATAGTAAGACTATGATGCTTGTACAGGGATGTCCTTGGTGGTCCAATGGTTAGGGCTTAGTGCTTTTGCTGCCCTGGCACAAGTTTAATCCCTGTTCAGGGAACTAAGACCCCACAATCTGTACAGCCAAGCCAAAAAAAGAAAAATAATTTTTTTTTGTATAATGATAAACATATAGATTAGTGGTACAGAATAAAAAGTCAGAATTAGACCTACACATATAGATGGTCAATTGATTTTCCCACAAAGATGTCAAGATAATTCAGTGGTTATGGATAGTATTTCCAACAAATGATCTGAGAGTAACTGGATAAACCTATGCAAAAAAAAAAAAAAAAAAAACACAAAACCCAAAACCAAACACCTCAAAACCTTTAACCCTTTCCTCACACCAAGTATAAAAATTTACTTAAAATAGATCACAGATCTAAATGTAAATTCTAAAACCATGACACTTCTAGGAGAAAAACTTTATTTCCCTGGTTTTGGTAAAGATTTCTTGGATCATGCAAAGCATGAACCAGAAAAGAAAAAAATTGATAAATTGTACTTCATTAAATTAGACATCTTTTCAAAAGATATGATTAAACAAAAAGACAGGCCACAGTCTAGGAGACAATATTTACAAAACACGTATCTGATAAAAAAAAAACTTGTATCCAGAATATACAAAGGACTTTCAAAATTCAATAATAAGAAAATAAAGTAGGCAAAATATTTTGACATTTAGTTTAACTTTGCCTTGAGTGTATTATCCTTTGGCAGTTCTAGCTTTGTTAAGGGGCCTTCTGTCAGTCTTCCCAGGTCACAGTTGCCCTAAGCACTGTCTTTTTTCCTCTCCGTGAGTCTCTTTAAAACTAAAACTTGAGGTTATCGAATGTTATTGGCTGAATTTTGTTCCTCTAACAGTTGTCAAACTTCTAACCTCCAGCACCTGTGGATGTGTTCTGGTTTGGAAATAGAGTCATAACAGATGATCAAGTTAAGATGAGATTATTAGGGTAGGCTCTAATTCATTATGACTGGTATTCTTATAAAAAACGGAAATTTGAATGCAGAAATAGCCACATACAAAGGGAAGGCTGAGAAAACACGATGAACAACATCTACTAGCCAAGTTATACCTGAGGCTACAAGAAGCTAGGAAAAAGGAATGGAATAGATTTTCCCTCAGCCCTCAGAAGAAACTAACTTGATTTCAGACTTCTCAGCTTTCAAGAGTGAGACAATAAATTTCTGTTGTTTAAGCAACTCAGTGTAATACTTCATTACAGCAGCCCCAGGAAAATAACATACTAGAGATCAGTGGATGCCCCCCACAACAGCTGGCATCAAGACTCACTTTCCCTGTTTTTGGTCTCTGCAGATTTCCCTTACCTTCTTATCAGTGCAACTCTGAATTCTAAAGTATATTTTAAAAAAATATTTTAGCCAGCAGTTTATTTGTTATGTTTTGGGAAGATTTTTAAGGAATTCTAGTCTTCATTTTGTTGGAAATGAAAATCTACTTGACTCTTCCAGAGTAACTTTCTGAAAATGGAGTTTGGTGTCTTAAAGGAACTTATTACTTTCCAAATCTAACTTATTACTTCATTATATCTAATATCCTACTATATACCATATAAGATATTTTATTTCTCTCATTAAATTTCTAGTTCCTTGAGGGCTGAGATGATGTCTTACCTTTATATCCTCAGCATATGCAAAAGCACCTTACATATAATGGGTTTTTAATAAACATGGTTATTCAACTGAAAGTACTTATATATGGGTCATATGCATAAATACTTGGAGTAATGACTTTAAATTAAAGGTTTTTATTCTTAATCCACAGATGTCTGTGTTACTCAAGGTTGTATTCATAGAAGAGGGATTTTATTTTCTTTGTGATTAATATAACCAACTCTAAATCTCAGAAAACCTGTTAGTGTGTAGCCTTTCAAGCTTCCTATGTTAGAGTATTAAATGACTTATTAACAAATATTATTCCTAATTATTACAACCTTGTAAAGTAATTGTTATTATTATGCCCATTTTACAAATGAGAAAATGAGGATTAGAAAGGTTAAGTGCCTGTTTCAAAGTAAGACATATAGTATCTACCAGAGTTAGAAATAAAGTTTATTTATTTTGAATAGTGAATGGTCCTAAAGCCATTCACTCACTATCCTCTGCTGCTTAGTAGGGATCTCATTATCTAATGATTATGAAACTCCTAGGTATTTCTATTCCCATTTGAATCAGAATATCACAGTCACTTATTCTAAAATAATGTCTTTCATTTATACCTTTCAAAACACCCACTTACACATGTTTTTTATATTTTCTGTCCATGCAGTTGCTTTCCATTGTTCACCCAGTATATTGTTAGATGTAGACACCTCCAGAGCATACATGCTAGAGAAGTCAATTATTTTGAAGTGGCCTTCCCCTTTTCTTCTCGATAAAGGAAAATTTCCACTATAGGATATTTAAATCAGTATCGTAAATCTAATAAGATGGCGTAAGCTATACCACATACTATCATGTCCTTGCTTATATCTTGCTTGCTTTCTAGTTGTTATATGTGTGCCACATGTAAACTTTATTTACCCAAATAGTTTTTTAAGTTCCTTGGGGTCAAGAATGGGTTTTCTCTTACTTTGTATTTCCGATAAAAATAGTTCCCGTTAGTAAAGTCTTGCTGAGTCCCAGGAAATTTACACAAATTTCATTTACAGTAACAACAAATTAGGTATTATTACCCCCATTTTGCAGATGCAGAAAGCTTTGGATATAATTGGTCTCAAAGCTATAAACCTATTAAGAGACTATAATGATGGATCCTTAATATGTGATTGTTGAGTTGACTGATTTGTTATTTCCCTGAAAGATCTTTTCACCTGGCCATAATGAAGTAACAGAAGACATGGGTTCATATCCTTATGCTATAAATTACAAGCCTGTAACATGGGCAAGTTATTCAACATCATTAAATCTGAGTTTCTGGATTTATAAAAATGGGAGAATAAAGCTCAATCCATGATGGGGCTATGAATATTAAATTAGGTTATACAGAGACTAAATAATGAATATTGACTTATTAACTTGCTTGATTTTGTGTTTTCTTCTCTCTCCTTTTACTGAAATGTAAATTGAATTAATATATTTGTAAATTAAGAAGTACCAAAAAGAAGAGATAATTATTAGAGCATCTCCTACTTTCTTTGTGTACACAATTTAACAGGATGATGACAAATTTCAGTATATTTAGTACTTGTTATATGCTAACATGTTCATAACTATATTAAAATAGTTTTAGAAAATCCTCTCAGGCCAATTATCATCACACATCCTATACAGAGACTCACTTGCTTTTTAGCATGGTCATATCCCTTTTTCTAAATATTTAGGATTTTATTTCCAACAATATTGGATAAGAAATCAGTAATCTTTTAATCTAATGGAAAAGGATTTAAATATTTTTTTTCCTGTCATGCCTTTTCCCCAAATTAATGGAAGATTTTCAGGTGAGACAATTTTTCTGTTGATTTCACATCACTATTGTTCTTTAACTTGAATCTTTTATCTGAATTTTATGTTTTGATCTGATTTCTCTTTAATCTGTTCTGTTGCTAAATAAGGAGAAACCTTGCAATGTCCAGAGTTCCACTGCTTAAATTCTCCATATTTAAACTCAATATGATGATATTAAAATATTATCTTACTATAGAAATATTAAATAAACCTTACATTGATCCTAAATATAATCTATTTGTTCAAAGAGGATGAAATCTGCTACTGAAAATTCTCAGACCTTTATCTTGATAATTTGAGACAGAACATCTTCCTTAGAAAGCACTTATCTTTACAGTTCTTTTATATGGCTAAGCCTCAAACTTTATGTGCTGATTTTAGGGTATGGTACATTATCTTTTAATAGGATCTGATGAACTAAAAGGTACTTTTAATAACTTTTTGGAGAAAAATTTAAAAATTAGAATATCAAAAATAGTATATGCACTATATTTTATAGATATTA
>SJYT01015429.1:0-21305 GCA_006410635.1 Cephalophus harveyi | reverse complement strand
ATATGTTTGAAGAACTGTACATTAAAATTTTTTAAACATAATAAATAAGCCTTTTTAAAGAAATGAAAGCAATCATTTACCTTCAGCTGATGTTATTATGTACAGTTTTCTTTTATATTAATATTACATTAATACTTCCCCATGACATTTGTAATGTCCCTATGGATTCAAAAAACATATATATAGTCCTTCTTTTAACTGTATTTGTATAAAGCTATTTGCTTTTTCATCAGGTACATGGTATATTTAAAAACTAGGAAATTTATACTACCTCAAAGCCATTTTGATTACTCTTAAGCAAATTCACCAGCATTCAGTCAGTTCTGTACTCTCTCCCATGCGGCCCTACTCGGGCTGCACATTAAACAGCTCCTCAGTCTAGTCCAGATGTCCAACTGTATCTATTCACCCTTTCAGATTGGTGTTAAGCTTGCTATTTTTGGACAGAATATGTATATGTTGTATTTAAGTAAAACATATATGTAATTTTAAAATATGACCAAATATAATAAATAGTTACTGTCCAGCTGTGTTTTAAAAAACATTATCTAAGTGAAATAGTAGAAAACTTCACTGGAAACTGTAGAATTATCCATACAAGTACATTAATTTGTTTATTTCCCATGGTGGTGTAATGGGAAAAAATTGTTTTTTGGTCTTTGCCCCACTTTTGAATTATTGGGCAAATGTCTTTACTGGTCTTGCTTTGTCCTTGCTTTTGGATTATTTAGCAAATTGCCCATCATGTAATTGATATTAAGCTAATTCAGAGGCATGGCTATCCAAAACACTTGAAAAGTCCATTATTCCTCTTATCTTTACCACAATTCTGTTTCTAACATTTCAAATTTGATTACATTAATTGTGGATGTTAAGTGGCTTTCATATATATTTGCTTCATGATAAGAATTTGAAACAATAACCTAGATAGAACTAAGACCTGCGTCAGTGTATTCAGTTCTAAGATTTTAATTTATATCTTTCCCTGGATCATTAGTGAAAAGGATCTCATGTATATTTAAAAAATTATCAGCTTATATTCCTGAAGCGAATCATAATTTATCATCTTAAAAAACAGCAATAGGAAGTGAATTTGTAGTATTTGTCCAAAATATCTATTTACTCAGTATTGAACATTAGTACTAATATTTTTAAGATCTTGATTCTAAAATTATAACCTTAGCATATGTCAAAATTTGAATGTATCTTAAGATTCCAACTAATTTATATTCAAAACATAAATATACACTTGCTACAACCTAATGCCCATTTTTTTCACTTAACTTTATTTTAAATAAAATACAGACAATGCTTTTTTCACTCATAGACCTATGATAAATTTTAATTAATGGGAATGATTACTTTTTAGCATCACAAAACAGGGTTTTTAAAATTGAAGTCATGTTTGTGAACAGAGAAGTAGATGACTGAGGCAGCAGGAATAAACGAGAACTGGAAACCTTTTTCTACATGCTATTTTTGTTCATCACCTATAATGTAGAGACAAAAAAGTAAGAGAAGTTGGAAAAAAGAGAAAGAAAGAAATATGGGGACAGCCAAAAACATAGGTGATAGTGTAGTTAAGTTTTTTTTTTTAACTAATGTATTTTAATTATGTCTTATGTAACATTGAAAAAGCTATTCTGGACTTCAACCCCTTTTATATATCAGAGGAGTATTACATAACTGTCTTTCACAGTTAAAAATCATACCACAATACACACTATCACTTATTTGAATTTGAGATAGGTAATACTGTACTATTAATCAACATCAAACGCTACTTAACTTAATAACGTGATCCCATTTATTCTTTTGATATATGAGATTTTAAAAATTTCATCTTTCATTATCACAGTGTAATAACTGATTTGCAAATTAATTATTCTAGGCCTTTCAAATGTTAATGTTCATCCACATCTGTTCTGAACTTGGACAAAAGAAGAAATGCATATTTCTTTTTAAATGTGTATATAAGTCTAGTGTGAAGTTCTTGAATTAACAGAATGGGCATCAGAATGCTGCTACATCATTAAGGACAGCCACTTCTTAGTAAAAATATCTGAAGAAGAAAACTTTGGAACAAGAACAATTTGGGCCCAAATGGCTTTTACAATAGTTCCAAAATATAAAAGAAGATACTGTTACATTAGCAATAGTACAGAATAGTCAAATTATAGAACAATCATTCTTAAAGCATAGTGAGTTATTTTTCCTTTAGGAAATTATGTTTCTAAGGCATACATTTTAAACCCAGGACAGACTTCTTTACCAGCAAGTTGTACAAACTGTACACTTAGAAGAAACAAGGGAGTGAACTGTACTTTAGTATAGTTGTGAGAATTTAGTTCCATTTCTAAATTAAACTTTTAACATTAAAGATGTCAGTTTTGCTTTGTATGTGAACTTTCACTCTGCTTATAACTAATCTGAAAAACTAAGGTGTATAACTAAAATAAAATTAGTTAGAATGATACTGCTTTATATGGTCAAGATAAAGTATCAGGTTTTTTTCTAAGTACTGTACTTATGAAATATAAAGGAGAGCAGATGCTCCCATCTCCAAACATTTCAATGCAGTTTTTTTAAGCTTTTCACCTATCAATTCCACAAGCTGTCCCATTATTTTAATGTTAAAAGGCAATTAATATCACCTTAATTATATCAATTGAATGCATCTGAGGTCCTGGTAAATTATTTTTTCTTTCACAGTATAGATTATATGTAGGATTTCTTCTTAGTGCTTAAAGAAATGACGGGTAGTTTGGATAAGGATTGGTGGTTTTTTTACTTCCTCCCCCAAAGAGCTGATGTTTTTGGCTGACTGTTTTTTTTTTTTTTTTTTTGCGGGGAGGTGGGTAGGGGGAGGGAAGAGAAAAAGTCTGTAAGTTGAATTATTGAATAGGCCTAACACTGAAAATCTTCCTTGACCAATGGTGACTGGAGAGAGGCGAGACGAGATCAAACACTCTTAGTATAACAGTATCTGTGTAGTTTTAGAAAATGTACAAACTCGTCCAGCCCCCCGTCCCTCTCCTCCTATGTGCTGGTACCTCTGGACCGTCCTGAAGCCATTTTAGAACTTAGGAAGGAGACCCACTTGTGCTTTTGCAGGTGCTGTGGTGGCAAGGATAACCTCTGCTCCTTTGCCGGGTATGTTACCATGCTGTTATTGAATATCTTTGAGGATTAAAGACAGCACAGAAAATTTCAAACCCACATCATAACACCTGAAGCTCGCACAATGTTTCTATAGCAGATGGCAAAACATTTCACTGCAAACTTGATTTACCAAGTGAATATCCAGATCTGCAGAGTTTTTCATCTTTTCAGGCACCGCTGAAGATCCATACTGGATTTTCGGCTCTATTCCGGGTTGAAAAAACAAGACCACTTCTAGGTGTTTTGCGCACCCCAGCCCCACCCAAAGTCCCGACGGGCCTGCAATTCTCAGTGTTTCAAGCTGAGGGTCTTTCCGAATGAATGTGTATTTTCAGTCCCGGACGTCTAATAATTTGTGGGGGTAAAGGCAACACCATAGGACTTTTCGGACAGTCGAAGAGGGTGAGAAGCCGGAGAGGCAACTGCCTCCTCGCAGTTGGACGTGAGGCTCGGAGCCCGGCTGTCCTCAGCTGTCACGGGGGGAGGGGGGAGGGAGTGCTGGCATTGGCTTTAGCCATGGAGTTGCTCCAGCCGCCGCGCCCGGTCCCGCCGCCAGCTCACCTCTGCGGAGAGCTAGGCACTCACCGGCCCGCTCGCCCCTGCTCCCAAGTCGCCCTCCGGCCCCAGTCCTCAGGCATAGGTCGCCGGAACCATCCAGAGGGATGGCCGCCGCCTCCTCAGGGGCCGCTGCCTGAGGGCCAGGGCCGGGGAACCCCGGCCGCCCTGGCAGCCCGTAGCACCCGGGGCGCTGTGGCGGTTGCAGTGAGGCACCGGGGCCCTCTCCCCCTCCCGCCCCCGCTCCCGCCTCCTGCCTGCCGCGCCGTGCGCCCGCTTGCCCCAGCCGGCTGGCGCAGCAGCGCACACACTCACTCCGAGGGCGCCTCCAAGGTTACCCGCGGGGTGGGGGCTGGGGCAGTCTCCGGCCACTGGCCTCCTCCGCTGCCTTCCTATCGCCGCGGCTCTTCAGCCGCTCCAGGGCGACCGGGTTCCAAACCCCAAAGCAGAAGAGACTCCAAAGTCCGGGGAGGGAAGTCTCGAGCTGGGAGCAGACGAGCGTCCGGGCGGGGGGCGGCCTTAGTTGGCTCTGGGTGCTGGGAGAGTCGGGTCAGGCGAGGTCGCGGCAAGAGGGGGCTGTGGCTCCGGCGGCCGCGCTCCGGGCCGCGCTGGCTGGGCCGGGGGGCAGCGCACAGGGGCTGCAGGCAGCACCGAGGCATCCAAGGCGCCCCGGGCCCGCTGGGGGGCAGAGACAAGCGGGCGGCCAAACCTGCCGAGGAAACTAACTAAATAAAAGGAGACTGTTATTTAAGGCGCGGAAATTTGAAATATTTGGACAGGAAGAGAAAAGAAAAGAAACCTTAGCGAGGGAGGGGAAAAAAAAAAAACACAACGCGAGCTAACGGTTTTGAAACTCCCCCACCCCCACCCCGGGCTTTTCTGCGCGCCCTGAGGGAGCTCTGGGCTCCAGCTTCCTCGCTTAGGGAGCCGGGAGCTGCGGTTGGAGTCTGGAGAATTTCGAAGGAACAGAAAGGATGACTCTGCAGCCCCTCCACAGAGGACTTGGGTTGACGACGGGCAGAGCCTTTTTACCCCGGTTCTTAGGCTGGAAGCTTGTCTCCAGCCTCTCATTAGGTCCCTAACGTCAATCTGATTATTTTGAAATTGTGGTGTAAAAATCAAAGCAGTCTCCATAGACCAAGACCTGGACTTTTCCCCTTCACCCCCCCCACCCTTCCCCCTACCCCCCCTTTTTGATGAAGGTCGCTTAGGGCAGTCAGGAAGGCTGTGGGTACGACCCTTTCTAGCTCCAGCACTGTGCTCTTTCAGCACTTCTGGACGATTACTTCTTCCCCCGGCAAAAGCCGAAAGCACCTTTTTGGGAACTGAGATTTCGAAACCAGTCCGGGGCTACGGATTCCACAACGTTTGTTTGACTCACATTATCAGGCACATTTACAATATTACTAATTGAAATGCTTTCCTGGGACAGAAATATTTTATCCATTTATTGGTCACCCAGCGTGGTGTGTGTTTGTAGGAGCTCATCACACTATTAGGAGATGTGTATTGTTTATCAGAGGACTATTGATTTACTACCAAAAAATGATAAAATGCAGTTTGCTTGGTGGCTTGGAGACCAGAAAGTGGACTGAGGTCCTTTTGGTGTTCTTCCCCACCCTCTCCGCAACCCCTCACCGACCCTGCTTTACCCCAGGTATAAGCCGGGGGTTCAATTTACTGAGCAAAAGCTAAGCCTGAGTTTCCCGACGTGGATGCGGGCTCAGAGAATAACAGTTTGAGAAACGCATCTCTGCCTACTGCCGCGCCACTCTTTCTCTGTCTTCGTCCCCTGAGGCCCTGGTCACTCCATTGATTAGAACTTGCCTCTCTACTCTGCCTCTGAAAAAGCTCAGATCCTTTCTGGTCTCAGCTGGCTGTAAATTAAACCCCCGTTAAACTCTGCAGTACCGTTTCTTCCATCCTATACATTTCGGTATATTTGTCTTACTGAATATTGTCGAGGTTTTTAAGAGATTGAATAATGGCTTTTCATATTTCCTAGAGGGGACCACACAACTCATTTCTAAAATACTTAGATTAGCAAAGCTATTTCCTGCGAAGAACCAAAGAAATGTGGCGATGTTTTAATGTCTAGGCAAGTTTTAGGCTGATGAAGAGAGAGAGAGCTCCTTCTCCTCACTTCGTGCTCCGACCATCTGAGACTAAAGCAAGCGCAGAAGTACCGCTCTTTAACTTCAATGAACATCCTATATTCGAAATAGCTAAAGAGCGATTTTAATGCTTATACTTGGTGGATACTGAAAACTCCACTAAATCAACTTTAAGAAACATTTATCTTTACAGTTGCAACTTGTAAGAAGTATTACTTTTATTTTTAGTAATAGTCTTGTGTTTAGAAAGTATTCAGCTTACACAAGCAGTGTATTTTGTATATTGATTCTAGTTTTTAAATACAAAATACACCCTTTTCTTTCAAAATCACCTCAATTTCTACTTTTCCCCCAAACTTTAAAATAAGTGTTTTACATTTAATTTCATGTTGCTGTCAAAAATAAATTTATTCAGTAACTTGTGGTTTGAGATGGCCGAAGTTGAAGTCTTGTTGCACTTGACATAGGGAAGGTGAACTTAAAATGCCAAATAAAAAGGATTTTTTCTTGCATATTCTTTTATACTACTATGAAAAATAAATTATCGAAAACCACTTGTCTGCAACCTTCCAATCCTTGTTAGGGCAAGCATCAGAACCATGTCCTTCAATAACCTTCAAGTATTTTGTTCTTTTTGGAGTGAGGGCAGGGAGCTTATGAAACAGGAGGGACCTTTTACATAAAACATTTTTGTTCATGTGGGAGATGATGAATAAAGTATTAATAAATTTATAAGAGGTAACTGCATTGAAATTCTTTGGTGAAATCTTTAAAATAACAGTAAGTGGTAGATACTGGAAAATTCTCTTGGAAATTTGATATTTCCATTTCATTCAAAAAATTTTTTAGCTAGATGTATTATTAAGAGTTTTATATGCCTTTACTAAAAAGTTTTGAGGGAATCAAGTACTATGTGTAGGAGTAGCCTATTTATTTACTGTAAAAGTTTCTATATCTATTGTACTATAGCCCCTAAATAAGTAATGACACATATGTAATTAATATATATGTTCTTGCTAAGCTTTTTATCATCTCAATATTGGTATTTGCAGTGCATTTTAATACTTAAACTTTTATAATTTTACACTTCTGGTATTTTAGGGAGAAAAAGCCATTGTTACACTTAGCATACTTATGGTAGACTTTTGGGAAATATACTATTTAACCAAATGTTTCATTTTGTGATTTAAAAAAAATCAACAAATGGGAAGCACTTTTTAATGGCAATTTCTTTTTGAAGTGGCTTTTAGGGCTAACATATATTTGATTCCAGATTGTTACTTCTGAAACCTGTTTTTCAACGATTTAACTTAACTTTGAGAAAAAAGGAAGATCAAATATTAGGATAAGTCTACATTGAGGTAATTTCAGGTTTGATTTCCAAAAAAATGTTGTTCATACTCTATTTTAAAGCAGACATATTAGGCATCAAGTAAAATCTTTGCTGGGAGGCATGAGGAGGGAAAGAAAAGCATTTATGTCTAGTTCTAATGTCAAGACTTAAAACACCATGATCTTTCAGTTTAATTCTCCTTAGCAAGAAGCATATCACGTGTGGATTATAAGAGGAGTGGAAATCACAGAAAACATTGTCCTGTTTTGAAAATGTGTTTTAATCAGGCAAAAGAAGCATCAGGACAAACCATTTTAAAAACAAAGTCTCCAAGTTGGGTACTGAGACTGGCAAAGGGAGAGGCAAGGAGAAAAGTCAGGGAAAGATAAAATATTCAGAAGAAAGCTTTTGCAATTACATGTTAGAACTCAGGGTTTTGCAGGTCAAAGAGATGTTGCTTAAATATATTCATAAAGCTGTAGTAAGATTTCCACTTAGCAGTTTCAGAGGCTTTAACTAGCTGCTTAAAATATGACAAAACTGAATTTTAACAAATGATATTAAAATAGGACAGCCAATCAATTAACTGACAAAACAGAAGGCAGCGTGGGAGAGCCCACCCCACATTCATTGCAGATTCGCAGCTCCCTCCGCCCGGTTGCCCTCCATCAGGCTAACGACCTCGTTTCTCCGGTAGAGCCTGGCCAAGTCGCAGGCGGTGTCCCCCTGATGATTCCGATGCCCCACTTTGCAGGCCGTATGCTTCACAAGGAACTCCACCACGGGGAGGTGGCCTTCTTTGGCAGCCAAGTGCAAGGGCAGGTTCCCTTCATTATCCTCGATGTTAACATCAGCTTGAAACTCCAGCAAAGTCTGTAAAGTGTCCAGGAAACCTGCTCTGGCCGCATCGTGAATGACAGCGAAACCAGTTCGGTCTTTCAAATCGGGATTAGCACCTCTAAGTAGTAGTCTCCTGGCAATCTCCGGATTTCCAAGTTTCATAACCTAGAAAAGGAGAAAAAAAAAAAAACGGTAGAATCCTTCAAGCGCTCCTACTATAAGACTATTTTAGAATATCCATCTTTCTATTTATGTAACTTTTTTGGTGAAGGAGTGCTTTGGGAGGACCCATGTGATGGAGTTTGAAGGGCTCAGTTGCAGCAGATGAGGACTATTAGGTAAAAGTAGAAGAAAACTTCTAAAAATTGAGCTTCTATGATGGAATATCTTAAACGAGCCACCAAGTAGGATATATTGATTAATAAAAATAGAATGAGTACTATTTGTACAAAATTCACTGACAACTCAGCTCTCTGTCTCCCATAAAGAGTTGTGTAATTTCATGAATTTATTAAAATAAAAGAAATGGAACTTGAGATTTAAGTAAGTCTTCTGTTTGGTTCGTCATGTTCATAAAATGTGCCTCGGGTATTGATTCTATAAAATTAAATGTGGGTAAAAATTTTCTAAATAGCTAAAAAGAAGAATGAGCTTCTTTAAATCCTCAAAGAAATGTTTCCACACACCAGACTCCATCTAGGCTGATTTTACTAGTGTAAAAATGATCTCTTAAAAATCCAAACCTGGTATTTTCTTAAATTATTAATTTTCACACGCTCTCTCCAAACAGATAAGCCCCAAGTTTCCAAATAATTAAAAATTTTTTTTCTTTGCAATTATTTCATGTGGGTTACTAGGTGTATTTAGGGCTTAGAATCCTCCACTTGAAAATTTAAAACGTTATTGAATATTAAAGTGTTTTTTTTTTAAAAAAAGCAAGTGTTTTTTACATTGCCAATGATACTGATTTATCTAAAACATAACATATTAATGATGTGCCTGTATTAGATAGGGAAAGACTGTATGGCAACTGTTCTTAAAAGGAATGGAACAGTCATTCTACTATTTTACTTACTGTCTCCTAAAAAGTTCTAGGTAGCTTCCTAATTTCAACTGAGCAAAAGAAGAGAAAGTAAGATATTTAACATATATTTTGGGACATAGAAAGCTTTGTCTGTGGTTTCAGCCTATTTGTTAATCAACTGGTGACCTCATCTTATTTCCTCTAGCAGTTATTATCAGGCATTTAGGAATAGTTATTTGTAAACTGGCAATATTTTAAAAGCCACAATTTGATATTAATATTTGCTATCAACATATAGCTAATTTACATGATAAAGACTTATGTACTGGTGTTTGAATATATTTCACTCTAATAAGAGGTCTCTATTAGGCTCTCATAATTATAAAGTATTTTGTACAGCAGCATGAAATTATACAATAATCTAGTTGTGAAAAAATATAGTCTCATTAACACGCAAGGAAATTTCAGCATTTTAATTGTTTTATTCCTAGGTATATTCATAATAACCTAAATTTATAGTAAATAGATTGCATAGTAGACACTCAAAATTAAATACATCCTGGAAAAACATACAAAGCTGATCTATCTCTTTAGAATGTTTGTTTTAAAAATCACAAATTAAGTAATATAAAATATATTTAGAGTGAATAATATTTTATAAATTCAAACTATATAGATGACCAAGATGTTAAGCTTCCCTGTTGATAAAACTCTGCTGACTTTTGGCCCTTCCTTTGGGGCAGTGGTTAAAAATGATACATAATTTATTTTTTAAGAACTTAGATGAAATATACGTTTTGGTTATTAAAAATTAACACAATCTAATTTTTACCACAATTGCCTCTAAATATTTAGTTACATTTAAGGACCTGAACTGGGAAAAATAGGAGACAGACACCTTGGATCTTTGTAAAGCAAATGTACGATCAGGGCCTTTGATATTATCCTGATTGAGAGGCTAACACTAGCAAGAGGGAAAAACCTTTTGTAATTCAGTTAAATAAACATTACTGTAGGAGAAATTTTGCCATATTCCACAGAAAATAATAGCAATGCTGGAAACTGTTTTGAAAGAAAGTTCTTTCTTGAGTTATGATACAACTTCAGAGTCGGGATTATACATACTGAAAACAAGCTTTGAGACTCCTGTTTGTGTGTGTTTCATTATATGTACTAGGACTAAACCACAATAAGTGGGTGTTAATATCTTGATAAGTATGTTTAATATAAACAAGACCACAGAGTTGTATTAAAAATGTTTGTCAAAACTTTTGTTTTGCAGTATTAATCTCCTAGTCTTCCTGCTCGTCACAAGTCCTGCAAGATCCTATTCTTACAGGGTTAAGTGGCTCATTCTTTGTGAGATTTATATAATATTTTGAATGTTCAATAGGAAAAATTTCAATATGTTAAATTTGTGACATTGCTATCATCACAATACCTGTTAAAAACTACAAGGTGGAAAAAGAAAAAAATCCTTTCTCCACTTAATATACCTGAAATAACAAGATAAATAATTTAGTATCTATAAGCTTCCTTAATACTGAAATTTTTGAAAAGTCAGTGTATTCTGATTTAAAATATACAGGGTGTATGGACTTCGTCTGTTAGTAGTACATCTCCTGTCACTTAAATTTCTCATTCTTGCAATTAAAAACAAAGCACTCTAAAAACCCTCTCCCCAGTGGATTTTCAAAAACAGCTTTAAGTGTTACATTTCAAATACGAACTGCTTTTAAGAATATCATCAGAACTCAGATAAAACAACTGTTTGAGACTACTTTGCCATTTTTCTGTTTCTAAGCCTTTCAACCAAGTTACATGATAACGTTCAGAGGAGGAAAAAAGTTATTAGGTACAATACTTGGCAGCTGGACATGTTTCATTTGTTGCTTGTAAATCTAATTACTAAAAATTAGAACATACCACGGTAAGACCGCAGAGACAAAAACACTATAAACTGAGCTCTGATTAGAAAATTCAACTTTTTATTCCTCCTCAATCCTGAATGGGTGGATGGTATTATATTAACTGTGAAATGTACATCCTGTGCCCGTGCCCAGGCCACCCATTCCAAACGAGGAAAGGTCGTTTGTCAAAACTTGAAGCATTTGAAGGAAAAATACCCTCGCCAGTAGTCAAGAAAATTAACGTTAAAGTCAATTATTGGAGCAAAGTACGGAAACCACTAATAGCAGTGTATTTACTTCAAATAATAATCATAATAACGTGTTTACAGAACTGTCTAAAAAAAAAAAAACAAAAAACTCGGCGCTGCTACGACTGGTACACAATCCCCACAGTCACAAAAACATTCCAAAAATTAAGACCAAACCTGGAACCCACTTGATATAGAGGATGTTATTGGATTTGACGAGTTTGTTCAAAGTACGTCATTTTGGGGAGTTGGATCCACTTAAAGATATAAAATATGGCAACCAACTAGTTTTAAAAACAGTGAAATTTAGTACCCCTGAAAGCTTGAAAGCTATTATTCTAGAAACCCGGGTCACGTAGGCAACATTGTTGACCTGTTTTCCCCACCTCTCTGGATACCAACCTGCAGCGCAGTCCTTCCAAATCCATTTTGTGCATTGACGTTTACATTATTTTGCAACAAACTAGTAAGTTGCTCTAGGTCCCCCCTGGCAGCTGCGGACGCCAACTCGTTCCCCCAAGGCTCGGCCATTCTTTAGGGTCCTGACGATCGGGAAAAGATGAATTAGTTGTTTTTCTTTTTCCCCTTTCCTTCGCTCCTAACCAGGCTGCATGATGGCATCGGAGACTGACAGAAGGACTGGGATGGTTAATCTGGAGTAGAGCTTGGTAGTAAATACTAGTAAGATCTGCCTGCCAAAAGCCCGCCCCTCGATTCACACGTGATTATTCAGCAAAACTGAGCCATTGGAGAGGGGCTCCGCTCCTCGCTTTTTAGCTTAACCCCTATGAAGAATTCTGGTGATTAAACTGAGAGATATACAGACACACATATATTCCTGGTAAATTACTCTGGACGTAAAATGTAGGCAGAGCTGGCACGTACCTACACTACAGATCTCCAGGAGGAATGTATGCGGAGATTTAAGGGACTAGGTTAGGGCAGAAAATACCGTGGAAAAAGAGACATTTAGGGGGAAGAAAAGGTATTAACCCACCCTTGTTCACAGTAGTGACTTGAGCCGCGCGAGCCAGTACCGCAGGGGCAGGTCCTCGGAGGGGCTCGGTCTCCATCCGTCTCGGCGAAGGGGTAGTTCTGAGTCCTCCGCTGCAGGGAGAGCGCCTCGGTGGCTAGATGCTGATGTGCTCCGGGGGTTAAAGATGATCACCAAAATCAAACGAGAGTAGCAGTTCCGTGGCCCTCAAGTTATAGGTCGTAAGGACTCCTCCGTGGCCTTCGATTCTCCGGATGAGTCTTAATCCGCGTCCAGGCCGAGCTGCGGGCTAATGCCGTGCGGGAGGGCTCCGGAGCCCGCCCGCCGGGCTACCGCAGCCCTGCCGAGCCTGAGAGGCCGTGGGAGCCAGGCTCGGCGCGCGTCTCCGGAGACGGCCGGGCGCGCGGCGGGCCCCCGGCAAGCCGGTCATGCCGGCCCCACCGGGTCCTGGGACGCCCAGCAGCGTGAGGAAGGGGGAGAGAGATGCGGGAAGTGTCTATGGAGCCCCGGCTGCTGAGGCAGCGCGCTGCAGCATCGCGGCTGCACAGGGCAGCCCACCGGTAACTTCCCGCTTACAACCGAGCCAGTTCAGACTTCCTAATGTAGAAGCTCACTGAGCGACCGCCGCTTCTTTTCCTTCCTTTCCCGGTTTTCTGAGAGCTCCAGAGATCGGGAGGGTCCTAGGAAGTCTCAGGCCAAGCTCTGAGTGTTACGAGTCGCCACAATTCCAGGGCGCAGCCAGTTCCGCCCTCGGCGAGAGCTCAACGGCTTCGGCGCCCTGTGCCACTTCGCCAACCTCTCGCAGTCCCCTGGCCTGTGCCCCCAGCCTGTGCCGCCGATAGGGCAGCGGCCGCCAGCCAGCTGTGCGCGGGAGCCTAGCTGGGTAGCACCGCTTCCTCCCGAGCCGCAGCGCTCCCAGTGACAGTTTCTTTTGTAGCTGGTCCCCCCCAAATCACTGGTCCCTGCTCCCTTCACCCCTACAGACACTTGTGCGTCGTGCCCCTTTCTGGTCTTTTCCTTCCCTCCCTAGCTTCTTTTTTCGCTCAAACAATTGCTGCTTCTGTTGCCGCTGCAGAGACGGTGCCGGTTTCTTCTCCCTTTTTTCCGACCTCATCAGCTTTTTTTGAAAAGAAAAAAATTGAGCGCTTTTTGAGTTGAAAAACCCGCCCCCATTTTAACGGCAGAGTTTTAAGGAGGCTCGGCGGAGTTACAGCACCGCGGGAGCGGGAAGGCAGGGCACCGCCCACGCCCCGCCCTCCGCCTTGGTGGCGCTCGAGCTCTCAGCCCGGTTCGCCCCGCCCCCCGCCCCGCGCCCTTTCTCCCGCCTCCCGGCTCTCCGCTTCCCTCGCTGTCTTCTGCGCTGGCTCCCACCCGCCAGCCCAGCGGCCAGGCCCGGGCTGGAGCGGCTTTCGGCCCGGCGAAGCCGGGTTTGGCTTCCTTTGGCTGGCGGGCGGAATGGAGGGTGCGACGTGAAACCCCGAGCTGTCCTGAGGCTGGCGGGGCCGGAGGTGGGAAAAGAGGCTTGTTAATTAAGGGTGCGGAGAGCCGCAGGGCCTCGGCGGCTGTGACTGTTGGAAGGCAGAGAGGAGGCTGGCGCGGAGCTAGTCTTTCCCCGGCCTTGGCGGGGCAGGCCGCCCGCCTCAGCGCTCCCCGGCCAGGCTCTCGAAGTTCCGGAGGCCAGGCCTACCGCTGCCGCCGCCACCTCCATGGCGCGCTCTGTGCAAACTCGGCCTCCTTTTCTCAGTCCAGCGCTTCGGCCTCGCACCTGCCAGATCAATGCTCAGGGCCGCGGTGGGCTGAGGTGGCCGCGGGAATGGAGAGAGAGACCTTGACTGACAGCAAAAAACTGTGCTCAGAAAAAGCAAAAGTCTTTTCTAGACTGATTGTTACGAAAACTAAAGGCATGGTGTAGGTAAGAAATCACGACGAACTCAAGCCTTTAATGTTCCAGGGACTTGAAACGGAAATATTCCATTTCTTTGGGGAAAGGGAGAAAAGCAATTAACTTTAAAGCCAAAAATTTTTTTTAAAGTAGGTCTTGGGAAGGGTTTTCTAAGAAGGGCCTTTGTTTTTGTCAAAGTTCTCTCTGACTACTTTAGATGGGACTTGTTGGGGGTGGGGGAGGGGTGTCTAAATGTAAAGGGATAGTATCTTCCCTAATGTTTATTTCAATCGTCCGAGGCACCAGTTCTCTGTACTTTTACTTCCTTTTTTAGCTATGTAAGATTAATTAATTACTGCTTTCTATATTTTTTGCTCTTAAAAATATCCAACACGGTTGCATGATGCACCCAGTGGGCAAAATGAAACCAAACAAAAAGTGACAGGTGGTCTAATTATTACCGGCCTCTAGCAAGCATATTTTCAAGCAACATCTATACCGAGCTCCTTGAGGTACACTGTAGGTATTAGCAACGAAACACACCAACAACATCTGGATAGTCATTAGCAACAGATTGCCTGGTAGGTAGGGGAGAGTTCAAACTTTGAACAATCTGGTGGTGTTTCCTTTAACGGAATTGTTAATAGAAAAGTAATCAGATCTATTTTCTTAGGTAACTAAACTTGAAGTGTGAATCAAACGTGAACTACAACACAAGAAATTAACTCCTCTTGCTTCTTACGTGTATTTAGACATTTCAAATAGAACTTTTAGGATTCCATATATACCAGTAAATACCATAAATAGTATAATTTACTTCTGATTATTCTGGGAAATTAGTATGTAATCCTTCAGTATAGCTGGAGGGTGTGATGCTATAGTAGTATTGTTGGCTGATAAGAGATAACTGGCATTAATCCAACTTATGAGAGTTGCTGTCTAGCATTTATTATGGTTTCTAAGAGAAGACAGTGTAATAAGGAAGATTCTTAAATTGTACTCATGTGAAGTATAGGTATACATGGGTTATAATTTTCATGAAATAAAATTCTTTTTGCTGAATAACAAGAAATAAAACTTAGGGTAATTTAAGATGCCTACAGAGCTGGAATAAGTTTTTTGGAGATCCTAAGCACTGAAAAGATTTTGATGTCCCACCAATTCACCTAATGTGTAAATAAAAATAATGCAAGACCAAAACATAAATGTGAAGAAGTCCAACAAGGTTCTGACTTTTCCCGTCTTGACTACTTTAGTGATTTTGCTGAAATATTAAACAATTTAAGGAAGTTGTGTGTGTGTTTTTTTTCACTTTGGCTTTGCTGGTGTCCTAAAGCATATGCTTTGTTTGCTTATTGTATAACCCAGAACTGGCAGTCCAGAGGCACAGAAGTTACAATCTTAGTTCAGAAAGCATAAGTAAGACTACAGAGGACCCTCAATGAAAATTTCATATTGATTGCTAGTTCACTGAAATAGATTCAAAGGTGAGGATCTCTGCGGTCAATAAGCTTAACATTCTAACATGGTATACAAGAAAGATTTACAGTTAAGAATCTACTATATTGAAAATAGTAGTTTGTCTTTTAACACAGTAATGGCACATCTTTCAAACACTGAAACAGAGCCTTTTAGTTGGGTATAAAATACAAATAGTCATGGAAATCTTTTTCTTTTCAGCAATTCATACTTATTTTAAAGGACTTATAGAAAGACTATAATCAAATTATTTTGTGCTTTCCCCCATTTGACTTAAGTATGCATAGTTTCTGAATGAGTAACTTATGGCTATGTGTATATGGTATTTATAATTTATTTACATAGCTTCAAAATCTTCCTTTTGTTATATTTATAGACCCAAGGGAGGTAGGAAACAGGTTGGTACACTCAGGGGAACTTTTTGTCATTTCATTACTGTGGCATAATGAAATGGCATTTGGCATTTTATTTCTAAGATTCAGTAGGCTTTTTCATATGGGTTCTCATACCACTTATGGAAGTCTTTTTGTAAAGTGAGAAAAAAATGTACAGTAAGCAACTCAAAAGTTTATAATAGCAATGATTAATATTTGTGTAGTGTTTCCTGGTTATAACATACAATGTATACATTATTTAATCTTTACAACATCTCTGGGAGGTAAGTATAACTATCCCCTCATTCTTTTCAGGTGAAGGAATTGAAACTTATAGAAATTGTGACTAAGGCCAGTAAGTAGTGGATATAAGATTTGAACTCAGATCTTTGGTTCTCAAATATTAGGCCTTTTCCACTACTTCAGAGTCCAGGACCCTGGAAGCTTTGTGTTCAGAACGCAAAGCATTTAGATTTTTCTCTAAATGCTTCTTCCATTGGCTGGTTTTGGCCTGTATCCTTTCCCCTTTCTCTGTAATAAGTTGTAATCATACATTTAAAAAAAAAGAAAAAAACAGGATCAGGCACTAGTGCCCTAAAGAACATTTTATCATATATTATATAATATGTTTTTGATTACTTGAGTGTGGATCTAACTGTAGTAGCATTAATCTCATGATTTATAATTGAGTAGCAGTTTAAAAACTTGGTTAACTTAATTGAAAGATCAAGGTTAACACCCCCAAAAATAAGTCATGTTGATATCATGTGTCCCTGATATGATGTGATGAGGACATACCATGTTTGTGGTCTCCCCTGAATCCATAAACTCAGCATAATTATGAGAAGACATTATAAGACAAACCCAAACTGAGGGGCATTCTATAAAGTTCCTGACCACTATTCTTCAAAAGTCAAGACTGAGTAATTGTCAACAATTGGAAGAGGCTAAGGAAACAGACCATTAAATGTAGTGTGGCATTCTGGTTTGGACCCTGGAACAGAAAGAGTACATTAATGTAAAAATCCAAATAGAGTCTCTGAAACATAACAGTATTATGCCAATGTCAATTTCTTAGTTTTGATAGCAGTACCATGGTTGTATAAGATGGTAACATTAGAGGAAGCTGGATTAAAGGAGCATTCTGTACTATGTTTGGAAGTATTAGATAAATTGAAAATTATTGCAACTAAAAATTTAGCAAAATATCTACAAATAGCTTATATATATATTTAATTCAGTATTTATTTTAGTAGTAGAGAATTACTCTTGGATATCCAACCATGAATAATTAGGTCATAGAGAAGAATCAATCGCTTCACTATACACTATGGAGGGTAAAATGCGGGGAAGCAACAGGGTAAGTGGAAAGAGCACTAGTTTTGACCTAGCCTCACTGTATATCATGACTTTGGGCACATTCTTAACCTCTCAGAGCAGTTTTTTATTCTGTTTATTACATTGTAAGCATTAAATGAGATAAGATGTGTAAAATACCTGTACATTCTAGACATCCAATAAAAATAAATTCAAAACCTTTGGTTGTTATATACTCAAGACCTTGCCAGGAATGAACTATGGTGAATATAAAAACATGGAGTGAAACGGCTTATAATCTCAAGGAACATTCAGACTTTGAGGAGAGATTAAAACATGCATGGGGCTTCCCTGGTGGTCTGGTGGTTAAGATTCTGAGCTCCCAATGCAGGGGTCCGGTTTGATCCCTGGTCAAAAACTACATCCCACATGCTGCAACTTAGACTTGGAGGAGCCAAATAAAAATAAATATTAAAAAAAACATGCATAGATGAAACAATTAGACAAAAAAATTACAGAGTTTAATTACAGAGTATTAAATTGTGTTGTAAAGATCGTAGAGCAGTGATTAGGAAGGAAGAGAATCCTTGTTGGCTTAGGTTTTATGAAAGAGATTATCCTGAGAAAAGCATTTAGGAACTGGTGTACAAGTAATACTGGAGGAGGGCATGGCAACCATTCCAGTATTCTTGCCTGCAGGAGCCTGGTGGGCTGCAGTCCATGGGGTTGCAAAGAGTCAGACATGACTGAAGCAACTTAGCACATATGCATACATACAAGTAATAGCAACTAATATGTTTGGACAGCTTTAAGGTTTCTGAAAAGTTTTCACAAGCATTATACACTCTATTCACAATCACCTTATGAAGTAAGTTTTATGAGCCCCATTTTAGAAATAAATTGAGACTCAGAGAAGTTTTTTGTTTTTGTCAAGGGGCAGAACTAGAACGCAAGCCTAGTAATGCTATGAAGTCTATGCTTGTTTTGTAAAATATTTTATGCTTCCATGCATTTTCATAATTGTTTTCTCATCACCTGAAATAGTCATGTCAGAAGCTGAAGTCAGAGAGTCTAAGTGACCCATCCAGTTTCACCTAACTAATTAGTTGGGAAAGCAGTACTAGAAACTATATTCCTGAATGTTTAGTGTACTCTTCCCTGGTTTCTACATTACCACATTCTTTTAATTTCCAGATGAAGAGAAGGGAGGGAGAAGGGGAGCAGTACTGGATTTGAATTGGCTCAGATACACATACATTTCATCACAGAGAAAATCTCAACTTTGCAGGATTTGCTCACTTGCCTTGTGCTGAGAACGACACGTATGAATGGGACAAGTGAATTGCCACACTTAAATTGCTGGTAGTATGTTTTTCATCACAGAGAAAATCTCAACTTTGCAGGATTTGCTCACTTGCCTTGTGCTGAGAACGACATGTATGAATGGGACAAGTGAATTGCCACACTTAAATTGCTGGTAGTATGTTTCACCTCATGATTCACATTCATGCTTTATTTTGGAATTACTTCCTTGGGGGGGCAGCAATTAACCAGGAAACCCTTCAATTTATATGACTATGGAGGGTTCTATTCCTTATCTAGCTAATTCTGAGCTAAATACAGACTATTACTTGAGAATTGTAGGCCAGACTATTTTCATTCAAAGAAAAAAAAAGCCCACAGAATAAACCTAGATCTTTGGAACACCACAGTGCTCTTCGTGTTCAGGGAATACAAAGATCTAGGCCTTGATTCTATATGGTGATTTCACTAATATCTATTTCAACTCTATAGCACAAAATTATCAATCTTACTTTCAGGATTTTGTATACTTTCCAAGGCAAATACAAGCTCTAGGTCAATCCAGAAGATATCTTCCCAAGTCAAAGTTGAACAAATTCTATTGTCACTCTTCCTCCAGCGACAATTACAAACCATCACACCACCATCTTTGTCTTGGGATGGATATTCTCACCTTTCTCAGCTTCCATGTTTGCCCCATAACTACCGTGGGAATCTGGTTCTTTCTTACTCCTTGTTAATTATGTCTGAGGATGCAAGGCGTCATCCTTTATACATTATGTCTGAAGATGTAAGCGTCAGGGCTTGGGTTCGAGTGTGACAGTGTGTAAGTGGGTTTTGACAGGTTGACGTACAAGACTGTATATGAAGTTGTATTTTGGTGAAATTTTGTTAGAGAAAATGTACATTTATGAAATGCTGTTAGACGGGTTGTGACTGTGCTGAGTTGGTTTGTGAGGCTTGACGTGTATGTGTGCTACTATATAACAACGTAAGGAGCAGAAACTGATCGCCAACCCAGCCAGAGGGAGGCGGTACCTCAGGCCTTTGCTTAATTCAAACCGGAAAAACCTGTTGCGGGACTCCAAGCTCCCGCAGTTTCAGGTTGGCGTCCCCGCCAGCCGCGCGCAGATCCCCGCCCGGTAGTCGCGCGTCCAGCGCTTGACAGGAGAGCAGTCACGTGGCAGCCGCAAAGCAGCGCTTTGCGACCTCGATGACAGGCAAAATGTGCGACAGCCTTGGCTCTGGCCAACCAGGGGCGGAGGTGGCGGCCTGGGAGGAAGTGGAGGAGGCGGAGGCGGCCGTGGCGTTTGCCCGCCTGCTTTTTCGCTGTCTTTCTCCGCCCCCGCCGGTCTCGCCGCCGCTGAAGAGAGCCGGGTGCGCGCTGTCGCAACCTGTCTTCATCCTGGCCGGCGACAGTAAGACCGGACCCACATCCTTACCAACCTCTCTGTCTGGGCGGCTGCGGAGCGGGCTCCACAGGGCACAGGCGGGCGGCCCAGGCGCCTGAAGGTTACCGAGTGCATGAGCGCCTAGCCTCCCGCACTGCCCCGCCCGCCGGCCCGCCGGCCCGCCCGCCGGCTCGCCCGCCAGCCCTTCGGCGCCCGGCGGCGGCGGCGGCGGCGGCGACGGCCGCAGGAGGCGCAGTCTCCCTCCCAGGTGCGCGCTTCGCTCCCGGAGCCGCGGAACTCGGCGGCCGCCATGACGTCCAACATGGACCGGGAGATGATCCTGGCGGATTTTCAGGTGAAGTACTGGGCCCGATTATCCTCCCATCTCCAACCTCGTGGCTTTCCAGTGCACACGGTGGCCTCTTCCCAGCGTTTGTTTGAGCACAGCAGTGCTGTGTGGTTCAGGTTTTTTTATACAGTACCTGGCTTGGGATGTGTGTGTGTTGTGAACTGTGGGGGATTATGTTATGTTGGGGCGTGTGTAGAATGTGTTATGTACGGTGTGAATGTCGTTTATAGGGAGAGGTTGTATTGTGTTGGGTTGTTTTGTGTGTGGACTGTGTATTGTTTCTTGTATTATATGAAGGGTGTGTAGAGTTTGAAGGTATTAAATCTGGGGCTTCTAAGTATGAGGTGCTTTGGGTGAGGAGTTTGGGTTGTTTATGAGGAGAGTGTGCTGTGTGGAGTGTGGGTGTGGTGTGGGTGTGGTGTATTAAGGGGAGAGTTAAAAAGAATGATGAGGTGGTAAGGGTAGCAGGGCATTGTGCTGGTTTTGAAGGGGAAATAAACATTTGAGACTTTGATGCCTTATTAGAATCTTTGGGTATAGGAAGATGAGGAGTGTATATATCAAAGTGAGTTTACAAACTGTGAATTCACAAGTTGAATAAATTACCAATCCATGCTTTTGGACTCCTTTCCTCTACAGATTTGAATTACTTGGTTGGTGTTCTTTCTCCAGGAATAATTTAAAGGATGAGCTAAGATATTTCTTAGTGAACCCAATTGTAGTGCCACTGGCATATAATTGTTTTAGGGAATTCCTTTGAAAGTAGAGTTGTATGCTTCATGAAGCATTTGAAGTTAGAATACACTGTAAACACCACTTTTGCCTTTTGATGTTTGAAGAAAATGTTGTAGTGAGATGTTTTTAATCATTTATTTTGGCATTAACTTAGAAGCTTCAGTTACATATAGGCAGGCATTTCCTTCCTTTAACGCTGTCATCATTGCACATGGTCTCACATTAGCTTAGTAGGCAGTATTTTTTCTAAATGATATTTTGTAGGGCTTTTATTCTTTCTTTGACTTTTAAAGTTA
>SJYT01015410.1:0-118748 GCA_006410635.1 Cephalophus harveyi | reverse complement strand
TCTGCTTTTTCTAAAACCAGCTTGAACATCTGGAAGTTCACAGTTCACATATTGCTGAAGCCTAGCTTGGAAAATTTTGAGCATTACTTTACTAGCTTGTGAGATGAGTGCAATTGTGCAGTAGTTTGAGCATTCTTTGGCATTACCTTTCTTTGGGATTGGAATGAAAACTGACCTTTTCCAGTCCTGTGGCCACTGCTGAGTTTTCCAAATTTGCTGGTGTATTGAGTGCAGCACTTTCACAGCATCATCTTTCAGGATTTGAAACAGCCCAACTGGAATTCCATCACCTCCACTAGCTTTGTTTGTAGTGATGCTTTCTAAGGCCCACTTGACTTCATAACATCACAAATATTCTACTATAAGTATCAGTGACTTTCCAAACTCATCTGAGAAAGGAAGGAATGAGGAAGGGGAGATCAGGCTTGAAGACCTGGGACCCACACTGGGCGGGCTGGAGGACACAACAGATGGACAGAAAAGGCACAAGTTTGGGAACTGAGGAAACACAATAAAGGAATAAAGTGGAAAGTTGGTGAGGTGAGGTGGCTCAGGATCCACGCCTTCCCCATCACGTCCCTTCCAGTTCAACTCTTTTACACAACCTTCCAGGCCAAGTCCAAGCAGACTGTTAGGATGAAAGGGACAAGAAGAGACAGTGAGTGTGGAGGGACTTCAGGAAGGAAAAACCCAAGTGCTTGGAAACTAAGTGGGCTAATTATCACTAAAGTGATCGTGACTTGATATATATTTCCTTTCAGAATTACTTTTTTGAAATTGAAGCATAGGTAATTTACAATGCTGTGTTATTTTTTGCTGTTCTGGAATATAATTCATCACACACATATATATTCTTTTTCATAAGGTTTATCACAGGATATTGAGTATAGTTCTTTGTGTTATACAGTACGAATTTGTTGTTTATCTACCCTGCATATAATAGTTTGCATCTGCTCATCCCAGACTCCCCATCAATTCCGTCCCCTGCCTCCCCCTTGCAAGCACAAGCCTGCTTTCTCTGTCTGTGAGTCTGTTTCTGTTTTGTAGATAAATTCATTTGTGTCATATTTTAGACTCCACATACAAGTGATATCATACAGCATTTTTATTTAGGAAGAAGACACCTAGAAAGAGAAAGAGACAAAGACAGAGATCACAACAAAAAGTCAGCCCCTGACACTGCAACACTTCTCAGCCTCAAGCGCTGCTTCTCCAAAACGAGCTGACGATGACATGATATCGGAACACTGCTTCCTACTTCCTTTCTTGGAAGTTCACAGTTAACATCAACACCTAAACAACTCAGGGAAGATTTGAGGTGAAGGGAACCTGTCTAACCATGTTACCCCAGTATTTCCTAAATGATTTCACCATAAAACCCTTTCCCTTCCCTTATTACCATCCCACGCCCTATTCCTTGGACTAAAGCTATGTATCTCTAATGGTAAGATGTTAGTGACCTTCTTGAAAGGGACAAGAAGAGACAGTGAGTGTGGAGGGACTTCAGGAAGGAAAAACCCAAGTGCTTGGAAACTAAGTGGGCTAATTATCACTAAAGTGATCGTGACTTGATATATATTTCCTTTCAGAATTACTTTTTTGAAATTGAAGCATAGGTAATTTACAATGCTGTGTTATTTTTTGCTGTTCTGGAATATAATTCATCACACACATATATATTCTTTTTCATAAGGTTTATCACAGGATATTGAGTATAGTTCTTTGTGTTATACAGTACGAATTTGTTGTTTATCTACCCTGCATATAATAGTTTGCATCTGCTCATCCCAGACTCCCCATCAATTCCGTCCCCTGCCTCCCCCTTGCAAGCACAAGCCTGTTTTCTCTGTCTGTGAGTCTGTTTCTGTTTTGTAGATAAATTCATTTGTGTCATATTTTAGACTCCACATACAAGTGATATCATACAGCATTTTTATTTAGGAAGAAGACACCTAGAAAGAGAAAGAGACAAAGACAGAGATCACAACAAAAAGTCAGCCCCTGACACTGCAACACTTCTCAGCCTCAAGCGCTGCTTCTCCAAAACGAGCTGACGATGACATGATATCGGAACACTGCTTCCTACTTCCTTTCTTGGAAGTTCACAGTTAACATCAACACCTAAACAACTCAGGGAAGATTTGAGGTGAAGGGAACCTGTCTAACCATGTTACCCCAGTATTTCCTAAATGATTTCACCATAAAACCCTTTCCCTTCCCTTATTACCATCCCACGCCCTATTCCTTGGACTAAAGCTATGTATCTCTAATGGTAAGATGTTAGTGACCTTCAAATAAACAAGGAAGACCATCTTGTCAGGGTACCTGCCCAGGTGTTCATGTGTGTGCGTGTAAGTCACTCAGTCGTGTCTGACTCTTTGCAACCCCATGAACTGTAGCCCACCAAGCTCTTCTGTCCATGGAATTCTCCAGGGAAGAGTACTGAAGTGGGCTGCCATTTCCTTCTCCAACCTCTCCAGGTACATCCCCACATTAATTGACCCAAGCAGAGTGACTACCCAGAGCCAGAACATAGGAGAGCGTGGGTCTGAGGTGAGAGCATCCAATCTGGGGCAAAACAGTAGGTAACGTGAAGGGGGTGCCCGCTGTTCAGGCCAGCGTGAAATCTGAAGTCCAAGGACAGCAGCTGGATATGGGGTCAGGCACAAGCCATAGGACCAAGAGCAGGAGATAAATTTTGAGAGCTTGCTCACAGTCAGGTAAGGTAAAGTCGCTCAGTCGTGTCAGACTCTTTGCGGCCCCATGGACTGTAACCTACTAGGCTTCTCCGTCCATGGGATTCTCCAGGCAAGAATACTGGAGTGGATTGCCATTTCCTTCTCCAGGGGATCTTCCCGACCCAGGGATCAAACCTGGGTCTCCTGCATTGGAGGCAGATGCTTTAACCTCTGAGCCACCAGGGGTGGGCAATGCAGGTGTTATTGCCCAGTCCCACGGGTAGCATCCTTACCTTAAAAACACCACTTGGCTTCAGAGACAGGTGTCTCTCAAGGGGAACCATGGAGCCAGATGGCATGTAACCACACCTTTGGTTACCTGCCCACAGTCACCAAGAGTAGTAGCAAGGCACTCAGTAACGACTGCTCCAGCACTGTTCATAAATATGGAACCATGGCACTAATTCCAACCAGACAGAAGATTAAGCTCCCAGATACCAGGGGAGTTGACTTTATCGCACGGGCAGAGCCACACTGCTTTAGAGTAGGAGACGGAAAGGACCCTGAATGGACCCATTCTCTCCACCAGTTTTACAAAGAGGATGAAGTCTCTAACCGGCCAGTAAAGATCAAAGTGTATCCGACGCGGAATTTGAGTATCACAGGCCTGTCAGAATGAAGAAATGGGTCATCATATGTGTGCACAGCAATCAGGATCATAAGGAGGGAGAGAGTGGAGGAAGGAAGGGCCCGAATTCTCCAGTCATAGAGACCAACACGTTGACTGCGCACCTGTGACCAGCCCTGGGCTAATCACTTTACCTGGATTATCTCGTTTAATCCTCACTAGCGCTGCACAGCTCACAGCTCGGGAAGGTTAAGAAGCTCGCCCCAGGTCAGGGGCACCCTCAGGGCTGGAACCTGGCTTTAGTTCTGGCAGTTGATCTCCAGAGCCCACATTCAAACACTGCTTTCTTTCTGTCCCCTCATTGCACCCAGGGACACTTCTCACCTCACAGCATTTGCCGGATCCTCCTTCCTTCTCCCGGAGTGTCCTCTCCCCACGATATGGCCTCATCTCTCTTTGCTGACAGTCAGGTCCCCTAACCAGCACTGCCTGATGGATCTTACACCCGGTGGGCTCTAATTAGGCTGAGATTTGATTTCCCATCTTGAGGGGCAGGGAGTGGGACCAGATACCTTGGGCTGGTAGCCCTGGGTGCCAACTATAGCGATCCCCTCCTGATTCCAGAGCCACCCTCCACACCCTGCTCCGTGATGAGATACTGGGTGCTGGGGAGCTGCAAGTATGGAGCCATCACATATGTCTCCATGGGCGGCTCCACGTACAAGCGTGAGAGGGAGACCGGAAGGCAAGAGGAGGAAGAGGCCTGCTGGCTGTTCGGGCAGCGATGACCTCGCCTTAGCTCATGCCCTCCACCCTGAACCCAGCGTACGGCCTGTGCACCCTCCTGCCCCTCAGAAGGATCGGCAGCAGCCTGGCCGGGCCCCTCCAGGAGGTAGATCCCCAGCACCCAGGGGCCCCCTTCTAAGTTTCTTGGCTGCCAGCAGCAGCTGGTCAGCACCCCCATTCTACAAGGACCGGGCCCAGCACTCCGGGACCCTCCTCCAAGCTCCAGGTCTGAGCGTCGCAGCTTCTCTCCTCCTTCCCCCAGCCTGGAGGTGCCAAAGTTCATTCCTCCATGTAGGTTCTTGCCTCAGTCCTAATGCCAGTTTTTAACCAATTCCCTGGGCTGTAACAGAGTAACTCTTTGCTACAATAAATAGAGCAGTTTCTGATTTCCTGAACTGCACCCTGATTCACACGTACCTGGATATCTCAGGATGATCCTGGATAACCCTACAAGCTTGGTTCTCTGTGTGTCATGATAGTGAAAAGGTGGAAAGCACTACTCCCAAACCCCCACTCCCGATCCCCCGATACAGGCCAGGGAGAAGCGGCCAGCAGACAGCAGTCAGAGCTCATCCTCTCGTAGACACACCCACGAAAGTAATTCCAAAATCAGAGTCAAAATGGATGCTCTTGAGCATTTGCTTGTTCTAGACACACATGTGAGTCCTCCTAGGACTGGATGTACAGACTAGCCGCGTGCTGTGCTTAGACGCTCAGTCGTGTCCAGCTCTTTGTGACCCTATGGACTGTAGCCCCCCAGGCTCCTCTGTCTGCGGGGATTCTCCAGGCAAGAATCCTGGGGTGGGTTGCCACGCTCTCCTCCAGACTAACCGTGATTGTCATTAACTTTGTCTGAGTCCACAGGCTTTCCTGAGTGCCAGGGCCACAGGCAGGCGTAGAGGTAAGGGGTCTTTCCTTTCTTGCTCTAACATCAAGCTATTATGACCCAGGAAGATGTAAATTCAGACTCTTTTAAATGTGAAAAGCAAAAAGTCTCAGATTGCAGCCCAGCATCCAGCTTATCTTTTTCTATTAATCAATCACCCAGGATTTATTGAGCACAGAAGGTGCCAGCCCCAAGGCACACACTTGCAGATGCCGGCAGAAGGTAATCTCTCCATAGGCACTTATTTCCCTTCACAGCCCCTCTGGGCTCTCAGTGAGGACTTAAGAGACACGTCTCATAATTTCCCATTGTTGCTGGTCTATTTTTATCCTTCCTGTATGAATCAAAGTGTGACGTACTGTCCCACTGTTCAAAGCCTGACTCTGGTAAAGCTTTTGATATCATTTGATATCTTCAAAAATATATATATGACTTGTTCCCCGGCCTCAAAATCAGATTTAAATGATCTCATCATGAAATACCTTATGCTGAGCGGACAGGTGGGTGATATCAGTGCGTGGAGAATTTACAAAACCAGCAACTTGCAAAGCCAGGTCTGCACACTCTAGGAGCTGGACCCCTCGTAGAAGAGAGGTGCCGACCTGCTGTCCACACCAGGCTTGGGCCAGAATTGGCCAGTTCTGTCCTGGAGACCTAGAGATCATTCCAGGTGGACAGATTAGGAATTAATCATTTAGGGCAAAATGCATCCTAATAATGGCAACTTAATAACAGTAATAATAAATATAATAATAACAATGATAATGCTTAGTAATTCTTTAGTACAAATCAAAGTTCTGTACTTATGTTAACCCATTAAAATGGGTTGAATCGTGTTCCCCTAAAATTCATATATTTAAGCCCTAACTGTTCATGTATTGAAGCCCTAACATCCAGTACCTCCAAATGTAACTGTGTATTTGGATCATGGTCTTTAAAGAAATAGGTAAGTTAAATGGGGTCCCTAGGGTGTGCCCTAGTCCAATCTGATTGATGTCCTTTTAAAAAGTGGAGATTAGGACGTAGAGAGAGGGACCTCGTGGGAACACAGCCACAGAGGCTTTCTGCCACCTGAGGAGAGAGATTCTAGAAAAAAAACAACCAAATTTATGACTTGATCTTTGTCCTCTTGCTGCCAGAACTATGAGAAAATAAATTTTTTGTTCTTTAAGCCACTGAGTTTGTAGTCCTTTGTCAGGGCAGCCCTAGCAGAACAATACACCCATGAACTTAAAAAAAAAAAAACAACTTCCTATGGAGAAAAATATACTTTGAAAAGATACATGTACCTTAATGCTCATTGCAACACTATTTACAATAGCCAGAACATGGAAGCAAACTAAATATCCATCAACAGAGAAATGGATAAAGATGTGGCACATACATATACATATATAACATATATAACATACATATACATATATAACATACATATACATATATAACATACATATACATATATAACATACATATACATATATAAACAGGATCCCATTTAACTACTCACCCATAAAAAGTAACAAAATAATAACGCCATTTGCAACAATACGGATGGACCTGGGGGCTTCCCTGGTGGCTCAGAGGTTAAAGCGTCTGCCTGCAATGTGGGAGACGTGGGTTCAATTCCTGGGTCAGGAAGATCCCCTGGAGAAGGAAATGGCAACCCACTCCAGTATTCTTGCCTGGAGAACCCCATGGATGGAGGAGCCTGGTGGGCTACAATCCACAGGGTTGCAAAGAGTCAGACACGACTGAGCGACTTCTTCTTCTTCTTCTTGGAGACTGTCACACTAAGTGAAGCAAGTTAGACAGAGAAAGACATATATCATATATCACTGTTATATGGAATCTAAAAAAAGGGTATAAATGAACTTATTTACAAAACAGAAATAGAGTCACAGATGTGGAAAACAAACTTATGGTTACCAAGGGGGAGAGGAGGGGAAGGGATAAATTGGGAGATTGGGATTAATCTATATTTGCTGTTATATATACAATAGGTAGCTAATAAGGATCTATTGTATAGTACAGGGAAATCTACTCAATACTCTGTAATGACCTATTTGGGAAAAGAATCTTTAAAAGAGTGGCTATATGTATATGTATGACTGATTCACTTTGTTGTATACCTGAAACTGTCACAACACTGTAAATCAACTATTGCTCAAAAAAAAAAAAAACACCAAAAACCTCCCTGAGACAGAGGAGGGTTTAC
This sequence comes from Cephalophus harveyi, assembly GCA_006410635.1. NCBI lineage: Eukaryota > Metazoa > Chordata > Mammalia > Artiodactyla > Bovidae > Cephalophus > Cephalophus harveyi. The sequence continues at coordinate 111,555 of SJYT01015410.1, read as the reverse complement.
TCGACTGCACATGTTTCCTCACTTTCAGCTGGTAAAAATGAGGCAGGAAGAGACCAGTGGGCTTTGCCTGGGTCTCTCAATTCCCCTGTGGATGGATGGGATTTCACCTAACTCTCTTGTCTGTTGGCTGAAGCTCTGTTCTTCAGTTGGAGTGATTGGGGACATCAGTATTAAGCAGATATCTTCAAAAAGCAATCAACTCCAGATTTTCCATTATTAATGTGGAATAGAGCTTATACAGAAAATGAAAACACACATATATTTCAAAACCCAATATTAGCCATTAATGTCAACCCAGTCAAACACTCCAGATTTCATCAACTCCTGCTATTTCCCTTTGAGGAAAATCCTAGCAGTGTTATGAATTCATCTATTATCTTTAACTATTCGTAAAGTATCGAGGTTGACAAAGCCCAAACTTCTCTCTGATAGAACCATTCTAAAGTTTATCTATATTCTTGTGGGAGAAATGGAACTTCTAGAGCCTTGGCTTATTTTTAAATGGTAAATGCTAAATTAACATTTTGTAAGATGAATCTGACATGCAAAATGGTTGGTATAGTTTTTTCTTAATCCTCTGTTTCAAAGAGAAGAAGCTGTATTTTCTTAGATCAACCAGCTAAAACCCAGGATTGTATAGATCATCTAGCCTAATAATTTGCTCTTATCTTTTTTCTTTTTAAGCAGAAGACTTCTTTTTTCAAAAACAACATTTTTGTGGAAGTGCGATGTAGAACAAGATGAAAGCTCAGCTTCTCTGGTGGAAAAGAAGATCTTGACCTCTAACACGCAGCCTGCCTCTTGAGCCTTCATCTTTCTTGACTCCGAGGAAAATAGTATGGAAACCACAGACCTATTCCAATCCTCTCATTTTACAGATATGGAAGCTGAGGCCCTGGTTGAAAATATGGCTGTGGCCAAGACTGAGCTTTTGACAATGGCACCGCCAGGCCAGGAACACACAGCTCCTGATTCCTGCGTCATGACCTTTGCATCACACTGTGTTGGTGAGACTTTTGCAGAAAAGGGGGCTCCCTTCCAGGGCCTGAGGGTGGACTCTTGTTTAACACCAGGAGATGAATTATTGGGGAAGACACACATACTGACAAAGGAAAGATTTAATTGGACAGGGGTGCCCGAGGGGAGACCAGCAGAGTAAGGGAACCAGGAGGACTGCTCTGCCATGTGGCCGTCTCGGGTTTTATGGCGATAGGGATACTTTCTGGGCTGTCTCTGGCTGGTCATCTTGCTTGGCCCATATTTAGTCTGACACCAGGTCCTTGCTGGTGGTGCACACATCTCTCAGCCAAGATGAATTTCAGCTCTAAAGATTCTGGGAAGTCGGCAGGACACATTGTAGGCTGGTGTCTCCTCCCTCCTTTTGGCCCCTCCTGAATTTTCCCATTTAGTTTCAGTGGAAGCACCACATGCCTTACTGAGGCCTCCTGTTGTGAGACAGCTCAAGTGATTATCATCATGCCTGGCCAAGGCAGATGGATTCAGTCCGTGGTTCCCTAACAATACCAACTTTGTTTGACAGTCTAGGTCCCAGGACAGCCTCAGTGCTTCAACCAGATGCAACTTTCCCTGCTAGGACTCACATTGCAGTGAGATACATATGTCTGCGTCAGTTACATCAAGCAAGTCTCTTAAGTACCCAGAATTCAGAGGCAGATTTCCAAACACAAGGTCCCAAATGCTCAGGTTAGGCTTCTCTGCTTGAAGAAATATTCCTATACTCTAACTCAGTGGTCCTCCAACTTTAGTATACCTTTAGAATAACCTATGAGTGAGAGGAGGGTGTTAAAAAATAAAGATGCCAGAAATTCTGACTCAGTAGGTTCAGGGTATAACCTGAGGATCCACAGACAGCGCTTCGAGATGCCTGACCTTGATCAGCCTTTGTCTTTCAAGCCTTCACTGGATAACTAAAATTTGCTCAAATTTCAGCAACTACAAAGTTTTCAACACGTCTTCCATGTGACAAGAGCATTATCCTCCTCCCCAGGTTCAGAACATCAAACCCCAGGAGGTATCTCGCTTCTACCGTGGTGTCCTGGCGAATCCACAGCAGCTGGCCGCCAGCTCCGGTGGTCCCCCTGGGAGAAGCAGCAGGACCAGAGGTAAGGAACAGAACTCTGTGTGCATGCAGATCGTTTCCACAGAAAATTAAACAAGCAATAAGGGCCTACAGAAAGGTATTGTGTATAACCACCACAAAAAAGTTCTACTTTAAGGGATAGCTCGTCTAAATTTGAAAGTAATGTTAGCTCTCAAAGGTCCTGCACTCAGATAGGATAGAGGTCAAGTTAAGGAGGAACCAGGAAGGTTAAAAATTCATGGTAAAGATCAAATCTTGCACTGAGAAATTCCTGTGTTGAACTGTGCCAAAACAGGATGCTGTTATTGGTAATTATTATGATGATAATTCATTTAACTAGGAATAAAATAGGGCATGATTGTTTACTTCTGCCTGTTTCCCCAGACAGGCAGAGAAATGAGAAGACAAATCTCAGAGGTTTTACTCTTGGCTAAATGATATAATTTCCTCAATTAACCAGGAATAAACATAGCAACAAAATAATTTACCTTTACATTATACAATAGTTGTAAATAGACTTCTTACACCTCCTTGCATGGAAACGTCAAAGTGGAGACAGGCTGCCAAAGAACTGGAAACATCTTGAGTTTGGTTTCCATCTGAAAAGACACAGTCTTTGGAAACCTGCTCACATTTTCAGCCTTGGCATGAGACTTCCAAAAGCTAATCTTGGTTTCTCTCCTTCGTACTGAACCCATTCCAAGGCCAAGAGATTGCGGGTTGAATTGTGATAAGATAAAAGATGCTTCTGAGTGCCTGGGGGGAAAGGTGCAGAGATACAGAGGAGAGCAGAGTGCCTGTCTGAGAGGAGGTAGACAGTTTGACTGGGTTTTTTGGAGAATCCTTAATATAAACTAGGAATTGCTGGTGGTCCATGAACATTCTCATGATCACAGCAAAACACAGCCTCAGGAAGGGAGTTATTATCACTGTATCAGGCTGCTGGGGGTCCAGGAGTGGAGTACACTAATGTGTGACTCCTCACTCACATCCCAGAGGAAAAACTTTATAACTGTCAAATTTACATGAAATCACCCAGGTATTATACAACCTTGTAAAGCATAAGCTGAAGCCATGTTTCTTCAATAGCAGAGCAGAAACTGCTTTTGTTTTAAATCCTTTAAAGAGGATGTTTTGTAAAGAAATTACCAAGACTTTTGTTCAAGTGAAACCTCTGCTTATCACCATAAATAAAAATCCTTTTTCCCACTGCATAGTTAAATCTCTTTGATGCCCTCTCTCATTCTGTGCTGCCACAGGCTCTTCTTTAGCCTCACACAGACTATCTAGAAGAGGATGCACAGGAGACATGAGCATCTCCAGGTTGTGAAATGTGGCCATGCCCTAAAGTGGCATGATGCTCGCGTTCAGGACCAAGGACAGTGGTCCACGTACTGGCTGCTCCATGGCTTCTAGCCCCCTTTCCTCTCCTCCCCACTCTAATATCTAGTCACATCACACCCCTGAGCAGAGGACTGTGGACCACATGGTTGAGATTAGAAACCAAAATAGGGTTGAACTGCCTTATAAAAATAGGAGCTGTCCCCACCAAAGTTCCACTTTCAATCAGTCAACAGATACATCCAAGTTCAAGAATGGAACCTGTAAAATCCAAAGGGTTTACTCACTGTCGCCTTGGGTAAGTCTCCGCTGCTGACTTAGTTCTGAAGATGGCAGTTGCTGCCTTGGGGGATGCCGTGGCTGAGAACCTTTGTTTGAACTCCAGAGCCGCAGTGGCTGTGGCATGCTCCCCTGGGGACTCACACACTGCTGGGCCAACTCTACCCTGCTTCCCGTGTCTTTGAGATCATAATGGCACTGAGAGAAGCTCAGTCTGAGGCATATGGATCCAACAAACAGACCAAATATGGGCCCACCAGTGTCTTGAAGTGAGATGTTCAACTCTCAAAAGCATGTAGTAAGAAATTTGCTCATTTTTGTACCTTCTGGAGCAAGGTCAGAACACAAGCATTTCTGGGAATAATGTGCTTTTGCAAGATAAAACAGAAGGTGAAGAGGATATAACTACATTACAATTCTGTTAAATATCTTTATTTATAGAGATGAAAGTTAGGAAGCAGGATTAATTGCTGCAATATGAAGAAAGTAGAAACTAATTAAAAATGAACATTTTAGCATGCTATCAAAGGGCTGGGTTCTCTTTGAAGGTGCCCTTTACAAACAGAAAGAGGTTACAGCCTGGAGGAACTATCTTTCTCCTGATTTGGTTACAGATTCTCTCTTTCTCTCCTTCTTTCTCATGCATACACACACACACACACACACACACACACACACACACACACACACACCATATACCTCAGTAAACTTAGAATACTGATATCAGAGGAGAAAGATAAAAGGATGGCAAATCCTAGTTAACCCCAGCTTGCTAACTCCATTCTCTCCATTTCAAGGATGAAATGAAACATGAGAGGCTTGAAGTAAGTTATAGAACTTACAACAAACCCAACAGGGCATCCGGTGCCAACGGTCATGTTCCAGGTCTTTACAGGATCAAACAAAGCCAATAGCAAATAGCCAGCACCCAGAAGCTTGCAGGGAAGAGGGGCCCATTTGAAGGGGCTGAGGGAAGGGAGAGACAATCACAGCAGCCTGTGAATTAGATCATCTGATTGAGCACAGCCTTCCCTCCACTTGAACCCATCCAGGGTAACTGCTTCTTGGAAATCCTCCCAGTGAAGAATAAAGCAGTTATTTCGCACTGCCATGTACTATGCACCCTTGACACACAGGTTATAGTGATAAATAAAACTGGAGATAATATGAAAGGAGCCAGACCCTATCCCTAACCCTGACTCTGACCTTAAACCTTAACCTGCATGCCAGGATCCTTTATTACTTTAATAAAGAAAACATTAATTTGAATAACAAAGATAAAACTTTCTACACACAAAGCCCATGATGTATGGCTATTTTCATTATTAATAATAAAAACTGACCCATTATTTTATATCACTGTAAGATTCCCCTCTGTGACACCTAATTGCTCTTAAACTTACCTCTCTGTCTTCCCTGGTGACTTTATTCACTGCCCTCTTGGGTTTGCTCTGTTGGATGGTTCGGCCTCTTGGGTTGAAAAACATTGATATTCATTGTGCTCCCAAACAGAAAACACCTCTCACATTTGTCCTATCCCTGTTGCCCCAGATCTTTCATGAATACTGCATATCTCTCCCCCACTGACATTCTCCTTGGAAAGACTACCCTCTAGCAGAGCAAGACACTACACAGTCTGCTTGGGGGAGGTTGCCAGTTCTTTGGTTTTTCCAAGACTTATTAACTTGGGCAGGACCTTAGGAAGGGGAGAAAGGCGTGGGGCCAGGCATGAATATGCTCTGGGGGTGGTGGGTCTCGAGAGGGGATCTGGAACTTGGTTTGTTTAAACTCCTGCTTTTCCACTCTTCAGAGGCTCTGTCTACTCTGGCCAAATCAACCATACCAGACAGAATTTCAGCAACACGGTGCTTGCATCTAGGGTCTCGTTCTGTGTGATAAGCAATTTTGCTATCAGTTTCCCCCAGTACTTGGTGCAGAACGTCAGTTGAATTTCAATGTTGTCATGATAAGCTGTGGTCTTCTGCAAATGCTATGTAGATATGCCTGCCTAATGGATCTTAGTTATTCCCACAGAGGAGACTGACTTCCTCCCCTAGGATTTGCTCTGAGTAATTTCTCTTCAGCTCTCTCTTTGGGAACTCAGCTCCCAGGGATGGAGCGAATCAATGCCCAACCATAATCACTGCTCCTTCCAAGGGAAACTGCCCCCCTTGGGCCTCAGAGGCACAGCTAACAGGTGTCTTTTACAGAGGAGAGACTTGATTTCAGATGGCCTTTTTTCTCAGAGATGCAAAGCTGTTTCCAGCCTCTCCGAAGTGTTATAAAAATATATAAATAGGGACTTCCCTGGTGGTCCAGTGGTTAAGACCTTACCTTCCAATGTGGGGGCATCAGTTCCATTCCTGGTCAGGGAGCCGAGACTCCACATGCTCTGGGGCCAAAAAGCCAAAACGTGAAACAGAAGCAATATTGTGCCAAATTCAATGAAGACTTTAAAATGGTCCACATTAAAAAAAAAATCTTAAAAAAATAAAATAATAAATAAACACATACACACACACAGATATATCTGTGTGTGTGTGTGTAAAGCTTAAAAACAGGTCAGGAGAGGCCCTTTGATCTTCACTAACATAACACAATGATGCTGCTGAGGGGAGAAATCACAGAAGCACAAGGGCTTTTCCCCTTGGACAAGGTCCCCATCTGATCGCTCACAAAATCCATTTCCCTGAAGCCCCAGAATTCCCACTCGAGCCTTCTTCTCTGTCCTAGGAGGCCTCCTCTCCACAGTGGCATGCTCCCTTCATGTGGAATTGGAGACGAATCATCATCTTGGAGAAATGACTTTCTATGGGGCCAGCTAAGCCCACTGAGGCTCTCAGCTGAGTGGCAGCTCCCCCCAGCCCCAGATGGAGTTATATGAGGGCCTGTGGAGAAAAAATTGTGGATGGAAGCTGTGGGGGCTGAAATGAGCCAGCCTATTACCCAGTGCCTCTCTGACGGTGTAGGTTAATTTATCACAGGGAATCCAATCACTTCTTATAAAACCAGAGCAGGTTTCATTTAGTTTGATGAGGTATATTGCAAGATTTCAGAAAATCAATTTTACTGAGAGCCATATTAAGCCCCAGGGAATATAACACTACATGTACCTCACATAAGTTTTTGTTATTACTCAGAGGATCGCTGGGGAAATTATATACTTAGTCCAATGAAGGGTAATGGTTACCTTCATTGTCTTGGGCAGTTCTCACCCTGCTTACCTCTGTGAAATAACAAATAAAAATGGTAGGGCTCCAAACTGATACTTACCTAAGCTCTGCAGAGCCAGATGCATGATAAGAGTGAGCAAATGTGACTTGATTTCCCAGAGATGCTAACCCCTTACAGTATGGGATGATAAGAACCCACGCTCAGGTGTTATGGGTCCTATGTATTTTGAACAAAGCCCTATTCTGATGGAGTCCTCTAATTTGAGTTCTCAGAGCAGTATTTGCAAAGGAAGCCACAATGGGCTCAAAATTGTTTTCAACCAATCTGCCAGGTTAATATTTCCCAAGAGGTATATTTCTTAGTGAGAAAATTTTCCTCTAGTGGCTAAGGAACATTTCTATCTATAGTCATGTGGTCTCTTGGAGACTTTGGCTTGTAAAACAATAAATTAACCTAGCTTTTTATGGGGCCCCCAACTTGAAGCTGGTGGCAGGGAGTGCACACTCCATTGGACTTTGGTGATAACTTCCTTCTCCAAAGGCCATTGGAACTGAAAGCAGAGGGTATAGGGAGTGTGTGTTGTTGGAAAGAAGCAGAAGCTTGCTCTGCTTCAATCCAGCTGCGTCCCACAAACACCAGAGCTGTTCTTAGGTATCCTTGGTCTAGGACTGTGCTGTCCAGTGTGACAGTGATTATCCCCATGTGGCTATTTAAACTAGATTACTTAAAATTAACATATTTAAAAATTAAATTCCTCAGCTGCACTTGCCACATGCTTGGTGGATATGGTGGTTACTGGCTACCATCATTGGGCAGCACACATATAGAGCATTTACATCCATCGCAGAAAGTTCTAGTGGACTTTGCTGGGTAGCCATTTAGTTCTTGAGACTTGATAGCTATTACATGGATCTGAGAGTTTAGTTCAGGCTAAAGTCACTGCCCATATGACACAAGCGTCCTTCATTTCCAGATCCTCTTTCACCAGCGTAAACTGGGGCCATACACGACCTCTAGATAGTCTTTGGGTCAAAGAACCTCTCTTCCATCATAGCAGAAACAGCCTCAAGAAAAAGTCAGAACTGTTTTAGAAATTAAGAAATAAGGATGAAAACGTAAGTTGTAGGACAAGCTGGTATTTAGGGATCCAGGCGGGAAAAGGTTTTCATCTGTTCATAGCATTTTCAAAAGCAGAGACATTACTTTGCCGACTAAGGTCCGTCTAGTCAAGGCTATGGTTTTTCCTGTGGTCATGCATGGATGTGAGAGTTGGACTGTGAAGAAGGCTGAGCGCCTACCTAGACAGCATATTCAAAAGCAGAGACATTACTTTGCCAACAAAGGTCCGTCTAGTCAAGCCTATGGTTTTTCCAGTGGTCATGTATGGATGTGAGAGTTGGACTGTGAAGAAAGCTGAGCACCGAAGAATTGATGCTTTTGAACTGTGGTGTTGGAGAAGACTCTTGAGAGTCCCTTGGACTGCAAGGAGATCCAACCAGTCCATTCTAAAGGAGATCAACCCTGGGATTTCTTTGGAAGGAATGATGCTAAAGCTGAAACTCCAGTACTTTGGCCACCTCATGCAAAGAGTTGACTCATTGGAAAAGACTCTGATGCTGGGAGGGATTGGGGGCAGGAGGAGAAGGGGACGACCGAGGATGAGATGGCTGGATGGCATCACTGACTCGATGGATGTGGGTCTGAGTGGACTCCGAGAGATGGTGATGAACAGGGAAGCCTGGCGTGCTGCGATCCATGGTGTCGCAAAGTGTTGGACACGACTGAGAGACTGAAATGAACTGAACTGAACTGTATGCAAGTCAAGGACAGTTTGAACCAGACATGGAATAATGGACTGGTTCCAAATTGGGAAAAGAGTATGTCAAGGCTGTATATTGTCACCCTGCTTATTTAACTTCTATGCAGAGTACATCATGAGAAACACTGGGCTGGAAGAAGTTCAAGCTGGAATCAAGATTGCAGGGAGAAATATCAATAACCTCAGATATGCAGATGACACCACCCTAATGGAAGAATGCGAAGAGGAACTAAAGAGCCTCTTGATGAAAGTGAAAGAGGACATGAAAAAGCTGACTTAAAACACAACTTTCAAAAAAAATAAGGTCATGGCATCACTTCATGGCAAATAGATGAGGAAAATAAGGAAACTGTGACAGACTTTATTTTCTTGGACTGCAAAATCACTGCGGACTGTGACTACAGCCATGAAATTAAAAAATACTTGCTCGACAGTGTATTAAAAAACAAAGACATCATTTTGCTGACAAAGGTCCATATTGTCAGAGCTATGGTTTTTCCAGCAGTCATGTACGGATGTGAGAGTTGAACCATAAAGAAGGCTGAGTGCCAAAGAATTGATGCATTTGGTGTTGGAGAAGACTCTTGAGAGTCTCTTGGACTGCAAGGAGATTAAAACAGTCAATCCTAAAGGAAATCAACTCTGAATATTCATTGGAAGGACTGATGCTGAAGCTGAAACTCCAATACTCTGGCCACTGGATGCAAAGAACTGACTCATTGGAAAATACCCTGATGCTGGGGAAGACTGAGGGCAAGAGGAGAAGGGGGCGACAGAGGATGAGATGGTTGGATGGCGTCATCAACTCAATGAACATGAGTTGGAGCAAACTCTGGGAGATAGTGAAGGACAGGGAAGCCTGATATGCTGCAGTCCATGGGGTTACAAAGAGTCAGACATGACTGAAAGACTAAATAACAACGTCAGTTCTTGCCCTGTACCAAGACCAAACTTTTCTACTGTCCCTTTGTGTCCTATTTTATAATCCACACATACATAATGTTATATGAGATTTGTCTTTCTCTCTGACTTACTTCACTTAGTATGAAAATCTCTAGGTCTATCCATGTTGCTGCAAATGACATTATTTCATTCTTTTTTATGTCTAAGTAATATTCCATTGTATATATGTACCACATCTTCTTCATCCATGCATTTGTTTCCACATATTGGCTATTGTAAATAGTGCTGCAATGAACACTGAGGTCCATGTATCTTTTCTTTTGTAATTAATTTATTTTAAATGGAGGATAATTACTTTACAATATTGTGGTGGTTTTTGCCATACATCGACATGAATCAGCCATGGTGGGATGAGTGGGAAGATTGGAATCGACATATATTCAAAACCTGTCTCTTATACACATCTAGATGTGTATAAGAGACAGGCATGTATCTTTTCTTTTGTAATTAATTTATTTTAATTGGAGGATAATTACTTTACAATATTGTGGTGGTTTTTGCCATACATCGACATGAATCAGCCATGGGTGCACATGTGTCCCCCATCCTGAACCCCCTCCCACCTCCCTCCCCACCCCATCCATCTGGGTTGTCCCAGGGCACCGGCTTTGAGTGCCCTGCTTCATGCATGGAACTTGCACTGGCGATCTGTTTCACATATGGTAATATACATGCTTCAGTGCTATTCTCTCAAATCCTCCTACCCTCACCTTCTCCCACAGAGTCCAAAAATCTGTTCTTTGCATCTGTGTTTCTTTTGCTGTCTTGCATGTAGTAAATATATATTGCATATAGTACATAAAGCTGCAATGAACACTGAGATACATGTATCTTTTCAAATTAAAGTTTTATCTGGATATATGACTAACAGTGGGATTGCTGGACCACACGGCAACTTTATTTTTAGTTTTTAAAGGAACCTATCTATGAAACAGAGACAGACTCACAGTTATAGCAGGCAGACTTATGGATGCTAAGGGGTGGAGGAGAGGGAAGGATTGGAAGTTAGGAGTTAGCATATGTAAATTATTATACATAGATGGATAAACAAGGTCTTACTATAGTAGAACAGGGGACTATATTAAATATCTTGTAATAAATCATAATGGAAAAGAATATAAAAAATAATATATATCTATATATATCTGAATCACTTTGCTGTACAGCAGAAATTAACACAACATTGTAAATCAACTATGCTTCAATAAACTTAAAAAAATCTCCACTGTCAAGAGAGGAACTGCATTCCTCTTGAATTCACATGTTAAAGTCCTAAACTCCAGTATTTCAGAATGTGACAGTATTTGGAGATAGGATGTTGGAAGACATAATCCAAGTAAAATGAGGCCACTAGGGTGAATCCTAGTCCAATGTGATTGGTGTCCTTATAAGAAGAGATGAGTGGGACACTGATGCCCAGGAGACCATGAAATGCAGACAGATGATGGCCGTCAACCAGCCAGCGAGAAAGGCCTTGGAAGAGGCCCATCCTGCCAACACCTTGATCTCGGATTCCTGGCCTCCACAGACTGAGTGGTTTGAACAACAGAAGTATATTTTCTCAAAGTTGTGGAGGCAGCCCTAGTGGAAGAATGTACCTATCATGCAGATTCTTCCCAGAGCAAACCAGAGGCCTCTGCAGCAGAGACCATATGGTTTTTTTCAAATCATTGGGAATTCCCGGGCAGTCTACTAGTTGGGGCTCTGTGCTTTCATTGTGGGTTTTGCTTGAGGAGCTAAGATACTGTAAACTGTGTGGCACACCCAAAAAAAAAACAATTCTTTAAATCAAGCTGGAGATATTTTGAGGATACATTGCCGATCATCACAATTTTTCCCTCAAGCCTAACAAGGTAGCTATTTGCACAGAGGATTATTATGCCTTTTCCTGTAGGGCAATTCAAGCTTTGATGCTACTCACAGAGCCAGTGGGGAACTGGAACTCAGAAGTGACAGACAAATTACCCATGAGAAAGGGCAGAACATTTCAGAAGAGTGTTTAAAAAATCATTTTGCCTTCACTGATATTTTGCTGCGACATCCTTTATTGATTTCTACATGTCAACTCTAAATTAGATCTGTGTGTGTGTTTACACACATTGGGTAGAGTTAAACACATTCACAATATATGGATTTAGCAGCTATTCATATAGTCACTCCTTTTCAAGGTGTTTAACAAAAATTAATTAATGTAACATGCAACCAACCGTACGTTCAACATAACAGCCCACAGGGAATGTGATGCAAACTTTAAAACCCAGTGAAGTTCTGATGCTAATATTTTTTGTTTGTTAGGATTCCTGGGGGAAATGCCCAGTTGTCAACTCCTAAAGAGAGATGGGAATATCTAGATAAGAGAAGGTCTTGGATGTGGGCGCGCTCAGTCATGTCTGACTCTTTGAGACCCCATGAACTGTAACCCACCAGGCTCCTCTGTCCATAGGATTTTTCAGGCAAGAAAATTGGAATGGGTTGCCATTTCCTACTCCAGGGGATCTTCCTGACCCAGGGATCAAACCCTCGTTTCCTGTGTCTCTTTCATTGGCAGGCAGATTCTTTACCATTGAGCCACCTGGGAAGGGCTTAATATTATCCAATTAGTTATCTGTGTATCTTAGCCTTTTCTGTAATAGAAATTTTTTCCAATTTTTTTTCTGGCAACATTGCAATCTTGCATTACAAAAAAATTTTTTTTCTGTCAGATTGAGCAAAAGAAGCATCATGCAAGTAACAGTTTGAAACAAAACATTTGCATGACATTTGAGAATTACAAGATGTTTTTAGAGCCAAAAGTTTTATTCAATGCTCACCACACTTTTTAAAGTTAGGTTATTTCTCCCATTTTGCAGATAAGGTAACTAAAGATTGGAAAGCTTAAGTGACCTTCCACAACTTTCACAGCTAGTTCCATAGGGAGCCAAGACAAAAGTTTACGTTTGGGATTTTAACCGTCTGTTACATGTCTCCATATGCCTTTGTCCTTCCACCATGGCACACCATCCCAGGAGAATGTCCCAGGGGCGCCTCTCCATGTAGCTGCCCTCACCCTTCATCAGCGCTGTCCACGGTGGGCTTCTACCTGAGAAGATGGTTCTACAGACAGACAGGTAATTCCAGGGGAGACAAGGATGAGACCCAAGGCATCTCCACAGAGGCCATGGTGAATCCATTCCCAAATCTCTCCTGTCTCATCCCACTGACCTTCGCCTACCGAGTGAGGTGGAGTTAGGAATAAGGCATCTAGAGTGGGGAGTGGGCTTCAGTGGCCAAGGTGTGAAAAGCTGAGATAAGCTTCCTTCCCTAGCGTCACCTGCAGTCTTTACCACCTGCCTTGCTCGTCTGGAGTTAGCCCTGACATGCCTTCCATGATGCTCAACCACCCCGCACTGGGGAAAATTGCAGAGGTATTCTGGTGCTGATCTATGATACAGGACCTGCCCTTGCCCTCAGCCCCCTTCTCAAGAATGCTTTTTGAGCACAACCTTCCTGGCTTCCCAGATTGGTACTCGCACTTAGTGGGCCAGTCATGCTACCTGGACCACATCTGATGCTACGCTATTTGGTGTCCCAACCAATGCAGGCAGGTCACAGGGATGGCCAATGAGCTCTGAGGAGGCTTGGCACAGACTCGGCCCAATAGAGCTGCTCTGTATTAGATGATGATGAAGGGACCTAATCAGACATCTCTCTTAGCAAACATGAATGCTGTGTGTGCACTCAAATAACTCACATTCTCTCCTCTCTGGACCTGAGAGAGCTGAGGACCTGAGCATCTGTGGCTAATGAAAACCAGGAATCCTATTGTGTTCCTTTCCTTTGTGTCCTGGAATCAGCCCCCGTCACCCAAGGAGGTCCAGGTATCTCTTCTGGACAAGTTGAATAACCCCCTTGATGGAGTATGGTTCTAGGTCTCTGAGAAGTTCTGGGAGGCTACAGAGAAATACAATACACACAAAAATAACCTCACTAGATCACCAGAGGGACACTGGCTAAGATGCCAATTTTTCTTTAAGATGCCAATTTTTAAGTTATTCTTTCCCAAGTTTTGATTTTTCTGCTTGCGCCTTGCATCGTTGGGCTAAGAAAAAAAGGTATTGAATGTTCTCCCCAGAAGACTCCTGCAGAAAGCAGCTGAAAAGTGTCAGAACAGACAACGCAGAGATCACTGCTTTCTTTCAGGTCTGATGCCCGATTTCCCTTCAGGCCCTGGCTGTGGACAGTAGTGATCTGCCTAGAAACCAGGCATGTGTTAATTTGCATGATTGTTTTAACTAAGTAGCAGCCACTCCATCCCAGTCCCCAGTATAACCTAAATTAGTTCAACAAGAGTAGGTCGTTTAATTTGTACGTTATTTACATTTGCTAATAAACAAGCAATTTGAGTTTTAGCTCAAATTTTCTCTTGGGGACAGAGCCAGATCTCTGCTGAGAATTTGACCTGGAGAAATCACCCTGTGTATTCCTCTCATCCCAGATATCAACTCTGACCCACTCTTCGAGTTTTCATACTGAGAAAGTCTGGGTGGAACTTCTCTCCAGCAACTCCACACCCCCATTCATTGAAAGGACTGATGCTAAAGCCAAAGCTCCAATACTTTGGCCACCTGATGGAAAGAGCCAACTCACTGGGAAAGACCCTGAGGCTGGGAAGGCAGACGATGAGCTGGTTAGATAGCATCACCGACTCAATGGACATGAACTTCAGCAAACTCTGGGAGATACTGGCACAGGGAAGCCTGGCATGCTGCAGCCCATGGTCACAAAGAGTCAGACACAATTGAGTGACCTAATAACAACAGTCCTTAGGCTCAATTCAGACTGCGCAGGTAAACAGCCCTGTCTCACCCAGGTTCCTGTTGGAGCTCACCTTGGCTACCAAAGGGCCCTGGCTGCCCCTGTCCTGGGAGGCCTGGGCTTCCACTGAGCTGAGACCCAGAGCTCTGGCGTGCCCATTCTCAGATGGGTTTTCTGCCTGTGTCTAATTTTTCTTGGTTTCTCCCTGGCTACCTGCCTAGTTGGTCATGTTTCTTTCTAAAATTGTGCCTGTCTACTCCAGCCCTGCAGCCCCTCTTTCTGAGACTACCATCTCATCATGAACTTAGGATCTGCCAGATGTGGTCACCCCTAAAAGGATCCTTGGAGTCTCTACCACTGAGTTTTGTCCACCTATTAAGGGTGACCACAATCAAAATGTTAGTAATAACACAGTAAAAATACTAGTAATAATAGCCGGCATTGATTGTGCTATTTCTTTGTGTCAGGAATTTTGCAGAAGTTAATGTTCACATAATTGGATGGTGGAGGAGACAAGCTCAGGAAAGTTAAGCATCTTGTCCTAAGTCACAGAGAAAGTCATGAAGAGCTGGAATTTATTCTGTCTGGATTCAGGCCCCCCATGAAACCATGCTCACGTCACTCACCTCCCAAACCTGTTTAATTATCGCCCACTGCTGCCTCCTAAGCTCACTTCAGGGTGGGGAGAGCCAGTACCGCTGGCTGGTTTAGTTTGGGTGTTAAGGACCAGGGATGGCTGTCAGGAAACCCCCAGATGTGACTACAGCTGTGTGGGACCCGAGCATCAATACTGAGTCCAGTCAGAGAGAGGCCTGAGCCTCACAGTCAGAGATGTGTGCTGACTGGACAAAATACTTTGCAGACACTCTCCACCCTATATGAAAGGAGTATAGACATATATGCAGCGGAATAGTACTCAGCCCTAAAAGGAATGAAATTGTGCCATTTGCACAATTTTGAATGGACCCAGAGACTATCATTCAGAGTGAAGTAAGTCAAGAAAGAGAAAAACAAATATGGTTTATTAATGCATATATGTGGAATCTAGAAAAATGGTACAGATAAACTGATTTGCAAAGTAGAAATAGTCACAGATGTAGAGAACAAACATATGGACACCAAGAGGGGAAAAGAGGGGTGGGATGAGTGGGAAGATTGGAATCGACATATATTCAAAACTATACATAAAATAGGAGACTAGTGAGAACCTACCATATAGCACAGGCGATTCTGCCCAGTGCTTTGTGGGGACCTGAATGGGAAGGAAATCACAAAACAGATGGGGTATATGTATCCGTATAGCTGATTCGCTTTGCTATACAGCAGAAACTAACACAGCATTGTAAAGCAACCATACTCCAATAAAACTTTATTTAAAAACCCAGTGAGGTCTGTAGCTGTCCTCTTAGAGATGGCACCCAAGGCACTTTCTCCAAGTGGCCATAACTGCAGTTGAGTCAGGGGATCTGGCTGCCTGATGCCAACTAGAAAGATAGTAGCATCGTACCTGCAGGTGACCCTCACTCTGCTCAAATGATCTACAGTAGAAGGTAATGGTGGAAGCACTGAAGGGGATAAATTCTGGGCTGTCATTCAGCTTTCAGAAAAGGTTATTTGTTTCACGCTGGTTGCTAATGAATGCAGTGATGTCATGAGGTGTTATGAGCCTTACCCACCCCAAACTGCTTTTCTCCACCAAAAGGAACCCAAGAGTGGTGTGTGACATCTGGGTCCCTTCCCTCCATGGCTTCTTTGCAGCACCTGAGGTTGGTCCCTGGGCTATAACCACTTTCCTTGGGCATATTCTTAAAAGAAAAGAGACCAGCCCCATCAGTGAAGCTCCGTGAGCAGCTCTTCTTTCCCAATACCTCTTCTCTGAAAGGACGTGGCACTTCTATTTTACAACAGTTTCAGCCCTGCTCTTCGCTATGGTTCCTGGGGCTTGCAATGGGCTCCTGACCCTGAGGAAAAGTCAGTGACAAGAAGAAGGGCACCACTAAGGACTGGATGTTTGTGTTCTCTGAAAATTCACATGTTGAAACGTGAACCCCCAAGGTGATGGTAATTGGAAATGAGGATTTGGGATTAATCAGATCATGAGGCTGGGCCCTTGTCTGATGGGATTAGTGCCCTTATAAAAAGAGACATGGAGCTCTCTCCCCTTCTACACGCCCCCCTCCCCCCACTTCCCCATGTCAGGACACAGAAAGAAGGGAGCTGTCTGCAAGATGGGAGGAGAGTCCTCACTAGAAGCTGAACTGGACATCTTGATCTTGGATTTCCAGCATTCAGAACCACGAGAAAATTAATTTCTGTTGCTTAAATGCCCCAGTCTATGCTGTTTTGTTATGGCAGCCCAAGCAGACAGAGATCTGCAGACAGAAGCCGCAGAACGAGAGAAAACCCAGTAGGCAGCTTTAGTCTAGATGCTGAAGTGGCCAGCCTGCTCATGAAAAGGCAGAGCTCGGCAAGTCCTTCTTCCGGCCATCCCTGCCTGTTTACAGGCAGAAGCAGCAGCTGCCTTCAGCTGGAGGCTTGACGTGCTCTGAGAGTTCCCCCTGCCACACACACCTCTGTGCCACAGTGCTGGGGCTCCCTGGCCCTCACCTGGCAAGAAGTCTCCCTGCCGAATGGGCTAATGGGTTTGGAGCAAAGAAGACTCTGGGGTACTGACCATCTCAGTTGTTAACAGGGCTTCTCACTTGTTTTTTTGTGGCTGCAAAGACTTTTCTTTGAAGTAATTTAAGCGAGGCAGGAACTCATTGGCTGGTACCTTGACAAGATCACCAAGGTCTTCAGATCTTAGGGTTCAGGAGCGCAACTTGTGAGTTCATGGGAGTTCTGGATGATTGGTTCAGGCTAATCAAACTCATGAAACTAGCTGACAGCTTCTGAGTACATTTTTTTTTTCTAAAATGGAAAGTATTTTTGAAAAATGAAATTGCTAACTCAAGGCAAGGTCACAGAGCGGGGCATGGGAAGATTTTTAATGGTTGATGTCATCAAGCTCTAATGAGCCTCTGCCCTAATGAGGAGCACCTCCTAGTGGGCCAGAAGACCTGGGACCGATCAAAGCACCCACCCCTCTGGCCAGGGCCAGAGACAAATAGTAGCTCTTCAACTTGTTCTTCATCTTTATGCTTTTAAATATCCCAAGTAGAGCAACTACTCGTTTCTATCATTAATGTGGTACTGTTTCCATGATTAGTATTTCCATCAGTTCAGTTCAGTCACTCAGTCGTGTCCAACTCTTTGTGACCCCATGGACGATGCACACCAGGCTTCCCTGTCCATCACCAACTCCCAGAGCTTACTCAAACTCATGTCCATCGAGTTGGTGATGCCATCCAACCATCTCATCCTCTTCTCCTCCTGCCTTCAATCTCCCAGCATGAGGGTCTTTTCCGATGCTATTTACTATTTATATCATTTACTATTACAATGCTACTTACTATTTATCTCGGATCAATGACATTTAGTTGTGTCTGGGGAGTCTGTCTCAGCTAATCTGAGCACACTCCAAGTCATCTCTTCAGCAGATGGCTCGTCTCATCCGTGGGATGGTAGGTCTTTAGGGCTTCAGTTTCAGTTAGTGGCATTCCCCATGCCATCCTTTTTGGGATACAGTGATGAAATAATGCAAGGTTTAATAAATATGAGATTGACAGGAAAGAAAATAATTGGAGAGGTTCTGTTTAGATTTGAAGTAGGTCGACTCAACTTCCTCTTATCTCAGTTTAGAACTGGGTGCCAAGGTCTTTCATCAGTCAAGGCTGGGTCTCCTTTTTTTAATTCTTATTTTATTCTGCCTTTTTGGCCACACCAAATGGCATGTGGGTTCTTAGTTCCCACAACCAGGGATCAAACCTTTGCCCTTTGCAGTAGAAACTTGGACCAGGCTTAATCACTGGGCCACCAGGGAAATCCCAAGGTTGGGTCTTATTACTGATTGGTCCTGCAAAACTACAGCTATTTTCACACGCACCATTCCCCCAACAGCTGACAGAGAGAAATGAAGCACATACACAGAAATGAAGAAGCAAGAAACTCACGTTGCTTGTAGAGAGACAGCTACCCCGTTACCGGTGCGCCTGCATGCACAGCCCCAGGCGGTGGGCGAGGGAGCAAGGGATGGAAAGGTGACTTCTCTTGCAGGTGGTCCTGTTCTAGTTTCAGCATTGTTAGGCTTCCCATGTGGCTCAGCTGGTAAAGAATCCACCTACAATGAGGGAGACCTGGGTTTGATCCCTAGGCTGGAAAGATCCCCTGGAGAAGGGAAAGGCTACCCACTCCAGTATTCTGGCCTGGAGAATTCCATGGACTGCATGGGGTCACAAAGAGCTGGACATGACTGAGCAACTTTCACTAAATAAGGTCATTAAGGACACTGAAAGCACCAACTATTTTACCCTCAAAGACTGGCAATTCCAGAAAAGTTTGGTGTTTTGGAGACTGATCTAAACTGGTCACGACCTTTGGCCAGGCCCCTGCTTCCTGTACCTTGTAGATTGCTTAAAGAGATGCTCAAATGTCTATCCTTTTGCCACTCCTGTATTGAATGAGAGCCAAAGTGACTTCTTTGCACTTCAGTCCTCCTTTCCAGTAAATGCCTGTTTATTCTCTGAAAGTATAAGTGGATTCGGGGATTTTTTGACCCACCATAACTCTAAGAAAAACTCAATATTTGTTATTCTCAGTCTTAATGCCTGCTCATGGTGATTTTAACACTGCGTTTTAAAATGGCTTTGGTATTTTAATAATACAATCTTCTTTCTGGTATAGTGGAAACATTACATTATTCAATATATCCAATTGCAATGCATTTTTCTTTGCCCTTGTGGTGCATTATTACTGTGTACTCTTCATAGAAGTATAATTTGGGGAGCAATTTTCCAGCAAACAGTTGAAGGTGTTGTGTTACAAATGGAGTTGATGTGTTGCTCTGCTCATGGAACCGCACTGCAAGGCCAAGAGGCTTTTTCAGGGTAAACTGTCATAGTGCAGTGATCCCAGTGGAACCCCAACCTCCCACCTTGCTCTCTCCAGTCAGCCACACTCCACCTCAGAGGTCTGACTTCCAAAGTCAGCTTCTGGTATCCAAGATGCACGGCCACATACAGGGCCCTGGCTGACTGTCTTCTTGAAGCTATTTTGTCTTTAGCGTGGGGTTTCTCTTTGGCAAGGTCAACTTTATCATGTCCTACAACTGGATTTGGCTTTCTCAAATACAGAACTCATGCATGTGGTCAACAGATTGCTTTCGACCCACAACTGTGGGGTTTTTACTTTTTTAATTACAATATTTCAAAACCATTAAAAAAATTACGGTCCAAGTTTGAAACTCAGGAGTTTGCACTTCCAGGACTCCCAGATTATCTCAGCAGTTATGCCACGAAGTGAAGGTTTTCCTCTTCGAGGAAGAAACATCTTCTCCAGGTCCTCATAGATCCCACTAGTCCCTCCTAACAGACTCTGAGATCTTCACAGGTAATTATGCCTGCCTATTTTTGCAAGCATTTAAGACTGCAACCTCAGCTTTTATAGCTGTGACAGGTAGAATTCTAAGAGCCGTCCACCAGATTCCAGCTATCTTGGGTACATACCTATCCCCTTATAGAATCCTCTTTCTTGGAGTGTAGATAGCACCTGTGAACAGCAAGATCATACCAGTCAATCCTAAAGGAAATCAGCACTGACTATTCATTGGAAGGAGTGATGCTGAAGCTGAAGCTCCAGTACTTTGGCCACCTGGTGCAGAGGGCTGACTCACTAGAAAAGACCCTGATGCTGGGAAGACTGAGGGCAGTAGGAAAAGGGGGCAACAGAGCATGAGATTTCTGGATGGCACCAATGACTCAGTGGATGTGAGTTTGAACAAACTCCGGGAGGGTGAAGGACAGGGAAGCCTGGTGTGCTGTAGTCCATGGCATTGTAGAATCAGACACACAGGAGTGACCAAACAACAGCAACAACCCCCTCTGATTGGTGGCAATGTGTTTTGCTGATATAATTAAGATTCCTCATCAGTTGACTTTGAGTTAATTAAAAGGGAGATTATTCTAGGTGCTGCTGCTGCTAAGTCACTTCAGTCGTGTCTGACTCTGTGCGACCCCATAGATGGCAGCCCAGCAGGCTCTCCCGTCCCTGGGATTCTCCAGGAAAGAACACTGGAGTGGATTGCCATGTCCTGAGCCCACCCTAATTAAGTGAGCCCTTAAAAGAGACAAGTTCAGCTCAGTTCAGTCGCTCAGTCGTGTCCAACTCTTTGTGACCCCATGAACCACAGCACCCCAGGCCTCCCTGTCCATCACCAACTCCTGGAGTCCACTCAAACCCATGTCCACTGAGTCAGTGATGCCATCCAACCATCTCATCCTCTGTCGTCCCCTTCTCCTAGTGCCTTCAATCTTTCCCAGCATCAGGGTTTTTTCAAATGAGTCAGCTCTTCCCATCAGGTGGTCAAAGTATGGGAGTTTCAGCTTCAACACCAGTCTTTCCAATGAACATTCAGGACTGATCTCCTTTAGGATGGACTGGTTGAATGCCCTTGCAGTCCAAGGGACTCTCAAGAATCTTCTCCAACACCACAGTTCAAAAGCATCAATTCTTCAGTGCTCAGCTTTCTTTATAGTCCAACTCTCACATCCATACATGACTACTGGAAAAACCATAAACTTGACTAGACAGACCTTTGTTGGCAAAGTAATGAGTTGACTCATTGGAAAAGACTCTGATGCTGGGAGGGATTGGGGGCAGGAGGAGAAGGGGACAGCAGAGGATGAGATGGCTGGATGGCATCACTGACTCAATGGCCGTGAGTCTGAGTGAACTCCGGGAGTTGGTGATGGACAGGGAGGCCTGGCAGGCTGCGATTCATGGGGTCGCAAAGAGTCAGACCTGACTGAGCGACAACAGAACTGAAAGTCTCTGCTTTTTTAATATGCTGTCTCGGTTGGACATAACTTTTCTTCCAAGGAATAAGCATCTTCTAATTTCATGGCTGCAGTCACCATCAGCAATGATTTTGGAGCCTAAAAAAATAAAGTCTGGCACTGTTTCCACTGTTTCCCCATCTATTTCCCATGAAGTGATGGGACCAGATGCCATAATCCTTTTAGCTCCTCTTCACTTTCTGCCATAAGGGTGGTGTCATCTGCATATCTGAGGTTATTGATATTTCTCCCGGCAATCTTGATTCCAGCTTGTGTTTCTTCCAGTCCAGAGTTTCTCATGATGTACTCTGCATATAAGTTAAATAAGCAGGGTGACAATATACAGCCTTGACGGACTCCTTTTCCTATTTGGAACCAGTCTGTTGTTCCATGTCCAGTTCTAACTGTTGCTTCCTGACCTGCATACAGATTTCTCAAGAGGCAGGTTAGGTGGTCTGGTATTCCCATCTCTTTCAGAATTTTCCTTGATTCCAGCTTGTGTTTCTTCCAGTCCAGAGTTTCTCATGATGTACTCTGCATATAAGTTAAATAAGCAGGGTGACAATATATAGCCTTGACGTACTCCTTTTCCTATTTAGTACCAGTCTGTTGTTCCATGTGCAGTTCTAACTGTTGCTTCCTGACCTGCATACAGATTTCTCAAGAGGCAGGTCAGGTGGTCTGGTATTCCCATCTCTTTCAGAATTTTCCACACTTTATTGTGATCCACACAGTCAAAGGCTTTGGCATAGTCAATAAAGCAGAAATAGGTGTTTTTCTGGAACTCTCTTGCTTTTTCCATGATCCAGCGGATGCTGGTAATTTGATCTCTGGTTCCTCTGCCTTTTCTAAAACCAGCTTGACCGTCAGGGAGTTCACGGTTCATGTATTGCTGAAGCCTGGCTTGGAGAATTTTGAGCATTACTTTACTAGTGTGTGAGATGAGTGCAATTGTGCGGTAGTTGGAGCATTCTTTGGCATTGCCTTTCTTTGGAATTGGAATGAAAACTGACCTTTTCCAGTCCTGTGGCCACTGCTGAGTTTTCCAAATTTGCTGGCGTATTGAGTGCAGCACTTTCACAGCATCATCTTTCAGGATTTGAAACAGCTCAACTGGAATTCCATCACCTCCATTAACTTTGTTGGTAGTGATGCTTTCTAAGGCCCCCTTAGTATCTACAATACTCAAAGAAATTTTGAGTGATTTTTAAATTCTCTGTTTCAAATATCTCCTCTATTTTTGTCTCCTTTACCCTAAGATATCTCTTAGGAATAATAGGTTCCTTGCATTTGCCAGTGGAAAATAGTAAGCCTGATTTCATGGGATTCAAGTCATTTTTATCCCAATTTGTGGTAGTGTTCAGTACATTTAAACTAATAACCCAATTTTTTTTTCTCTTCAGGGTATTTGGGATTTTGAGAATCAATGTTTTAAAACCTATGGGAAAACATGGGGGTAAGTATTCTGGAAACTTCCATTGGATAGACTTGTTATGATGAGGCTCCTGTCCTTCTGTGGCATGGAGGACAATCTCTGTCCATAGCTCTTGAGATAAAGCCATCTATTGCAAAGCTTTGGGAGCTTATTCTTTCCATGAGGAAGATGTCACCAGGTATCCAGGTCTGCAGTCTGAGTCAGGCCTGAAGAGCTTCAGGTCATCACTTTGCTCCAGACTTTGAGGCCCAGGGACTCCTAGCATCACTTTATGCCCAGCATCTTGCTTTCCCCCTTCTCCATTTTTGTTTCCTTGGGGAACCTATAATAGCATAAAATGCATTATTCTAGAACATTCTAACATGTGCTTACAAGTGCATTTTTTACCCTTTCCCACATTATTCACTTGTAACTGAAAGTCAAAATTCCTTTATATAAACTTTGGATTTAATATATCCTTTTCAAAGAAGGACTAGGGATAATGCGTGACAAGAAAAGGAAACCATTTCTGATCAGCTTTTAAAACATTTCTCTGGTTTTTGTTGTTTTTAAGTCAAAACATTTCAATCTAAGTGTATAGAAGTATTGCCTCAACGACTCTGTCCTTCTGATTTTGAAGAGATGTGAGATATTTCTAACCCAGAGTGTTTCCAGTGGGCTGATAGACTTGATTTTATAGAATGCCCCAGCTGACTGCAGTGGCTGGCCCCTTTTACAGATGATGGAGGTTTGGTGAGAGCAGAGGAGAGTTACCATGGAGAAGGCGATGGCACCCATTCCAGTGCTCTTGCCTGGAGAATCCCACGGATGGAGGAGCCTGGTGGGCTGCAGTCCATGGGGTCGCTGCGAGTCAGACACGACTGAACGACTGCACTTTCACTATTCACTTTCTTGCATTAGAGAAGGAAATGACAACCCACTCCAGTGTTCTTGCCTGGAGAATCCCAGGGGCAGGGGAGCCTGGTGGGCTGTCGTCTGTGGGGTCACACAGAGTCAGACATGACTGAAGCGACTTAGCAGCAGCAGCAGCAGCAGGAGCAAGGTACAGAAAATAGTGTAAAGATTCTTTCTGCTCAGGATAACTTAACCCTTTCCTAATGTATTGGCAGCATTCTTTAATACAATGCTTAGTGATAGCAGTAATTGTGAGGTTTGTATCGTTAGTTTTGGAAATGTTTCTAATGGTTTTTTTCCCATGAAAATGTATGTTTGTGGTAGGTTTGGGGATTATACCTTTTTAAAAATCATTAATGATGAGAGTACCCTGTATTCAATCCAGGCTTGAATACAGCATACAGTTCAATCCAATTATGTAAACAGTTTTTACATAATTTTTTTAATTGAGATAAAATACCCATAACATTAAACTTACCATGTTTACTATTTTAAACTATGTAGTTCTGTAGTATTAAGTACTTTCATATTGTGTGCAACAAATCTCCAAAACTCTTTTTGTCTTCCCAAACTACACCTCTACACCCACGAAACAATTTCCCATCACCTGGCAGTGTCATTTTAGGCTCTTTCTCTGAACTTGACTCTTCTAGGCATTTGTATTTTAATAAATGGTTTAGTTCTCATAGAACAATGTCCTCAAGTTTCATCCATATTGTAGTACACGTCAAAATTTCCTTCCTCTTCAAGGATGAATAAGATTCCACTGTATATATATTTGCCACATTTGTTAATCCATTCATTCATCCATGAACCCTTGAATTGCTTCCACTTTGGGGCTCTTGTGAATTATGGTGCTATGAACAAGGGTGTACAAATACCACCTTGAGATCCTGCTCTCAGTTCTTTGGCCATAAACCCAGAAATAGAATTGCTGTAACTGTCTTTCTTTTTTTAATCTTTTGAGGAACCATCAAATTATTGAGTGGCTCCAGCATTTTATATTCCACCAACAGGGCACCAGCTCTCCAGTTTCTCCACATCTTTACCGACAGTGGCTCGCCTCTGCTGTTTCGGTAGTGGCCATCTTAATGAGCACGATGTGGCATCTCATCATGGCTTTCGTTTGTTTTCATTAAAGGGTGAGATTCATTTCTCCTACTGCTGTTAAGATGTGAATGACATTTGACATTGTATCAGTTCAAGGTGTACAAGACAATGATTCAATGTATGTATATATTCCAAAATGATTACCAAAATGAGCTTTGTTAATTTACCTCATGTAGTTATAGCTTTTTCTTTTATTGAACTTTTATTTTAGTTTAGTCCTTTTATAAGAAAAAGATGTAATCTCTTGGCAACTTTCAAATATACAATTCATACTGTTAACTATAGTCACCATGCTGTATATTATACCCTTCAAACTAATTTACCTTGCTACTGGAAATTTTTAAATTTTGATCACCTTTTCCTGTTTCCCCCATCCCTAGCCCCAGGTCTGGCAATCACTAATCTGTTTTCGGTATTTTAAAGTGGAGGGTTTTTCTGATCCTACACACAAGTGATATCATAGAGTATTTGTCTTTCTCTGACTTATTTCACTTAGCACAATGTCCTCAAGGTCCACCCATGTTGTCACAATGACAAGAATTCTTTATTTTTTATAGAACTAATATTCTATTGTATGTATATGCCACACTTTCTTTATCCATTCATCCATAGACAGACACTGAGGTTGTTTCCATATTTTGACTACTATTAATAATACTGCAGTGAACATGGGGGGAAGATAACTTTTCAAGACAGAGACTTCATTTACTCGGATTTCTACCCAGAACTGGAATTCCTAGATCATAATATGGTTCTATTTTTAATTATTGAGGAACCTGAATATTTTTTCAATAGTAACTCTACCAATTTACATTCCCAAGATCCTGATGCTAGGAAAGATTGAGGGCAGGAGGAGAAGGGGGCAGCAGAGGAAGAGATGGTTGGATGGCATCACCAGCTCAATGGACGTGAGTCTGAGCAAACTCCAGGCGATAGGGAAGCCTGGCATGCTGCAGTCCATGGGGCTGAAAGAGTCAGATTCAACTTAGTGACTAAACAACAGCAGCAACAACAGGGCACGAGGTTTCTTTCTTCCAAATCCTCCTCAGCAATCATCTCTGTTCTTTTTGAGAAGCGCCGTTCTCACAGGTGTGAGGTGATACCACACTGTGGTTCTGACTTGCATTTCCCTGATGATTAGGGATATTGAGCACATGTTCATATTCCTGTTGGCCATTTATGTGTCTTCTTTGGAAAAAGTCTTTTCAATTCTTCAGCCTATTTTTTAATCTGATTTGTGTGTGTGTGTTTGGGCTATTGAGTTGTGTGGGTTTCTGATATATTTTGGATATTAAGCCCATATCACGTAAATGATTTGCAAATATTTCCCCCTTTCTCTAGGTTGACTTTACATTTTTTGATGATTTCCCTTTCTGTGAAGGGCTTTTCTGATAGCTCAGTAAAGAATCTGCCTGCAATGTAGGAAACCCCAGTTTGATTCCTGGGTTGGAAAGATCTGCTGGAGAAGGGATAGGCTATCCACTCCAGTATTCTTGGACTTCCCTTGTGGCTCAGCTGGTAAAGAATCCACCTGCAATGTGGGAGACCTGGGTTCCATCTCTGGGTTGGGAAGATCCCCTGGAGAAGGGAAAGTCTACCCACTCCAGTATGGCCTGGAGAATTCCGTGGACTATGGGGTCACAAAGAGTTGGACACGACTGAGCGACTTTCATTGCACTTCACTTCACTTGCTGTGAAAATCTTTTGCTTTTTAGTTTAACATGGTCCCACTTGTTTCTTTTTGCTCTCGTTCTTTTTGCTTTTGGTGCCATATCTAAAAAATATTGTCAAGACTGATGTCAAGGAGCTTGTCCCTTATGTTTTCTTCCAGGAGTTTTGTGGTTTCAGGTCTTACTTTCAAGCCATTAATCCTGTTTGAGATGATTTTCATAAATTATACACCAAATGATTTGTGAGGCTGAGCATCCTTTCATGTGCTTGTTGACCATTTGTATAACTTGTTTGGAAAAACATCTTTTCAAGTCCTTTGCCCATGTTTAAGTTATTTTCTTGTGATTATCTTTGAATTGTAGTCATTTTTATATATTCTGGATGTTAACCTCTTATCATGACGCTTATCCCTTATGTTTTCTTCTAAGAAGAGAATAATAGTTTAATAGTTTTAGTTCTTACATTTAGATATTTGATACATTTTCACTTAATGCTTTGTATAGTGTAAGGTAAGGGTCTAGCTTTATGCTTTTGTATGTGGATATCCAGTTTTCACAGCACAGTTATTGAAAAGTTTGTCCTTTTCCCATTGAATGATCTTGTTATCCTTGATGATAATAATCTCATTGAATATACGAGGGCCTTTTTCTGAGGTGTCTATTCCATTCCATTGGTCTATACATCCCCATATATGGTAGTATCACACTTTTTTGATTACTATAAATTTGTAGTAAGTTTTGAAATCAGAAAGTGTGAGTTTTCTAGTTTTAGTCTTTTCCAGGATTGTATTGGCTATTTGAGGTCCCTTAATTCCATATAAATTTTAGGATACATATTTCTTTTTTTGAAAACAAAATGCCACTGAGATTTTGGTAGGTTTTGCCTCGGCTCTGTAGATCAGTTTGGGTAATAAAGAGGTCTTAACAATATAAATATTTCCAATCCATAAACATAGGATATCTTTCCATTTATTCACATACCTTTACCTTGTTTCAGCAGTGTTTGTTAGTTTTCAGTGTACAGATCTTTCACTTTCTTGGATAAGTTAATCCCTAAGTATTTTATTCTATTTGATTTCTATAGTAAGTGGAAAAAAGTTGGACCCTTACCTTACATCATTTTCAAAATTTAAATGGAAATATATCAAAAACCTAATGTAAGAGCTAAAACTATGAAACTCTTAGAAGAAAGCACAGAGAGAAAATTTCATGACATTGCATTTACAGTGTTTTCTTGGATATGACACAGAAATCCCAGGCAACAAAAATAAAAATAAATAAATGGGAATATAACAAAATTTTAAAACATGTTCATCAAATGACACAGAGTAAAAGGCAACCAATGGAATGACAGAGATATTTGTAAGCCCTATATAAGATAAAGGGTTAATATCTAGAATATATCAAGAATAATTACAGTTATAGAGTTAGATGGCATCATCAACTCAATGGACATGAGTCTGGGCAAACTCCAGGAGATAATGAAGGACAGGGAAGCCTGGCATGCTGCAGTCTGCGGGGTCGCAAAGAGTCGGACACGACTAAGCAACTGAAGAACAATGAACAACAGTAACTCTTCTCAAAGTGGGGTCATAATACGCTGTACTACTTACCTTTGGCAGATGTTAGCATTACATGAATAACCATCCATCAGCTTAGCTCAGACTGTTTCATTCCCAAATAATCCTATAGCATTCTGGACAAGGTCATAGTTGTACGTGTATGTGTGTAGAGAGTAGGGGTGGGCGTAGCAGAAGAACAACCACTCTCAGTAACTAGGCTTGTGAGCTCGCTGTTTATATCAGACCCTTGTGCCTTCAGGAATAACCCAGGCATCATATCTCTGAAAATTCTCTCTACTTGATATTGGAGTGTTACAACACAAATCCAACCTTAGGACTTTGTGTATAACATAGCAGCCTACTCATGATGGGCAGCTCATCTTTTTATAGAATGGTGAAAAGCTGTTTCTCAAAGAGAAAATACTTACGCATCAAAGAAAGCAGAACTTTGCTCTCAAGCATGAAGTATTTTTCTTCTGAAGATGGTCCCGGGACTGAATAACTAGTAGGAAAAGCAAGATCTAAATATTTGGCTGTGGCTTTGGCATCCCTCAGCCCACTAGACTCCAGGAAAGTTCACTGAGATGTCAAGTTTCTGCATCTACATGGGATTAATATGTGGCTATCTTTCATGTCACGTGAGATAGTAAGACAGTGTAGGTCTCTTTCATTTATTAATCCATAAACAAGTAGTTATTGAGTACTTATTTCATGTCAGACTCTTTTCTTGGCATTGGTAAGACAACAGAAAACAAAGTAAAACTCCTTACCCTCTTGAAAATTTCACTCTAGGAAGCAGACAGTAAGAACAGGATGTTATGCAGTATCAGAGAAGTATGATCATAAGGGAGGATCAGGGGACAAACAGTGAAGAGGCTCATCAGGGAGGCAAGTTTGGGCAAGATTCCATTTGAAAAGAGATCAAAAGGAAATGAAATAGTGTCTAGCACTGTGAAGACTTGATCTTTGTATTTCTCAGCCTCCGAAACTGTGAGAAATAATGTCTGTTGTCTAAGTCACCAAGTCTTGGTACTGTTGTTATAGCAGCCCAAATGGACTAAGATGGTACTGTATGGGGCTTCGATGCCTCAGAGCAAGTGAAAAAGCTGGAAATGTTTGTTAACCACTTCAGTTTTGCAGTAGTCATCAAGGCTCTGAACCCTTGAAAAAATCATTGCAGTTTACAGAGAACAATTTAAGGAGCTGATGGGAATTCCACTAATGTACTCAGGACAACTGCACTCGTGATCTTTTAGTGATAAGGTCTCTCCCCAGCACCCGCCTCAGAGCCTTAGCTACATCTTTATTCCGGAAAGTATAAATCAATGGATTCAATGTGGGAGTGATGATGCTGTAGAACACAAAACCAACATTGTCTTGCAGTGGAGTGCGCTGGGACCTGGGCCTCATATATGAGAAGATGCTAGCACCAAACCAGAGGGAAACCACAGTGAGGTGAGAGCTGCAAGTGGCAAAGGCATTTCTCTTACTCCCAGCTGCGCGCATCCGAATGACACTGTGGATGATGAAGACATAGGACGCAGAAACCAAGAAGATGGGGAGAAGGAGGAGAAGGAGGGTGGCGTTGTACACTGTGGCCTCGTACACAGCCATGTCTCCACATACCAACTTCACGACAGCTGGAAACTCACCGTAGAAGTGGTGGATTTGTCGAGGCCCACAGAAAGGGAAGTGCATCAAGCTGGCCGTGTAAGTTAGGGAATTCAGGGATGCTCCCAACCAAGACCTGGCAGCCAGCAGGAGCGCCACCTTTCCGTTCATGAGAACAGTGTAGCGCAGTGGATGGCAGATGGCAACATGGCGGTCATAGGGCATGGAAGCCAGGAGGAGGCGCTCTGCACCCCCCAGCGTCCGGTAGAGGAAGTGCTGGGCCGCACAGCCCACGAAGGGGATGGACTTCCGGCCAGACAGGTAGGTGGCCGCCATCTTGGGGATGGTGGTAGAGACGTGCATCAGATCCACGAGGGCGAGCTGGCTGAGGAGGAGGCACATGGGCGTGTGAAGCCGGGGCTCCACGCAGATGAGCAGAAGGGTGAGGGTGTTGCCACTCACAGCGATGAGGAAGACCACCATGGCCAAGGAGAAAAGGAAAAGGTGGGCGAGAGAGTCAGCAAAGAGCCCCTCCAGGACGAAGTCGGCCAGAGAGGACTGATTCCGCTGCCACGTCTCCCCGTCCTCAGCCCCTGGGAAACAGGAAGTGGAGATGAAACGTGGTATCGGGAATACTGGGCTTCATCCAACCTGACGATAAGCCTCTTGCGATCCACAGAAGAATTTTGAAGAATAATATTTTTCTGGTTCTAATTATTCAACAGCTTTGATTATTGAAATTTCTCTTTTTTAAAATAAGAGAACTTCACATCTCTGCTCACAAATATGAATGATCACTCTGAAATTTCAGAATACCTAGACTCTATTAGTGCTAGACTTCTAAACAAGTCTCTCCTCACTAAGGAAGATATATACATTTATAGGTGTATATATACATATGTTCTTTTTTAAGTATATATACTTTATAGATACACTCTAAATTTTATATATGATATTGATATAATATTTATATGCAGATCTTTTCTTACATCAGTCACGGTTTAACCAGAAAAGCTGAACCACCAAGAGATTTACATACATATACATTCAATGGCTTGTATAGAAATTCGGCCTTACTTGACTGTGAAAGTTGGTTAAGCACTCTATGTAAAGATGTCACCTTTCTATCCGATTCTAGAACTTGAACTCCATGAGGCAAACAGTCAGAAAGGGAAGATGGGTATAAAAGTGTGGTAGCTCAAGGTCAGGCTGGAGCCCACAAACATGACATAAATCCCACACGGGCAGACTGAGGCCCATGTCATTATTGTTGCCCCTGGAACTGGTGGCATGGTTTCTCTTGCACAAGCTGGAGCTGCTTAACAAGGCTAAGTGCACAGTCCTGGCCCCGGAGTCACAGAAACTAGAGGAAGATTCAGGGAAAGGCATGGTAACTGCCGGTTCACGGCTGCCTCACACCAGTGAGGGGAGTCAGCACATCAGCAACTACAGATGCTTCCCCCTGCCCTCTACATCTTCCTGAGAATCTCTCGGGTGGCCCACCTTAACCAGAAACTCACAGCAATGGGAATTCTCGTAAATGTAGTTCATCCTAGCCAAGATGACATAGTAAAAAACTCCAGAGTTCATCTTCAGTATATTTGGCAAACATATACTTAACACATCTCCTTAAATGACACATTGGTCCACTGGAGAAGGGAATGGCAAGCCACTTCAGTATTCTTGCCTTGAGAACCCCATGAACAGTATGAACAGGCAAAATGATAGGATATCAAAAGAGGAACTCCCCAGGTCATTAGGTGCCCAATATGCTACTGGAGATCAGTGGAGCAATAAGTCCAGAAAGAATGAAGGGATGGAGCCAAAGCGAAAACAATACCCAGTTGTGCATGTGACTGATGATAGAAGCAAGATCCGATGCTGTAAAGAGCAATACTGCATAGGAACCTGGAATGTCAGGTCCATGAATCAAGGCAAATTGGAAGTGGTCAAACAAGAGATGACAAGGGTGAACGTCGACATTAAATGACACATCATCCCCAAATAAACACAACACAGCCATCCTTCTGCCTCATGTAACTATCCTGTACACCATCAAAAATATGCAAATATACACAACAAAGCAAGGAAGAAAGATCCACTACTGTGGTCCACAAAATGAGTCATCCTTGCCAACTGCTAACCTCTTCTGTGGGTGCAAGCCTTCTTTCTCAGTGCTATTCATGAATAGCCAGTGGACTCCCAGATTTGCTAGAGCAGCACGGATAGAGGCTCTACATGGGCTCAACAACATGGACTTGTAGTCACCACGGCCAGTCTAGCCACCACTGAGTGCCCATCTGCCAACAGAGCCCCGGCTCTGAGCCCCTGATATGACATCATCCCATAGTGCTATCAGACACTTGGTGGTAGACTGATGATACTGGGTAGCTTCCATTATTGAAGGCACTTTACTTTTTTCTTATTGGAGTTGACACTTTGGATACAGATTTGCCTCCTTTCCCTAGAGCACTGCTGCCAAAACTGCCACCTATGAATACACACGATCCCCTGTTCACCTTGTTATTCCGTGAAGTCATGTTGCTGCTGCTACTGCTGCTAGGTCGCTTCAGTCCTGTCCAACTCTGTGCAACCTCATAGACGGCAGCTCACCAGGCTCCTCTGTCCCTGGGATTCTCCAGGCAAGAACACTGGAGTGGGTTGCCATTTCCTTCTCCAATGCATGAAAGTGAAAAGGGAAAGTGAAGTCACTGAGTCGTGTCCAACTCTCAGCGACCTCATGGACTGTAGCCCACCAGGCTCCTCCGTCCATGGGATTTTCCAGGCAAGAGTACTGGAGTGGGGTGCCATTGCCTTCTCTGGAAGTCATGTTATTACTGCTGAATAAGGAGCTCATTTCACAGCAAATGAAATGTGGGGATGGGCCCGTGCTGAAGGAATCCATTAGTCTTCTCCACACTCTCCAGCATCCTGAGACTTCTGAAGACTCCGTTACAGCAACTGGTAGTTGACAACACCTCGTATTGCTGGGGCATTGTCCTCTAAGGTGTGGTATATGTTCTAAATTTCTCTATCAATTTATGGTGCTGTTTCTCCTATTGCAACAGTTCATGGGACCAGAAATCAAGAGGTGGAAGTGGGAGTGAGTCCCCCACTGTACCATTTATAACTAGGATCCACTGCCAAATTTTTTACTCTCACACATTTAGGCTCTGCTAGTTACAAAGGAAGGAATTCCTTCATCAGGCAACACAATTTCATTTACTGAGAGCTGAGACTGCCACTTTGGACTCTTCTTATCACTGAATCAACAAGCAAAGAAAGTTACTCTGCTAGAGGTTGTGATAGATCCTGACTAGCAAGGGAAAACTGAGTTGCTACTACATGGGAATAAGGAGGAACAAGTGTAGAATTCAGATTTTCTAGGGTGCACTCTGTATTCAAATGTCCAGTGATGAAAATCAGTGGGAAATCACAACAACCCAATTCAGACAAGACTGCTAATGGCCCAGATCTTTCAGGAGTGAAGGTTAGGGTTGCTCTCCCACCCAGCAAGGAACCATGACCCACTGAAGACAAAGGGAATACGGAACGGGTAGTGAAGGAAGGTATTTAGAAAAGCCGGCCATGACTGTGTGACCAGCTGCTGAAGGAAAACTTGAAATATTATGGGCATTTCTTACTTATTGACATGTGAATATTTTATGTATAGATATATTTACTAAATATTTCTGTTTATTCCACTCAGTCATCCCTTTGTCTAAGATATATTAATATGGTTAGCTTCATATCTCAGTATTTAAGTTACAGGACATAAAAGGAGAGTAAGAATTAAGAGTAAAATTAATTTCACCTTTTTTATGGGAAGAAGATTAGTGTGTTTTATTTGTTCTTCTTTGGAGAGGATTCCATGTTTTTTAGTTGTACATGGGATAGCTGTATCCAGGTAGGTGGAAGGGTATGTTGATATTGTCTTTATTTGAAGATTAAGTATAGTTTAAAGAGAGGTGCATGGGTGCCATAACAAACCCACCCTAATTATGTATTTGAAAACAGGAAAGATGGGACCTAGGAAGACCTGAGAGCATGAAAATGGGAAATCAGGCTGATAAAGCTAGGATCACAGCATTTAATCGCCAGATTTCCCCATCAGCCCTCTACCTAATTCTCGTATAAGTACTGCTCAGAATAAGAGCTCAGTCTCCACGGTGACGGAGAAGGCAATGGCACCCCACTCCAGTACTCTTGCCTGGAAAATCCCATGGGCGGAGGCGCCTGGTAGGCTGCAGTCCATGGGGTCGCTGAGTCAGACACGACTGAGCGACTTCACTTTGACTTTTCACTTTCATGCACTGGAGAAGGAAATGGCAACCCACTCCAGTGTTCGTGCCTGGAGAATCCCAGGGATGGCGGAACCCAGTGGGCTGCCATCTGTGGGGTCGCACAGAGTCGGACACGACTGAAGCGACTTAGCAGCAGCAGCTCCACGGTGAAAGTGGGCTTTAAAAAGAAATACTCTAAACTGATCCCCAAGGGCCCACCCTAGCCCTCTTTGTGTTCTTCCTTCTAAGCATCTTACTGGATCTTCATGTCTTCCAGATTACTTACTTTTTAGAGCGAAGAACTCGGGGTTGAATGTATTCTTCGGGGTGTAATTTGGCCAGTCCTCTCTCTCCATTTCACGCAGCAGAGGAGCATCTTTAGGGCTGTCGCCTGACACTGCTATTCCACACTTAGCTTCCTGTGGTCTGACAGCCGTGTTCCCCACATTCCCTCTGGTCCTTCCAGCCCCATCAGCACATCCATACATTTCCCTTTACTTAAGGATCCATATCCTTCCCTCTTTCCTCATTAGTTTCTATATTTCTCTGTAAACCTCCATAGCATAACACATTTTCCCGTTGTCTGATTCATGTCTCTCTTCCTCCCATAGGAACTTCACTAACAGTTTCCCTAGTCTGATTTATGTCCCTCAAGAGACTTTCCTCTGCCTTCTCAGACTGCTTTCCTCATGGAATCACCAGTCGTCACCCTGTAACTTGAGGGTTCCAGTAATATGCTCACAAGGCCAGAGGATGCCTTAGTTTCAAGTAAAAGTTTCTTGTGGGGAACACATAGTACAGTAGTGAAATAGAGGGTGCAGAATAGTTCCACACTGACACACACGGTAGCTACTGAACATCCAAACAGGTCCTTTCTGAGATGTTCATCAGATTCCCATCATAACTCTTAAAACTGCCGTTTACTGAGGAATAGCATAGAGGACATCATCTACACAGTCTTTGTTGTCTACGCTGAATCTTTGAATGACAGAGCATCAGCAGGAGCAAGACTGTGTAATTCTGGAACACTCTTGCAAAATGTGTTCAGATTTTGAACTCCACCATCATGCATCAGCACATTAAGTAACTAAACTTTTTTTTAATCTGTTAGTTGAGCCTTTGAATCATGCATATGCTTTCTCTGCCCCCAAACATATGAGCCACCTCTCCATCCAAAGACAGCAATGAGCACTTGAATCATAACAATTTACATTAATGTTTCCTGGTTAAGAAGCTATACTGAATACCAGCGTCATCATCAGTGAGTCCAAAGTCAAAAGAAAAATGTTTTGGATTTCATGTTCTATTGGATCATTCAAGGCACTCTCTTCTTAGCTTTACACCTCCTTTCCCATTTAGTGAAGTAAAAATCTGGCTCTAGCACAGGTGTTTTGAGAATAAGCCCCTTCCTGACGACATGACATTTCCTCAACAGGAATCATAAGCTAGAACAAGGAAAGACTTGGCCTGACATGAGCCAATCGTGAAGAAAGAGGAGCATTATCTGTGAGAAATAAAACTTCCCTAAACCCAGAGGATCTATGTCAGCTGAGGCAAATGGGGGACACTAAGTATATGGCATCAGGGATTCCCACCCAAAGGACATATCCTAAATCTCTTCTGGAAACCATTACTCAGGATACCAATTAGGCTTGCATGGTGCATGAGATAAGCATTCCCAAAGGGCTTTGTTTGAAGTTTGTTTGTAGGGGTCAGGGGACTGGGATATTTTGAGGACTGTGGCTCAGAAGATAACATGGGAATTTCATCTCCAAGGGCTAGTTAACCGTGGAGAGAAACGGTTCCTAGACTCCCTGGTTTATTTTACCGTCTTGAAACCCAGACTCTCTTGCCCCTTTCCATCCAACCCTTTGGAGAAAACAATCTGAGAAAGATCTAGTCCCTGTTGCCCACAGGACCCAGTGGAGGGTTTCCCCATGTGCCATACCACAGGAGAAAAGGTAAGGAATGGAGAGTGGTGATTACCAGTAACACTTCCCATCCTTGCTGTTGGTTATTCTCCAGTTTTTTAGACTACATCGGTATAACATGTGGAAAGACTTCAGATACAGAATTTTTTAAAGTGGTGTAGCTATACATCCACACAGTCAAAGGCTTTGGCATAGTCAATAAAGCAGAAATAGATGTTTTTCTGGAACTCTCTTGCTTTTTCCATGATCCAGCGGATGCTGGCAATTTGATCTCTGGTTCCTTTGCCTTTTCTAAAACCAGCTTGAACATCAGGGAGTTCACGGTTCATGTATTGCTGAAGCCTGGCTTGGAGAATTTTGAGCATTACTTTACTAGCGTGTGAGATGAGTGCAACTGTGCGGTAGTTGGAGCATTCTTTGGCATTGCCTTTCTTTGGATTGGAATGAAAACTAACCTTTTCCAGTCCTGTGGCCACTGCCGAGTTTTCGAAATTTGCTGGCATATTGAGTGCAGCACTTTCACGGCATTGTCTTTCAGGATTTGAAACAGCTCAACTGGAATTCCATCACCTCCACTAGCTTTGTTCGTAGTGATGCTTTCTAAGGCCCACTTGACTTCACATTCCAAGATGTCTGGCTCTAGATTAGTGATCACATCATCATGATTATCTGGGTCGTGAAGATCTTTTTTGTACAGTTCTTCTGTGTATTCTTGCCACCTCTTCTTAATATCTTCTGCTTCTGTTAGGTCCATACCATTTCTGTCCTTTATCGAGCCCATCCTTGCATGAAATGTTCCCTTGGTATCTCTAATTTTCTTGAAGAGATCTCTAGTCTTTCCCATTCTGTTGTTTTCCTCTATTTCTTTGCATTGATCACTGAAGAAGGCTTTCTTATCTCTTCTTGCTATTCTTTGGAACTCTGCATTCAGGTGCTTATATCTTTCCTTTTCTCCTTTGCTTTTCGCCTCTCTTCTTTTCACAGCTATTTGTAAGGCCTCCCCAGACAGCCATTTTGCTTTTTTGCATTTCTTTTCCATGGGGATGGTCTTGATTAGATCTTTTTTGTACAGTTCTTCCATGTATTCTTGCCACCTCTTCTTAATATCTTCTGCTTCTGTTAGGTCCATACCATTTCTGTCCTTTATCGAGCCCATCTTTGCATGAAATGTTCCCTTGGTATCTCTAATTTTCTTGAAGAGATCTCTAGTCTTTCCCATTCTGTTCTTTTCCTCTATTTCTTTGCATTGATTGCTGAAGAAGGCTTTCTTATCTCTTCTTGCTATTCTTTGGAACTCTGCATTCAGGTGCTTATATCTTTCCTTTTCTCCTTTGCTTTTCACCTCTCTTCTTTTCACAGCTATTTGTAAGGCCTCCCCAGACAGCCATTTTGCTTTTTTGCATTTCTTTTCCATGGGGATGGTCTTGATCCCTGTCTCCCATACAATGTCACGAACCTCATTCCATAGTTCATCAGGCACTCTATCTATCAGATCTAGGCCCTTAAATCTGTTTCTCACTTCCACTGTATAATCATAAGGGACTTACCATTAAAATAAAAAAAGAAGATAAAGTTCTCAAATAGAATACTATACCTTTCAAGGGGGAATAATAGAGAAATCCTGAATGGGTCAAGAATAGAATTTTGGTTCATTAACTCAGTGTGGGGTATTACCCTTTTTCTTTTCAGCTACCCCATTTCTGCCACTTCTCCATCCCTGAGTATACATTTTCACCTGCTTCCCTCCTTTTCCTTGTTCTCTAACTGTGCCTTCCCTTAATTATAGGCTAGAGACAATCACTTCTGAAATTGATTAAAACAAAAGGAAGTTCATACTTACAACTTGTTTTTTAAGTAAATGGGTTTCCATCACTCTTTATTAAAATGCTATTCATCTCATTTCCTTGCCTACATGCATGCAATAAGATATGGCAAAAAAATTAATTCTTGCAGAAGAAATTAGATAAACAGACCAACATGTTAACTTTTATCTTTCACTACATATTATAGCTAGTTAAGAATAGAGAATAAGTCAAACATCATATTGTACTCATCAGCAGATGTCTGGTTTTAGAAACTGATCAGTTCATGAATTTACAAGGTTTAGAATTCTGCCAAGTCCTAGATTAATTATAAACTTGTATTCTGTTGAAAGGATCTATGTTCCTTCTGTTCCTGAAGTACAAGAGGGCCATGCTCCCCCTAATATATGTTATAAAAATTGAAGTCTTTTAACATAAAACAGGACCATTTTTACTGGGCCCCACACAAATAATGAGGACTGAAACCTTTAGTTGCAGTGTTGTTTAAGAACAAAATGATCAACACAGTCACAGTCTATTATCACTAAATGATATCAGAAGCCAATTTTGTATGCCAGTCCATACTGTTACTGTTCTTACTGTTCTTCAGTGTTAAGAAGCCTGACCTTCATTTATAATGTCTCTATGGGGAAATGTATAATAGAGATGACAAATACCCACCTCACCCTGCCTCTTGGCTGGTGAGGAAAAGGCATGTTCCAGAATGATTCAGAGGAAATAGAAGAGAGGCATGAGGAATGAGGCAGTAGCTGGATCTTTCATAAGCTAGGTGCCCAAGCTTAGAAGATTCCCTTAATACTAGTGAATAGTAACAAAGAAAATGGTTTTTGCAGAAAGTGCCTTATGTTTCACCTAAGTGAATAACATGGAATTGGTCTGGACATGTTCATAGGGTGCACATTTTAGGCTAAAAAGTAATTACATGGTTTTTGCAAAGTCCTATCTTCAGCAGTTGATGTATCGAAAGAAACATCTTCATCTTCTTCATCTAGCTGTAGACTACCAGAAGACAAGCGGATTCTGGCCATGGGTGACCTTATTCCTTTGTCATACAAAGAGTAGTAGTCTGGTTTAAGAATCTCTGACTCAGAATCACTGGATTCACTAGGCACATATCTTTCTGTAGCTCCCTGATCCATTAAAACTGTTGGAAACTCCTGCTCGGCAAACATATATGTTAACAGGTCAGCTTTACGACTGAGAGCAGGACAAGGCCCTAAAGGTCTAAATTCTGACCCAAAAGGAAATCGGATCGTTTTCATGTCTGATTGGCTCTGGGAACGTTTAGGGGTTGGCTCTTGAATGTTATATGCAAATGCATCTTCTATAGTTGGATCTTGCTCTTCTAGATATACATTCACATTGCTCCTACCAGTAGTCCTGGCCATAGCTTCTTGGAGTTCTTGAAAGTCTTGCTGAAAGCTCTTCATTCTGATGTTCCTTGGGCTTCTTTTGGCTGACTTCACTGCAGTAGACTGTAGACAGCTGTCTGGTCTTTCCCTTTCCTCTGCCATGATTGGAGACCGTCTGGGCACCTGGGGTGGTCTGTCCACATAAAAGAAGACTTGGGGAGGCATAATATCAACCTGCTGACCAGTGCAAGGAATATAGGGCACATCTGTGTAAGTAAGCTGCCTTGCTGGACTCACTTTGCTTGTAAAGCCAGAAGATGTGCTCTTGGGATTGTCAGCTAACTTAGAGCTTGTTTGGAAGGAGCTTAGAGGACTCCTTTCCTCAAAGTAGTCTCTGGGATCAGTGTCAGGATCAGGGTCAGTGGTAAAGACTGGGTCTGTATAAATAAAAGGGAAAGAGGAACTGCTTTGGGACTGATGTAATGATATGGGATCTGCTTCTGGTTTGGAATGCTCCAGCTCAGCTGCAAACGTCACCTCCACTGCGGAATTTCTCCTCCTGCTATCCAGCACAGGCTCAGAGGCGTGCACTCCATTCACAGTTCTGTAGTACCCACTGCCATAGCCTAGTCTCAGATCTTCCACCTTGAGAGAAAGGACAGGCGGGTGAAAGAAGGAAAAAAGCCATTTGGTTGGGGTGGGGACAGGCATCTAAATCAGCCTTTGATTTCGCAAAGGTAGTTTTTCACGAAGTCTTTTCTACCCATGTTCTCTGGCAGGGTTGATAAATAGATACATAAAAGGTTCTAACTTGGACCGCATCCCAATATATGTGCTGAAAAATAGACATAACACTACTCTTTCTCAACACCATCACACTCCCAGCCTCCACGTCCTCTATCTACTTGAGCCCCAGCATTGTACTTCAAGCAGTATGGCTGAGTAGCTATATTCACAAGCCAAGAGTTCTGCCTTTTGGTCTTGGCTTGGCTCTGTCTTTACTTGCTGTGTGACCTCAAGTAAGTCTCCTAACCTCAATTCCAGCCTCCTCCCTCCCTTCTGTAAAATGGTGGGGAGGAGGGCTGTGAATGGCAATGGATGATTAAACATTTGAGGGTACCTTCCAGCATTATAACTCTGATTCCTTTCAGATAAAAACTGCCTCTGACTTGAATGAAGACAGAGTTTATGGGAACTCTAATTAGATTTTTTTTAGGGAAAGCAAAAGAAAAATGAACATGGTTCATACTATAAAACTCAAATGAAGCTATCATCTCACAGTTTCAAGAGAATAGCACTTTGTTCTTAAATTAACAAAATTACATAGCAAAAGTACTTTCAAATCTTAACCCAAGATCTCATAGCTTCCTCTAAGCCTTAAGATTTCGTAGGTAAAAAGGCAAAGCTTTTAGTTTCAAAAATACAAAGCCATAGAAATTCATTTGGATCTGCATTTTGCAAGATGTTAGCAATACAGGTTGCCCAGATCTTGTCAGTCCATACAGTACACACCGCAGTGTACCCCACAATCTTCTATTGGCTGGAGATCTTTAGCTGACAGACCCTAGGAAGTTAGCCTATTTGATCACAGTAACCTTTTTACACCTTTTTACATACTGGGAGATTCTGGCACAATCAATTCTTGGAAGCATTTGAAATGTGGATGCATTACACTTAGGTAAAGAAGAAGAAACTTTCAAAAAACCTTACTTGTTTTGACACATCAGAGAGGAGGTCTGGGGAGGACCTGCACTGTCGTTCATGGTACTGAGATGGGTAATGTTTCCTGAAATCCCCAAACAGAGAAGGAATTGAAATAGTCTTCATGTGAATACAGGATCCCTCTAACACTCTAAATTCAACTTAAAAAATTACCATCGCAGGGAGAAACAAAACAAAGTTACCTTTCAAATGGCAAGCTCTTCAACCTCCCTTTTTTTCCATATTCCAAAAGTTGCCTTTGGGTTCTTCCACTGTGAGAAAAATGAGATAAACTATTTTATGAATGCTCTTCATAAGCCAGTAGGATACTAAAACTCAAAAGCATCATTTATTGTTGAAATCAAAAGAGTCTGGAGGAGGGACGTATGTCATGAATCTCTGAGCACGCCAGACCAGCATGTTACCAATACTCATTTATCCAAGAATCGGGCAGAGCAATCTCAACCACTCAGAACCCAGAAAATTTTTAAAAGCATCTGATCAGGGCTATTTAACAGGTACAAACTCTGGCCTTGAAAACTAATATACTTTCCTTTAAAGGCCTTTCCCCTTCCTCCAAATTTACACATAGTTTCTATTGAAGGCCTGTGTCTGGTTTCCCAACCCGTGACAGGAGAAAAACACCTAACTAAACAGTAGAAGAAAGTTGCTACAGTCAGACATACACTAGCAAAGAAACTCAGCTGACTGCTGGGAGAAACACAAGAACCAAAAAAGAAATCATGAGCATAATAACCAAAAAAGAAATTATGAGCATGATAAAACCCCCAAAGTCAGGGCCATTTATCACTATGGTGCAGGCTCTGACATGCTACCCCTGCCCTGAGGTCGCTGCTGTTCCACAGCTGCTGGCAGAGGATAATAAGCACTGTTTATAATAACTCAGGTCATTAAGAAAAGGGCGAAACATGCTTAGTATCATCTGTTTAAGAAGACAGAGATTTGTAGAATATATTTTGGAACGATTCCATAAAAATATGTACATTGTAAAAATCCCACTTTTTACTGAGGCAGGCTTCTACTACTTGAAAAATCCTTTACAGGAAGCATTGAATTAGAATTTTTATCTTAGCTAAGAGTTTGAAAGTGTCTTTCAAAGAATTCCTAGGCTGGTGGGTTCAAGTAAAAACAAGTTCTTATTTCAACCTCGCTTCCTTTTCTCCAAGGTGTTAACGTGTAGTATGGAGCCTCTACTACCATATTGTTCAACCTCTTTAATCCCTTAGGCCCTACAGGGCTTTTGCCTAACCATAACCAAAAGGATGTTGTTGAACTAGCCCTCCCATGGCTAGCATGTAAGTTGCACAGAAGGAAAACAATAGGTTCATTGACTACATTTTCTCCACAGTATATGCCCCTCTATCCTTGCAGAAATTCTGATCTAACCCCTTGAGTGGGGTGTACTCCTTCCCCTGCCTCTCTGTTAGAAAATATTGACTTAATGAGTTACACAGAGAATGACCAGTTAAGGATATCATCCTTTATGTGATTGAAATGGATTCTTTATTGCTTCTAGAATTCAAGCTGTTCCTACTGCCTTCCCTGTTATTGAAAAGAAGTTGTGTGTTTAGTTTGCTTATGTGCAATATTTAATTACCTGTAGCGGAAACTGGAACCCTTGCTGCAGAGCAGGGTTTTGGGCTTTGATTTGGGCTCTTCAGAAAGTCTGAAGAAAGCGTGGTACTCCACACAGGTTTTCCAGAAAGCTTTGCAGGCATCTCGGCTTGCCATGGTGAACTCCAAAGTATCTTTGCACAGCACCTGTATAAACCAATTTCCATCAAGCAAAACATCCTTCAAGAATATCAAAGACCTTAAAAGCCCAACGCCTGCCAAACTATTGGTCCAGGGTCCACATCCAGCTTCTGATTTTCCACTTGGCTCCCTTTAGGCTTCACACCTACTGAAATCAAATGATTGGCAACCTTCCGAGGAACAGACAGGGCTACCGCTCAAAAACAGAGCCTTCTCTATGAAGAAAGTCTTACCCTGCACACCCTCCTCACCTCACACCCCCTTTTACCCCCTCTTCTCTGCCAGGAACATTTTATGAAGTTGTAAATTAGGTTAAAATGAACATCAAAGGGCACCCTTTCAAGGTGACAAGAAGTTATAAATGACCAACAGGAAAGGGGGAGGGAGGAGATTTTTTTTTACAAATGGTAGGCTTTATAGGATGACTGCATATACATGAGTCTTTGTAACATACCAGCTAGAAACGTTTCTCCCTCTTTATGCTGCCTTGTTCTATGATGCTCTGTGATGCTCATTTAGCTTCTAATCTGCTGCAGAGGAGCTTGGTCCTATAGACCTAACGTACAAGTTTGCTCCATCCCCTGACTCACTATATACCCCCAATATACTTTGCTCCTCCCCTTCTCCCATTCCTCTCCAGGTCTCTGGATACAGCCCTGGGATTCTCCACAAGCTTCACACTGGATTCAGTCTTCTGAACTGCTCACACGAGTATTTTTATCTAAGGCTAAGATCCAGAGCATGAATTATCTTTAGGTCAAAAAAGTAGCTGATACATATCTTCCATTTCCTTTATAGTCATAAAAATTCTTTCTAGCCCCTTTGTCTCACCTGTACAATGCAGCCTTGCCCAATAATTGCTTCTTTGGCTTAATATATACCCAATCCCCACATCCTGCTTTGGGAAAGAGTAGGTGTTCAGTTATTTGGCACATAGTAGGTGTTCAATTTTTTTTTTTTTTTTTTGCTTCAGGAAAGATGAACATACTTTATAAAATCAAGCAAATAACTTTGAATTAATATGGACACAGTCTTAGATCTGGGCTCCCTCATTTGACTTATCAAATCCCTGAAAAATGATATCTAAGGAGACTTGTCTTTCATCCCAGTCACCCCATTTTCCTATCGCTTTACTCATTCAGAACTGCCAATAGGATTTCTTAGTGTTTTGCCTTTAGTGAAAATCTGACCAAAGTTCTGGTTTATTTATATAGAGGCAAAAGAGGAAGCACCTCACCGGTTGGGGCCAGCCAGCTTTCACCACTCACAATCCAATCATTTGCAGAAACAACCAAGAAATCTCAAGTGAGTAGAAAGTAAAAGAATGTATTCAAAAGCTACTTACCAAGATGTTGGCATGAAGTTTGATGAGAAAATGCTTTCTCTTAAAACTTAATTTTCGGATTTTAGCCCAGTTGAAAGTATTGATCTTTGTATTTCCCTACAACAAAACACATGGCAGATTTCAGGATGAATATCA
The DNA here is from genome assembly GCA_006410635.1 of Cephalophus harveyi. Taxonomy (NCBI): domain Eukaryota; kingdom Metazoa; phylum Chordata; class Mammalia; order Artiodactyla; family Bovidae; genus Cephalophus; species Cephalophus harveyi. The sequence continues at coordinate 67,524 of SJYT01015410.1, read as the reverse complement.
GCACAGGCTGGTTTGTAAGACAATGTGAACTTGTTGGAAAATGCATCACATGAACAGGGCTATCCTTGATCTATCTCCTGTATAGACTGATCCAGTTGTATTAGGTGGCTCAGACGGTAAAGCGTCTGCCTGCAATGTGGGAGAACCTGGTTCGATCCCTGGGTCAGGAAGATCCCCTGGAGAAGAAAATGGCAACCCACTCCAGTACTCTTGCCTAGAAAATTCCATGGATGGAGGAGCCTGGTGGGCTACAGTCCATGGGGTCGCAAAGAGTCAGACACGACTAAGGGACTTCACTTTACTATGGCCACAGAAGGCATTCTAGGTGGGACACAAACCTGCCCTGAAATGCAAGTAAGAAGGGAAAGGTTTCTAACCAGGATAGGGAGGTCACAGAAAAAACTACTTTGGCAACTAAGGTTCGTCTAGTCAAAGCTATGGTTTTTCCAGTGGTCATGTATGGATGTAAGAGTTGGACTATAAAGAAACTGAGCGCTGAAGAACTGATGCTTTTAAACTATGGTGTTGGAGAAGTCTCTTGAGAGTCCCTTGGACTACAAGGAGATCAAACCAGTCCATCCTAAAGGAAATCAGTCCTGGGTATTTATTGGAATGACTGATGCTGAAGCTGAAGCTCCAATACTTCGGCCACCTGATGCGAAGAACTGACTCATTGGAAAAGACCCCGATGCTGGGAAAAATTGAAGGCAGGAGAAGGGGATGACAGAGGATGAGATGGTTGGATGGCATCACTGACTCAATGCACATGAGTTTAAGTAAGCTCCGGGAGTTGGTGATGGACAGGGAAACCTGGTGTGCTGCAGTCCACGGGGTCACAAAGAGTCAGACACGATGGAGGGACTGAACTGAACTGAGGGGTCCCCTGCTTTTCAAAAGTTTGCTTTATGCCACTTTGCTTTTATTACATGAAAAACCCACATTATTACCTGTTTTCACTAACTCAAAGAAATCCAAAGAGGAATTTTGCTCTTACAAAAAAATAAAGGCAAAAATAAAAATCAGCATTTGTTTTGCATCAAGGTGTTATAAAGTAGTGCACGTGCCAAGCAGTAAGAGTGGCATCTCTATGCTCCTTCCCCAGGAACTACATGCCACTCAGCAGCTCAGCATCCAGCCAGTACTTTATCTCGATTTATCTTGTGCATCCATTAGGAAGATGTGTCCTCAGGTCAATGCTTCTTCACTTTACACCATGTCAGCTAGGAAAGGTTTCATAGGAACACTCTACTTTTGAAGCAGGGGAAAGCTGCACTTCAACAGCTTCTCACTGGAAAAGACCGTGATGCTGGGAAAGATTGAGGGCAGGAGGAGAAGGGACGACAGAGGACAAGACGGCTGGATGGCATCACTGACTTGATGGACATGAGTTTGAGCAGCTCCAGGAGTTGGTGATGGACAGGGAAGCCTGGCGTGCTACAGTCCATGTGGTCACAGAGTCAGACACGACTGAGTGACTGAACTGAACTGAACTGAATAGCTTCTCTAATCTCAACCCTTCCTTTATTTCCAGATTGAACTGCTTAAAAAAAATCCCATTTATCCTGCCACCTCATTTACTCTAAGACCTTCAATAGCTCCTCACTCACTGTCTGAATCAACTCGAAACTCTCTTGGCTGGATTTTCTTGCCCTTATATTGACGATAACTTTGATCCCATTACTCCCAGAAAACACCTTTCCATCCAACTCTGTGCCTTTCCCACTGCCCCCACAGGTCTCCTCCTTCTCCTACCAGAATGACTTCCCCATGGCAAGCCCTCTTGCCAGCTCTGGCAGCACCTCGTCTAGGATATTCTATATCACTGTCACAGCCCACACACATTGCCAGCTCCTCTGAACTCCTTTAGCTCTCCTGGACTACCCAAACAAATGAACTCTTTTGGTTTTTATTCACATGGTCCAAAATCAAAGGAGGTACAAAAATAAATATATTGAGAAGTCTCACTCCCACCACTGTCACTCCTACCTCTGTCCCCAACTAACCATTCTCTACCACATTATTTGGTAGAGGTAACCAAATAATGTAACCACATTGTTCTGTTGTGTATACTACTTGTGCAACTAAAGTAAATATGATAGTTTAGCTTTTGATTATTTATTGTCTGATATTGACCATTATTTCTCTGGTCTTTCAAAATAAATTGTGACTATCTTAATGACAGGAACCATGTGTCATGCTTAATGTTAGCTTCTTAATTGTGTCATCCTTTATCCTTTTTTGGAAGGGATCTGCCTTCTGAGGTGATGTCCAGGAAACATCCCTGTTCCCTTCTTTAGATGCTAAAAATACATCCTGATGGTGATCCTGGAGTGGGGAACGTGGGGCCGGGGGAGGCCAGCAGAGGCTGAGCCAGGCACTTGGAACGAAGCTGATGGGAGGAAGGGTCTGGTGGGCCATAGGACCCTGGAGCTAGTGGGCTTTCCCAGGCTCCAGATAGCGGTCTTAAGGTTTCCCTTGACCTCCTTTTTCCCTGCCCTTCTTCCCTGGTGGCTCAGATGGTAAAGCGTCTGCCCGCAATGCAGGAGACCGGGGTTCGATTCCTGGGTCGGGAAGATCCCCTGGAGAAGGAAATGGCAATCCACTCCAGCACACTTGCCTGGAAAATCCCATGGACGGAGGAGCCTGATAGGCTACAGTCCATGGGGTTGCAAAGAGTCGGACACGACTGAGCGACTTCACTTATCCTTTTCAGGGCCTTTGCCCATGTGCCCTTTCCCTGGAACACCCTCCTTCATCTGCCAACCTTATCCCTTTGGGCTTGCTTAAATGCTAAGTCCCTTTCACATGTGTTACCGTATCATCCTGTGTTTCTTCTAGCACAAAGCATATCACATTTTTTATAATTACTTGCTTAACTGTCTTCCTCCTATTAGAATTTAAGTTCCATGAAGTCAGGATCATTCCTATTTACCTCTGTACCTCTAGTGCCTGGCACAGAGTGGATGTACAATAAATACACTGATAGAAAGATGAATGGATTGCTTCCCAACTATAAATATACTCAAACTCATTGAATTGTACCATTAAAACAGATGAATTTCATGGTATGCAAATTACAGCTCAATAAAACTTCTTTAAGAAAATAATACAATGAAGAACATATAGAAGGCACTCAATACATGAATATTCTTTGACTAGATTTCATGTAGGACAAAATAGACCATCTGTATTGTTCCCAACTGTCTGCAGAAGTAGTCACACTGAAAGAGATCACAGCTAACATGATGATCTTGGCCTCCTACCCTCACCAACTTCTCTCATGCAACAGGAAATAGCAAGAATCAGGATCAGCAAGAATGATCCATGTGTATATAAAACTGAATCCCTTTGCTGTATACCTGAAACTAACACAACATTGTTGATCAACTCTACTTCAATATTAAATAAAAAGCTTAAATAGTTATTACAGGATAGTGGTTATATTTCTCAGAGCTGTATAATATATCCTTGTTGCTTATCTTTAAAAAGAAAATGAATCAGAGTTAGAGTGGCCTGGGTAAAAATTCCCTCCTGGGTGAACAGGTATGCCTGTGATCCACTGGGTCTTCTGGCCATCAATGTGAGTCACATGCTGTAAAGTTTTACAACCAAATAAATTAAAAAGTGAAGATTTTTGTAGCCAAGTCTGTACCTGACCTGCTTTGTGACTTATTTCAGTGCTATAATTCGGTCCTGGAGGTCAGTGGGTCCAAAGCCATCCCTTGCTTTCTTACAAGGAGTTCACTCCCAAACGTGTCCAGGTATCTGCCTATCATTCTGAAGGTTCTTAAACTTTAACTTGGATCTGAATTCACTGAATATTCACAGATATAGAAGTCTAAACAGACTGAAAAACTGTTGAAAATAGCTGGCCACATTCCTAGGCGTGAGGATTAATGATGATGGAGGACAGAGAGCCCTGAGTTGGTTTCTAACCTGGAAAACAGAATCTTGGGGAAAGGATGAGTCTGTTAACAGTAAAGATTTCTTGCAGGGTTGGGCACTAATGCCCTACTTGTGGGCACTGGGCACCTCCAACTTGTAACTGAATGAAAAACTCTTTGGGTTGCTTCTGGCGGATTTGGACAGGCTGAATGCACTTTATATCACAGCCTGGGCTTTTAGGATGCCCAAATCTGTATTCTTCTTTAGGGCCTAAAAGTTCTGAAGAGCCTCCTGACTTCCTCTCTCCACCATGCTGGCTTGATCTAACATGAGAGCTTCTGAGAAAACAGTCAGTTCTAGGTTGCAAAAGGAAACAGCGCATCAAGGGGAGGGAACTTACCTCCAACTCTTCCAAGCACTGCCTCCCTTTCTGGATGGTGGTAAAACTGAGGGGAGGGGTCACCTTGAGAATGGACACTCAAGTTTGAGCCAAGATAACCCCAAAAGCTGAGGACTTTAAAGGAAAGGAGCTGTTACCCGTAACACCAGTACACCCATGTGAGCAACAGCCAGGTGGATCTGCATCCCTTCACCATCACTGGCGGGGTGTGGCCTGATGCCATACATGTCCAGCTTCCTCGCTATGTCCAGTAGCAGAATGTCAGATTCAGCTGGGCTCCTGCCACTGCAAGGGGAAAGAATATTTATGAGCCTAATAAATGCAGCAAGAATGACACCTCCACCCCGAGAGTTCCAAGAGGAACTCAATGTTTTCTTGAGGCTGTGATGTCAAGAAAGACTTGAGAGTCCCTTGGACTGCAAGGAGATCCAACCAGTCCATCCTAAAGGAAATCAGTCCTGAATATTCATTGGAAGGGCTGATGCTGAAGCTGAAGCTCCAATACTCTGGCCACCTGATGCAAAGAACTGACTCATTGAAAAAGACCCTGATGCTGGGAAAAACTGAAGGCAGGAGGAGAAGGGGACAACAGAGGATGAGATGGTTGGATGGTATCACCGACTCAGTGGACATGAGTTTGAGCAAGCTCTGGAAGTTGGTGATGGGCAGGGAAGCCTGGCATGCTGCAGTCCTTGGGGTGGCAGAGTTGGGCACAACTGAGCAGCTGAACTGAACTAAACTGAAGCTTCTATGACTTAAAAGCTTGCTTTTAAGTGTCTGTCCCTGGCTTCAGTCTTTCCTTCCAGCGGAACAGGTGGAAACAGGTGCCAGTGAAAGAACTTACATGTGCTTCTGATGGAAGTGCACGATCTTGCTCTCTAAATCATCTTGGTTTGGTAAATACCGGGTTTGTGCCAAATGTTTCCTATCTGTTTCTTCATGAAAGTCTCCCAGTTCTGCTGCATGACAGAAAAGTGACATTTTTCACATTACCATTGATGAGTTAAGCAACGGAGCACCCAACAGACCCTCCGACTGCCCCCAAACAGCCCTTTCTTGGTGGTCAATGCAGCCCTAAACCTCCTACCACATACTTGATGCATATTTGTTTTGTTTTAGGGAAGAACAGCACCCTTATGGCAGAAAGTGAAGAGGAGCTAAAAAGCCTCTTGATGAAAGTGAAAGAGGAGAGCGAAAAAGTTGGCTTAAAGCTCAACATTCAGAAAACGAAGATCATGGCATCTGGTCCCATCACTTCATGGGAAATAGATGGAGAAACAGTGGAAACAGTGTCAGACTTTATTTTTTTGGGCTCCAAAATCACTACTGATGGTGACTGCAGCCATGAAATTAGAAGACGCTTACTCCTTGGAAGAAAAGTTATGTCCAACCTAGATAGNTGCAGCCATGAAATTAAAAGACGCTTACTCCTTGGAAGAAAAGTTATGACCAACCTAGACAGTATATTCAAAAGCAGAGACATTACTTTACCAACTAAGGTCCGTCTAGTCAAGGCTATGGTTTTTCCAGTAGTCATGTATGGAAGTGAGAGTTGGACTGTGAAGAAGGCTGAGCACCGAAGAATTGATGTTTTTGAACTGTGGTGTTGGAGAAGACTCTTGAGAATCCCTTGGACTGCAAGGAGATCCAACCAGTCCATTCTGAAAGAGATCAACTCTGGGTGTTCTTTGGAAGGAATGATGCTGAAGCTGAAACTCCAGTACTTTGGCCACCTCATGCGAAGAGTTGACTCATTGGAAAAGACTCTGATGCTGGGAGGGATTGGGGGAAGGAGGAGAAGGGGACAACAGAGGATGAGATCGCTGGATGGCATCATTGACTTGATGGACGCGCGTCTGAGTGAACTCCGGGAGTTGGTGATGGACAGGGAGGCCTGGCGTGCTGCAATTCATGGGGTCACAAAGAGTTGGACACGACTGAACGACTGAACTGAATTGAACTTGGGGTTAAAAGGAACCATCAGGGGGAAAAAAAAAAAATTGAGTTCCTGAAAATCTGGGTGGTGATTAAAAAGCTGAAGCCAAATGACAATAGCAGAATTTCTGTATTTAACATTTTATAAGAAAAGGATTCAGAACCCATAAAAAGAAATCAGTGAAAATGGATATTTAATATATTTAAAATATACAGATGTCTAAGCATCATGTAAAATATAAAAATTATAAATTAAACAGTTGTTGTTCAGTCACTCAGTGGTGTCCAACTTTTTGTTACCCATGGACTGCAACACACCAGGCCTCCCTGTCCCTCACCATCTCCCAAAGTTTGCCCCCAAGTTCATGCCCATTGCATCAGTGATGCCATCCAACCATCTTATCCTCTGACATCCTCTTCTCCTCTTCTCCTGATTGGGGTAGTTTTAATTTTTTCATATGGTAAATTATACAGTACAATCCTATTAATAATTATTAGTAGGCAGAACTTAAAAACATAAGTATTAAGAAACTAAACAGCCTCAAAAATGAAGAAAATTAAGTCATGAAATGTTGAAAATGAGATCATATTTTTGGACTTTCATAATGAGAGTTCTCAAAGCACATAAATGTTGCCACTGAGAACATATTTTTATGCAAATTTCTTCACTGCTAAGGAAAAAACAACTACTCCAATTAGGAAAATAGTGATGTATTTATGAGCTATTTCCAAATATTTTCTCTAACTCCTTCATCTTCAAATACTTCTTGAAACTTAGAAATATTCCTCCAAGTTAAACATAATGTTGTGTATTTATAGGGGGAAGCGAAATTTATTTAGTTACCTCGAGTTGTAGTTTACTTGGAGGCAAGAAGCGAGCATTTCTGATTTGTTCTCTTATTTAGTTTGCTCATATATGCCCAGCTGCCTGTGTCTGTTTCAGAACTCTCCTGTTGTAGTGGACATGCCCTAAAGTGACTGCCCAGTGAGTGCAGTCACTAGGATAATCCTTTCCCCTTGAGTACAAGCACCCCCTATACTCCCAGCCAACAGAACACTGCAAAGCCCTAGGGGATAGTCACTCCCTGATTAGGTTACATTATGCAAGTCTCTATCCTAGCAGACTGGAGTCCAAGATCCTCCTGCTGGTTTTGAAGTGAGTAGCCATGTTGTGACAGGGCCTGGGAGAGGCAAATGGCCCCATGGCCCGGAACCTCGAGTGACACCTGGGAGGTGAAAGCACCCCAGATGCCAGCTAGCAAGAAAACAAGGGACCTCAGTCCTACAACCTCAAGTGAATCCCACCAACAACCACAGGAACCAAGAAGAAAGAAAGAAAAAAACACAAGCTTCTAAAAGGAACACAGCCTACTTGTTGCGGGAAAGAGAGTAGGGTACGAGAGGATGGTCACATCCCAGGTCACATCTGAGTCCCTGGGAGAGCTGCCAAGTGTGGGTTCTTGGCTTCACAAAAACAGGCCATCTCATACGGCAAGAGATGGCAAGGTGTGGGGTTATCTGTTTTTATAGGGGAGGGTATTTCTTAGGCTAATGAGTGGGAGGAGCATTCCAGCTATTTGGGAGAAGGGGTGGGGATTTCTAAAAACTGGCCCACTGCCCACTTTTTGACCTTTCTGGCCTGCCTTGGAATGAGCATGGTGCCTGTGGGTGTGTCATCTCGCTTGCTGATGTGTAACAGTGGAAGTTGACTCGTCCGCCCTTGTGGACCTACTTGGTTCTATTCAGTTCGTGATGTGTTCTTGGATTACGTCATTCCTTTAGTGGTTGCGCCCTGCCCCCTTCTTGTCTCATGACCAACATCTCGATTATAACCTTAGGAGACCCTAAGCAGAGGACCCAGCTAAGATACACCGAGATTCTAGATCCATAGAAACCGTGGCATAGGAATTATATATACACCCTGATTAGGTTACATTATGCAAGTCTCTATCCTAGCAGACTGGAGTCCAAGATCCTCCTGCTGGTTTTGAAGTGAGTAGCCACGTTGTGACAGGGCCTGGGAGAGGCAAATGGCCCCATGGCCCGGAACCTCGAGTGACACCTGGGAGGTGAAAGCACCCCAGATGCCAGCTAGCAAGAAAACAAGGGACCTCAGTCCTACAACCTCAAGTGAATCCCACCAACAACCACAGGAACCAAGAAGAAAGAAAGAAAAAAACACAAGCTTCTAAAAGGAACACAGCCTACTTGTTGCGGGAAAGAGAGTAGGGTACGAGAGGATGGTCACATCCCAGGTCACATCTGAGTCCCTGGGAGAGCTGCCAAGTGTGGGTTCTTGGCTTCACAAAAACAGGCCATCTCATACGGCAAGAGATGGCAAGGTGTGGGGTTATCTGTTTTTATAGGGGAGGGTATTTCTTAGGCTAATGAGTGGGAGGAGCATTCCAGCTATTTGGGAGAAGGGGTGGGGATTTCTAAAAACTGGCCCACTGCCCACTTTTTGACCTTTCTGGCCTGCCTTGGAATGAGCATGGTGCCTGTGGGTGTGTCATCTCGCTTGCTGATGTGTAACAGTGGAAGTTGACTCGTCCGCCCTTGTGGACCTACTTGGTTCTATTCAGTTCGTGATGTGTTCTTGGATTACGTCATTCCTTTAGTGGTTGCGCCCTGCCCCCTTCTTGTCTCATGACCAACATCTCGATTATAACCTTAGGAGACCCTAAGCAGAGGACCCAGCTAAGATACACCGAGATTCTAGATCCATAGAAACCGTGGCATAGGAATTATATATTGTTCCAAACCACTACGTTTGTGGTAATTTGTCATGCTACAATATATAACTAATGCACATATGATAATCTACTTCAAATTCCACTAACAATTATTCTCGCAACAAAGGTTTGTGTTGCTAGTGCTATTTTCTTTCTCCATTAGAGGAGAGAATATAACTGAATAATTTATAGATGTGTAGATCTCTATTTTAATTCAAAACTTTAATGTAGAATATAATTCTCCATGTATGAGTCTCAAAACATAAGTTAGTTGAATTCAACATTTAAAAAAATACCATTATCTTGGTACTTGAAAATTGAAGAATATGCCCTCCTAAATCACTTCATTATTTTTTTTAATAAAGATTTTATTTTTAAAAGTTCAGAAGTGCAAAATTACTGTGAAGCTAATAGAGAATTACTGCATACCCCATTCATATTTTCCAGTTATTATATCTTATATTGGGGTGGTATATTTTTCACAATTAGTGAATAAATATTGGAAATTATTAACTAATAAAAGCTTCCCTGGTGGCTCAGATGGTAAAGCATCTGCCTGCAATGCGGGAGACCCAGGTTTGATCCCTGGGTTGGGAAGAGCCCCTGGAGAAGGAAATAGCACCCCACTTCAGTATTCTTGCCTGGAAAATCCCATGGATGGAGAAGCCTGGTAGGCTACAGTCCATGGGGTCGCAGAGTCAGACATGACTGAGCGACTTCACTGTCTTTCACTTTCATTATTAACTAAACTTTATTCACGTTTCCTTAGTCTCTGCCTAATGTCCTTTCTCTGTTCCCGGATTCCACCTAAGATACCACCTTAAAGTTAGCTCTCCAGTTTCCTTAGGCTTCCGGCTGTGACAGTTTCTCAGACTTTCTTTGTTTTTTATGAACTTGGCAATTTTGAAGGAGACTGGCCAAATGTTTTGTGGGAGGCACCTCGATTGAAAATTGTCTTGTGTTTTTCTCATGGTTAGACTGGGGGGTAACATGTTTTGAGAGGAAGATCACAGAGGTCAAGCGCCATTCTCGTCGCGTCGTGTGAAGGATACCTACTATTAATATGATGCTGCTGCTGCTGCTAAGTCGCTTCAGTCGTGTCCGACTCTGTGCGACCCCATAGACAGCAGCCCACCATGCTCCCCCGTCCCTGGGATTCTCCAGGCAAGAACACTGGAGTGGGTTGCCATTTCCTTCTCCAATGCATGAAAGTGAAGAGTGAAAGTGAAGTCACTCAGTTGTGTCCGACTCTCAGCGACCCCATGGACTGCAGCCCACCAGGCTCCTCTATCCATGGGATTTTCCAGGCAAGAGTACTGGAGTGGGGTGCCATATCACTGTTAATGTTACCTTGATTTCCTGGCTTGAGGTAGTGTTTGTCAAGTTTCTCTATTGTAAACTGCTGTTGTTTAGTCACTAAGTCATGTGTGACTCTTTTGTGACCCCATGAACTTGTAGCCTTCCAGGTTTTTCTGTCCATGAGACTTCCCCAGCAAGACTCCTGGAGTGGGTAGCCATTTCCTACCCAGGGGATCTTCCCAACCCAGGGATTGAACCTGCATCTCTTGTGTCTCCTGCATTGGTAGGCAGATTCTTTGCCACTGAGCTACCTGGGAAGCCCCTACTGTAAGTTACTCTTTAAAAAAAAAAAAAAACTTACCGTTTCTATACTGTACTTTGGAAGAAAAAAACTATGTGTAGCTCCACGCAGAGTTATGCTTTACCTCCTAGAAAACAGAGTATCTACATACACTATTTGGAGAGATTTGTCTATTTTCCTCACATATTTATCCAATCATTTATTTACACCAGAATAGATAGTCATTAGATTTGGGTTATACCTCAATATTGCTTATCTATTTTGTGGCTCCAGCTGTCCCTGTTTTGGCTGATGGGAGTACTTTAAGTTGGTTCCTATAACCTTTCCACACACATTGTGTCATAGTCACCTTTATGAGATTTTGGTTTTGTTTTCATCTTTTTTCTTTTAGCACTTCCTTACTTTCTGGCACTATAAGATAATCCAGGCTCTTTTTGCATATTTCTTGCCCCAGCCCTCGGTCATTTCTCTGATACTTTTTGTGGGAAAATAATATTGAAACAAAGATTTGAGTGGCAGGTATATTTATTGCTCCCAGGGCATCATTGCTTCTAAGGTCAAACCAGTTTTTCAGTCTCTAAATCTGGAACCTCAGAATATCCCTATATGCTTAATATATTTTAATTTATTCAACAAACATTTCATAAAGATTACTATTATGCCAGGTATTAATTTAAGCACTTTATAAATATTTATAATCACCTTATAATATTTATAAAAACCTTGAGGTTCTTGTAATAACCTTTTAACAACAACAAAAGAGGCAGTATTATAAACCCCACTTTGTGAATGGAAAACCCCAGGCCCTGAACAGTTTGGACCTGTGCTCAAAGTCACACAGCTGGCAAGTGGCAGGGACAGGATCCGAACCCAGCATCTGGCGCCAGCTTCAGGGCACTGACCAGTGCACCACACTGCCTCACAGAGCATTAAAAGTGATGAATTAATTAATCCATCAGTCCATTCTCCTGCCAGTTTCTATCATGTGCCCATTAGGTGCTAAACTCTCTGCTAGATGTTAATTGGTGCCGAAAGCCATTTCAGACACTTTTTGGGCTATGGCCCAATTTAAAACGGAAGAAGAGGCTGTTGTAATGTGCCCCTTGAGAGGATTCTGGCAGCTGCCGGTGATGAAGATGGTACATAAAAACCACTCCCCTTGGTGGCTGCAAATATACTTTATTATGCTACAGGCAATAGTCAAGGGTGATAAGCAGTACTTTTTGTAATTTCATTTCTATCCATTTCTATCCTATTCACAAAGTTTACAGAGGAGGTTTATTATCTTTCCTGTATATGAAATTCCTCTGCATTGGTAGGCAGATTCTTTGCCACTGAGCTACCTGGGAAGCCCCTACTGTAAGTTACTCTTTAAAAAAAAAAAAACTTACTGTTTCTATACTGTACTCTTTGGAAGAAAAAAACTATGTGTAGCTCCACGCAGAGTTATGCTTTACCTCCTAGAAAACAGAGTATCTATATACACTATTTGGAGAGATTTGTCTATTTTCCTCACATATTTATCCAATCATTTATTTATACCAGAATAGATAGTCATCAGATTTGGGTTATACCTCAATATTGCTTATTTATTTTGTGGCTCCAGCTGTTCCTGTTTTGGCTGATGGGAGTACTTTAAGTTGGTTCCTATAACTTTTCCACACACATTGTGTCATAGTCACCTTTATGAGATTTTGGTTCTGTTTTCATCTTTTTTTCTTTTAGCACTTCCTTACTTTCTGGCACTATAAGATAATCCAGGCTCTTTTTGCATATTTCTTGCCCCAGTCCTCGGTCATTTCTCTGATACTTTTTGTGGGAAAATAATACTGAAACAAAGATTTGAGTGGCAGGTATATTTATTGCTCCTAGGGCATTATTGCTTCTAAGGTCAAACCAGTTTTTCAGTCTCTAAATCTGGAACCTCAGAATATCCCTATATGCTTAATATATTTTAATTTATTCAACAAACATTTCATAAAGATTACTATTATGCCAGGTATTAATTTAAGCACTTTATAAATATTTATAATCACCTTGTAATATTTATAAAAACCTTGAGGTTCTTGTAATAACCTTATAACAACAACAAAAGAGGCAGTGTTATAAACCCCACTTTGTGAATGGAAAACCCCAGGCCCTGAACAGTTTGGACCTGTGCTCAAAGTCACACAGCTGGCAAGTGGCAGGGACAGGATCCGAACCCAGCATCTGGCGCCAGCTTCAGGGCACTGACCAGTGCACCACACTGCCCCACACTGCCAAGGACCTCACAGAACATTAAAAGTGATGAATTAATTAATCCCTCAGTCCATTCTCCTGCCAGTTTCTATCATGCGCCCATTAGGTGCTAAACTCTCTGCTAGATGTTAATTGGTGCCGAAAGTCATTTCAGACACTTCTTGGGCTATGGCCCAATTTAAAACGGAAGAAGAGGCTCTTGTAATGTGCCCCTTGAGAGGATTCCGGCAGCTGCCGGTGATGAAGATGGTACATAAAAACCACTCCCCTTGGTGGCTGCAAATATACTTTATTATGCTACAGGCAATAGTCAAGGGTGATAAGCAGTACTTTTTGTAATTTCATTTCTATCCATTTCTATCCTATTCACAAAGTTTACAGAGGAGGTTTATTATCTTTCCTGTATATGAAATTCCCATTTATTATACTACTATTGACTGATAAAATATTTGAATGAAACTGTTTCTGGTGGAAACCACTGAACAAAACTGATATTTCCATCAACAACTGATTGAAACAAAGTTTAAAATGTACACTTACTTTATGACTGTCGCTAACGGGTGGTGCCAGGAGACCAAAGCTTGAGGTGATCTAAACGAAAACACACAAACAAAATAATTATGTTGATCGAAAAAAAATCTTAAAGGATTTTTTAAAGGTGATTTATCCCCACGTATTTAGTAGAAGAGGCTTCTCAGGTGGCTCAGTGGTAAAGAATCCACCTGCCAAAGCAGGAGCCTCCAGTTTGAATCCTGGGCGGGGAAGATCCCCTGGAGAAGGAAACGGCAAACGACTCCAGTATCCTTGCCTGGAGAATCCCACGGACAGAGGAGCCTGGCGGGCTACGGTCCATAGAGAAGGGAGTGCACGTAGAGGCGGGGATCTCCAGAAGGGACTTGCCTAGAATAGGCAGCAGAAGCTAACACAACGGGGAGTCTGTCACTGACCTCTTGATATTTATAAACCCCTTGGCAGAGAATACAAATCCAAGGGAAGGGACAGTCAGGGACACGGGTCTTCCCTTTTTGTTCAGTTCAGAGCAAGCACCAAATGAGCCTCCTTTTAGACGTACCAAAGTTCAGGTACATTCCAAAATGAATTAGCAGACACAGTGTCATGTAACAAAAAGAAATCACAATAAAAAGACAATTCAGACTATTGTCCCAACTATCTAACCAATAGTGTACTGGTTAGATTCATAGTTCAGAAGAAAGGAATGATCAAAGGTGTTGGTAAGCCTGGAGGAGATTGTAGCAGAAAGAGCCTGATTGAGAAGGCTTGGAGTAAGGCGGGTGGCGGTGTGTGGTCTAGTGAACCCCATTGCCAGTGGACACAAGAGAGGGATGGTCTCTCAGATTTTGTTTCTCACATTTATAAGCTCTCTTTGAGAAAAAGTGGATTTTAGAACCTCTGTGAGCACTGGTCCAAACAATCAAATTAGCCTACTACTACAGTTTCAAAACGATCAACAGGGTCAGAGCCCTCTTGGGAGATGTGTAAAAAGAAAGAAAAAAGAAAGAAAAAAATATCCGAACTCATATCATTTAATTCTTAAATATCAGAATGTTATTTTCATTAGAAATAAATATTAAGAAATGCACAATTTTGGGGGTTTTAAAAATCCTCCTTTTATTAAAAAAAAAAAACTATTGGAGTAATTCAAGAAGAAAAGATGTTCCAATGGACATGTTAGGAAGATATGTAATATTTCACCGACTTCTATGTATTTGATGATGTACTAATCATCTCAAAAGGTATCTCAGTCAATAAGCCAAGGACTCATATTCCTCCAAGCATTTACCAGGGAACTGAATACAGTTAGAGCAGAACTAGGAACTTTACCAAAGAATTAATAGATTTGCCCCTTTGAACATAGATAGCAGCAATCTATTTCAATATATTTCCTGGTAAGGAAATACTGAACCTCTGGATATCCCACAAACAATAGTCATTATGCTATTTTTAGTTCTGGCAATATAAGAATTCTGATCTAAGGCAGATTCATAATTTNTTTACCAAAGAATTAATAGATTTGCCCCTTTGAACATAGATAGCAGCAATCTATTTCAATATATTTCCTGGTAAGGAAATACTGAACCTCTGGATATCCCACAAACAATAGTCATTATGCTATTTTTAGTTCTGGCAATATAAGAATTCTGATCTAAGGCAGATTCTTAATTTTTTTCTTACTCATAATAACCTGTACATTTTAATGATACAAATCATTATATAAAAGATGGGATTCCCCAGTGGCTCAGACGGTAAAGAATCCTCCTGTAATGCAGCAGACCTGGGTTCTATCCCTGAGTTGGGAAGATCCCCTGGAGAAGGGAATGGCTACCCACTCCTGTACTCTTGCCTGGAAACTCCTCATGGACAGAGGAGCCTGGCGGGCTACAGTCCATGGGGTCGCAAAGAGTTGGACAGGACTGAGCGACTAAGCACAGCACAAAAGATACTTTGACTTAATATAATGCAATTTTTCCAAGCATGACTTTTTAAAAACCGAAACAAACAAAAAAAATCTATGAAATGGTTTTTATATATTTTCCTTTATCTCATAGTTACTTTGTTGACATATAAGCACATTACAATTTGAGAAGTGATATTTTTGGCTTTTTCATTGTTAAGATGTGGAATTAAGTCAAGTGAATTCACAGGGTTTTACATGTTAAAATATATCGGGTTGGGCAAAAAGTTTGTTTGAGTTTTTCCATAACAAACTTTTTGGCCAACCCAATACATAACTAACTCTGTTTCAGAGCTTTAAATTTTACTGAAAACAAAACAAAAACACAGATGCTGAGTTAAAGTAGCAAGATGAATAAATAAGCAGCTTGCCAGAAATAGGACCCCTGAGGTTTTCTCTAGTGTCAGAGTGGACAGGCCTTTAAAAACCATGCCTATCGCTGGCATCCAAGTCAAGGGGATGAGACCAGGAGAGGAGCACAGCACCTGAGAAGTACCAAAGCTCTGTCCGTTCTCTCTGCCACCAGACAAGTTTCACTGATCTGCTCACAGAAGCATACTGAAACAGCCTATCTTACCTAGCTTTTCTCAGACATTTATTAAAAAAAAAAAAAAAGATGGAGGTTGGGGGAGGAAGGAGGACTCATGGGAAAGCAAGTGTAAATAATCCACAGGATATATATATATATATACTGTTATTTATATAACAGCTACTTTCATTGAAACTGAGATGGAAGAGAAAGTTTGTAGATTACATGCATATCTTGCTAATTCAAATGATCGTGTCAGGGAGACAAGAGGATAAGGTAGAAAGAACACAGGTGTAGGAGTCAGGAATCCTAGGGTCTAACCCCAGCGTGACCATTAGTTAGCAGTGGGCTAACTTTGGAGCACTCATCTGCTATCACTAGATCACGATACTTGGGGAATTTGTGTAATCACAATAAAATCTCTTTTGATATCCATTTCAAGTTGGTTCTTTTCCTTCAAGATCTCTATCAGGAAGTTTATGGCTTATGAAAAAATAAATAGAGCCAGCCAAATTAGCTTTTTCAGAAAACTGAAGTGAATCTTTTTTTAATGGTGATAGTGCTTAAAATAGTCACTGTATATATTTTGGCATGCATACACAAACTTCAAGGTCTATGATATGAAAAGTCTGAGAACATTTGGATAAAAACTGCTTTAAAAGTTTTTAATGTTATATAAATATACTGTACAGTTACCAACACTATTTAACCATTATTTCTAACTACCTAATCATACCATCTATCGATGCTAATGATGAAAGATATGGTATCTGGTGTCAGTTTTGCATCTTATTTTTTATCCAAAACATCACATTTTCATTGAGTGGTATTTTGACAAGTATCTATAAATAGAATCAAACAGCTTTTTATATTTCATTTTAATTTGACTTAATAAGTCTGGTAACTTGAATTTCAGAATCAAACCCTGACTTTCCTCTGGAAGTGAAAAAGACTTGGCATTTATTCATCTGGAAAAAAGCGTACCATGCTCCAAAACATAATTAAACTGGAAACAGATGATATTCATTCTCTCAGGGGCATTTAGCATAAGCTAAATATATTCACAGCACAGCTGACCATTTATAAACACAGCTACCATCGCAACCAGAGAGCTGTGTCAGTGGCAGTCCATCCGTTGCTCTGAAGTACAAAGGCATGAATCCTGCTAGAGTGGAGGCCACGTCGGAACATCTTGCATTAACACTGCTCTACTTTATACAAATGTTTAATAAAAATATTTTAAAGCACTTCATTGTCTTGTCCTCTACTTTTAGACTGGGTACTTAACTGAGGATTAATTTAGTTCTTTCCATGTTAGGACATTAAGTATGGAGGGAGCAGATTTAATAGGAATCCAGTTTCCCTTCGAGGACCATTGCCATCGCCTGTGTCTCACGGCACAGCCTCAGTTGGCCTGGGTGCTCTCCTGAGCTTCCTTCAAGCGCCACACTTCATTCGGATATCATGCCTCTGGGACTCAAGTTGTGAGGAACAGAGGTTTATCTCCTTTCTTTCTCAGACTTGGTCTTAAATTCAGAAAGCATGTTTTAAGAAAATAAAAAGTATAACACAAAGAAACCAACTTGATTCCAAAGAAGAGAGATCCACTAAATAGGGTTTAAAGAAATATCTTATTCAGGGTCTTCCCTGGTGGTCCAATGATTTAAGAACCTGCCTTTCAGTGCAGGGGATGTGGGTTTGATCCCTGATTGGGGAACTAAGATCCCACATGCAACTAAGCCTGCAAACAGCAACAAAGACCTACGACAGCCAAAAAAAAAATGAAGTTTTATTCAGCCAATTGGTCAGTCAACAACAGAGAACCAACACGGGCAGGAATTTCAGGTCACCTGCAATGCCCCACTTGGAGAATGGCTGGCTGGTTGGCTGGTTCACAGCAGAAACATTCAGTCATCCGATAGCCACACCATAAGGGGTGTGCTTGTCCATTCATTCAACAAGCTCTAACTCAGCACCCACAGTGAGGCCGAGGCTAGCCCTAGAAATGAATGACATGCCTTCACCCCTGAGGTGCTTGCTGCTAGGTGGGGAAGCCAGCTAGTCACTTATGACAGACAAGTAAGCAAATAAAATAATCAAGATGTGAGCAGATGAATGACAGCCTAGTATAAACTTGGCTAACCCATCAGAGCAGCGCTTTGGCACACACCTCACTCCTTCCTTTCCCTGTCTTACAGTTGTTCTCATTAGTGATTTGAGCAAGTAGTGGTTGCTTTCACAAGCCCTATTGCCACTGGATGTCATCTGTCTGTTGTTTATGTTTAGTTGTCTGCCTGCCCCCAAGCCAACTCAAATAAGTCCTTGAGGGCGTGGGATTTCTGTGGCTTACTGAAGTAAATCAGGCCCCAGAACAAAACCTGACACCAGCAGGTGTTCAATAAACGTTTACTAAATCAACGTATGAGTGAATAAACACTGCAGGAATTAACTCAAAAAAAGTGGGGGGGAAGGATGATTGTCTAGAAATATGAGAGGAAATGAGGTTGAGTTCTTATGAAAGGCAATTCTGTTCAGTTCAGTTCAGTTCAGTTGCTCAGTCGTGTCCCACTCTTTGCGACCCCATGAATCGCAGCACGCCAGGCCTCCCTGTCCATTACCAACTCCCAGAGTTCACTCAGACTCACGTCCATCAAGTCTGTGATGCCATCCAGCCATCTCATCCTCGGTCGTCCCCTTCTCCTCCTGCCCCCAATCCCTCCCAGCATCAGAGTCTTTTCCAATGAGTCAGCTCTTCGCATGAGGTGGCCAAAGTACTGGAGTTTCAGCTTTAGCATCATTCCTTCCAAAGAAATCCCAGGGCTGATCTCCTTCAGAATGGACTGGTTGGATCTCCTTGCAGTCCAAGGGACTCTCAAGAGTCTTCTCCAACACCACAGTTCAAAAGCATCAATTCTTCCCAATTAAATTTTGGCAAATAAGAAGTTGAAAAGTCAGTTGAGAGAAACTGGCTTCTCAGGTCCTCAGAAACACCCACAATAGATCTACAGAGAACAGGAGTTTTGTCTGCCCCGTGTCCTGTCTTCATGGCTTTGATGGGGCAGCCCACCCCAGACTTCCACTCTTCTTACCACAGGGAGGGCGAGACCCGAGCGGAGCCACTGGACCCCCCTTCCCTGGGCATTCCGAGGCTGTGCCACTAGAAGCAGCAGCACCTCGGAAGATGGTTTACTTGTTTTTGTTTTGAAGACCCTCCGTTGCCCTGGTTCCCGCATTCCCCAAGGCCTCTTCCCTAAGTTATATCGGCTATTTATATCCTTCCAATAAACTTATTTTTTCAGGCTCCAGTAATCTCTGTTTATTTCTGTTGATTACATCCAAAGCTCTCTATGACCACAGGGTCTGATTAAAGATAAATGTGGTTTGCAGGGCCTCTCAGTAAAGAATTTTCATTGAACAGTCATCCGGTGCAGGCACTGAGCTGAGCTCTTTATAGGAGTTATCCAACTTAATCACTAGACGTATCTCTATGGGTGCCTATTTCCATTAAAAAAAATTGGAACATTGAGGTTTACAGGGCTCTCCAGGCGGCACTAGTGGTAAAGAATCTGCCTCCCAGTGCAGGAGACAGGAGAGACTCGAGTTCGATCCCTGGGTTGGGAAGATCGCCTGGAGGAGGAAACGGCAACCTACTCCAGTACTCTTGCCTGGAGAATCCCATGGACAGAGGAGCCAGGCAGGCTACAGTCCATAGGATCTCAAGCAGCTGGACACGACTGAAGCAACTTAGCATGCACGAGGTTTACAGATGTCGAGTAAAGTGTCTTAGCTCCTACTCTATCAATGACTCCAAAGTCATTTGACTCCAAAGACTAAAACCTTAACCCTTTCTCCCTCTGTCCTCCTGAGAAACACAGGTTTCAGTGTGTGAGAAAGAACTGGAGAGGCCCGGTGAGTCATGGTGGTTTATGGAGGATCAGGTGGTGGTGGGTGTCCTTGGGGAATGCACAGACTTAAGGGAAGTATGACTGGTTTCCACAGTCATGATGCTGGGCTGCTCTCCCCCACATTCCAAACTGTGTTATGGGTTTTTTATCCATATCATGCAAGGAAATCGGAACAGCTGGTTTCCCACTGAGAGCTGCTAAAACAGGCGCCTGGAACAGGTGGTTCCACTCTCTCTTCACATAACAGACACTGGCCCTCTTTCTCCCCTCTGGCTTCCCCTTTCCTTCCGGCGATTGCTGGTTTGCAGTCCTTGCCCACTAAGTGTCAGATCCCAGCCAGTGTATTTACTCTCAACTCTTGGTCCTCACCCTGCCATCCTCTGTCACCCACCCTTGCTCTGCCTCCCACCTCATTTTGCCTTTTTGCCCATTTATTATCAGTCATTCAGAAAATATGTGAGGATCTGAAGTCTTCAGGCTCTTTCCCAGACACAGAGAGGGTCCAGTAAATAAGACAGAACCCCTCATGGAGCACCCAGTTCGAGGGGGAAATGGACAGACGCGAGCTAACATAAGCATCATCTAACAAGTGCACACTGTGTAAGTGTGACGGGCAGAGATGCAGAGTCTCACAGAGAAGGGCGACATCAGAGGACGTGTCTGCTGAATGGAGGAGCAAAGGCTGGAAAGGAGACAACCTGACCCAGGGTTAGACTGGTCCCCAGTGTAAGGAGAGGAACAGCTCATGCACAGGCCCAGAGGTGGGCAAGGGCTGGCACGTTCCAGGGTCTGAGCAGTGAGTAAGGGGCAGGGGGGCATAGGGGAACCAACCAAGGGAGTCAGGGCTCGATGGAAGCCTGGATTTTATTCTGAGTGCAACTCATTCTCCTCTTACTCCCACAAGTAATGGATCTCCCATAAGAAAATATATCAAAGAAAATAAACCTTAAAAAAAGGGAAATATTTTAATAAATATTTTCTTGTCTATTTAATGCCAAAGCAGCTGGCAAAGTGCTACACTCCTGCAACACTGGGCTGCAAATTGAAGCCTGGAACCAACTAGAAAACGACCCTGCAGAAAGCCTCACTGACCATCTCTCCAAGATCTTACGAGGTAGATCTTGGATCTACCCTCACATCCTCACATATTTCCTCATTGTATATGAGGAAAATGAAGCTCAGGTCTGATAGCTAATTAGGTGGAAGAACCAGGATGTATGATCAGGACTCTCTGGTCCCCAAATTCAGTCTTAACCATCATGTCACACTTCCCCCAAATTCCATCAGTTTCATAAAATACCATGATGTTTGATCAACGATACTGAAGAATGATGTAAGCCTCCCGTGCCACAGGAGATTTTTACCAGATTCTGTTAAAAACAACAACAACTTAAAATACATACTTTGTTGAATGAGAATTTTTCACATTTTCTGTACTTTGTATTACCAAATGCTCATGTTAACCATGTGAACATCAGTGATTTCATGTTGCTGCTCTATGTGCACTTTGAAATGTAAATATCTATCTGCTCCTGAAGGAAATGGGCTTGTATTACAGATTCAGGACTCTGTTATTATTTGTGTTTTCTGTGTTTTATTCCTCTTTTTATTTACTTTTGAGACTTTATTTCTTGCAGTTTTCAGTGTGGCTGCCTCTTGAAATTTTTCCTTGAACATTAACATGGTATTTGCTACTTACTTGGGATTCCAAAACCTGACAACTTAATTTGCTAGCATTCCTAGTAAAAGAAGAGTAAAGAGAAGCCAAGGGAGGGATATTAAACTCAAAAACACAGCACTGTGGAAGATAATGTGTCCTGGGGGCCTGACTTCAAAGGGCAGGTGTGCAGGGCATCCTCAGAGGAGGCCACAGAATGAGCTAGAACCATGAGTAGAGGCCAGGCCATGTAGGACACAGATTATCCAGAAGGTCCTTCCAAGATGGTAGCTTTTAACTCAGGGCACACTCTTCTATGGGAATAGCATTTTACATGGTGGTTTGGTTGTCAAACCATTCTATAAAATCTAACACTCTATTATACACATGAAATATTTCCCCCTTGATTACCTGAGGAAGTGAAACAGGAGCAGGAAATCAGAAAGTCAGGTAAATATTGTAAAGTCGTAGCCTCTAAAAGAAGGAGGAGGAGGAAAAGAAAGAGGAGGAAGGAAGAGAAGGAGGCAGGAAGGAATGAAGGGAAGGGGCGGGGGAGGGAAGCAAAGAGGGAGGGGAAGAAAGGAAGGTAGATCCGGGTTTGTGGTGTTAGAAGCCTTTTTTAAAAAAAATACAAATGATGAATACAAAATTAAACATAAATGGGAATATTTTTTAGAATGAGAAAAGTCATTATGGAAATTACAAATTTTAATAACTGAAAAATTGCTTAGTATCATAATATATGTTTGGTAAGCAACTACCAGACACATGTATATATGGAAGTGACTGTAAATCACACAAATAAATCTGACTAAGCCCAAACAAAATATATCCCCAACTCAGCTTCCCCTTAGATTGATCCCCAATATGCCTCTGGCTATGTTAGCACCTCTCCACACGAGAGTAAAGGCAATCTCAGGGGAAAGAGGCAGTGTTCTTAACCCACTGCTATAGTCAGAATCTCTGTCTTCTGAAAAAATCTTACAGAAACATACGACCACGTGAGCCCAGTGCAAGGGTACCTCAAGCATCTGAGTTCAGGGTGGATCCTGCCACGTTTCCCCTCCTCCAAGTCTGCCGTATTCCTATGATCAGAGGGTCCTCTGCCTCCCACATCAGCACAAAGAGGAAGCAGAAGAGAGTCCACATTCCTTGTTTAATAAGTCAGAAGTGCTCGGGTCCCCTGGTCCAGACTCATCAAAATGTGCCACCTCCCACAAGACACACATGGGAAGCTGTGCTTCAGGGTGATTAGCAACATGGATCCCACTGGAGTTTTCCAGAGCCTGAGCTCTATGTCATTTGATGAGACAGTCATCAACATAGCCACCACTGAACCATCTTTCTCAGCACCAGTGTGTGCCTGCGGGGGGTGCGGGTGAGTGTCCCTCCACAACCAGGACATCAAGAGCTCTGGCCGTGACTTCAGCTTTGCCTGTTCCTGGGAAGTGGTGACAGGGCTACTCTGGCAGCCTCTATTTGTTTCTACTGCAAAGCTTGTGCAACTCCTTTTTTGGGTGTTTCGCCCGTGACTTTGCCTTCTGAAATAGAAGCTCCTTCTCAGTGTCATATAATCAGGAGCAGGCTGTGTCCCCAGCATCACTGTTTCTGGCATCGCTGAGCCTGAAACCAGCCTGGACCATTCCATCGACTTTCTCTATGGGCCTCGGGGGTTAGCCAGCCCATGGCAGATTCAGTATTATCTGTATTCCAAGGATCAGTGAACAAGCGAATGTCCACTACTCTCCAGCAGTGATTTGGACTTTACATGAGAACCTGGTTGATGACCTGCAGTGTCTGAGGTCTGGCTGAGAAGCCAGGACTCCTCTCTTAGGCTGGTCAGGTCATGCTGGTTAAAGCACCCTGTGTGCATCTGAAGTCAGAACCTCCACCAGAGAAATACCAAGGAAGTGGGGTCAGGAAGCAGAAAAAACTTTGGGCCAGGGACTTGAGTGAAATGTGTGTGACTACATATCCTGAGCTGTGACACAGTCACAAACATTATCTGGCAAGAAACAGGAACATGCATGACTGTATTTCATAACAGATGCCTCACGTGATAATAACCTTCCTTTTCTTCCTATTTCTCTTCTCTTCTATTTTTGTTGGTTTGATTGGTTGGTTTTGCTCTCTCTCTCTTTTTCCTTTTTAGTACAACTCCTCTCATTTTGGATATAGGCATGACCCCAAAGCTATGGTTTTCCCAGTATCATGCACAGATGAGAGAGTTGGACCATAAAGAAGGCAGAGCACCAAAGAATCGATGCTTTAGGATTGTGGTGCTGGAGAAGACTCCTGAGAGTCCCTTGGGCAGCAAGAAATCAAACCAGACAATCCTAAGGGAAATCAACCCTAAATACTCATTGGAAGGACTGGTGCTGAAACTGAAGCTCCAGTACTTTGGCCATGTGATGTGAAGAGCCAGCTCATTGGAAAAGACCCTAATGCTGGGAAAGATTGAGGGCAGGAGGAGAAGGGGGTGACAGAGGATGAAATGGTCGGATGGCATTATCAACTCGCTGGACATGAGTTTGAGCAAACTCTGGGAGATGGTGAAGGACAGGGACGCCTGGCATGCTGCAGTCCATGGGGTCACAAAGAGTCGGGCACAACTGAGCAACTGAACAACAACAACATGCAGAGTACCTCACAGATCAATACACTGTCTCTTTTGCTCCACATAAAGTCCTAAAAGTCACAAGGGCTTCCCTTGTGGCTCAGCTAGTAAAGAATCACCTGCAATGCAGAAGGACCTGGGTTCGATCCTTGGGTTGGGAAGATCCCCTGAAGAAGGGAAAGGCTACCCACTCCAGTATTCTGGCCTGGAGAATTCCACAGACTGTATAGTCCATGGGGTCACAAAGAGTTGGACATGACTGACTTTCACAAAATCCTAAAAAGGAGGAACAAGTGTTCTTATTTTACACATTAGGGAACAGAGGCTTTGGGAGGTGACAGCTGTGCTGACGAGTGTGATCCCATACCTGCCTTACTCACCACAGCTCAGGCCTGTTCTATAAGGAACACTCAGCATCTTTTTCTTGATAGACAGATGCATCACAGGATGGAGTGGAGGGTCTCTGCTCAGC
Organism: Cephalophus harveyi; assembly: GCA_006410635.1. Taxonomy (NCBI): domain Eukaryota; kingdom Metazoa; phylum Chordata; class Mammalia; order Artiodactyla; family Bovidae; genus Cephalophus; species Cephalophus harveyi. The sequence continues at coordinate 43,078 of SJYT01015410.1, read as the reverse complement.
AACCATGCGTCACATCCTGCCCGGCCCTCTGCTTTCCGCCATAGCTGGAGGGCAAGTGGTAGAGATGCAGGCGCCTCTGGGCTAGCAGTGCCCTCCCCGGCCTCTCCCTGGGCATCTGCTGACTTTCTGTCTCCAGTCCTTCCCTGGTGCTGGGGACCTACAGTCTGTAGGTGCAGCCAGGAAGCACTGGAGAGGAGCCCCCCAGGACAGTTCTCAGCCAGGGGAGAGGAAGAGTGGGTGGCTGAACCTCCTGCAGTCCTCTTTATACAACCCTGGCAGACATTCTACAGTAATCACATCCCCATTTGCCTGCTCAAAATCCTGCCTCAAAATTTGCTCCTGGGGCAAAACCAAACTAAGATAGCTTCCAGTGATCCTCTTAATTACATTTGCCTTGTGAGCAGACCCTCTGATTCAATATACATGCATTTTATATGGCTGTCAAGCTTCTCAAAGGAAGGCATTTCTTACCATTTTTTTTTTCATTAACCAGTCATTCCCTTAACCACAACTCCTTTGAAAGAAAAGGATGCCAGAGAAACAAGCATGCTGTAACATCTCTCTCTTCCTTTCAGAGTCCTGAAGCCCAGTCTCAAAGTCCCATTAGGAGCAAAGCTCATCAGAGCTACTGACGACACCTTCTGCTCTGTTCAGGTGGGAAGCAGACACCTGAACACACAGTAATAAAACAAATCTTAAATGATGGTAATCTGACAGGTTAATCACTTAGAAAATATAATGTTGCTCTCAGATATATAGGCATAAATCAGAGGCAGTTCATATAAATGACTCTTCTAAGGTTTATTGCTTTCACACACACACACACAAAAAAAACTTTAGAATTTTTCCCTTTGGCATTGTTAATTTTCTATTACCTAGAAACAGCATCAATCGCACCAGTTTTCCTTCTATCACAGACACACACACACCCCCAACCTTCATACCTTCTGAAAATCAGTGATTCTGGAGCTCCTCCCATTACAAGTAGACAGACTTTTGTTTGTGTCTCCCCTCTGATCCTGGACCACTGTTGTCGATTGAATAATGGCCCCTCGTGAGGGCTAAGTCGCTTTAGTCATGTCCAGCTCTGTACGACACTATGGACTGCAGCCCACCAGGCTCCTCTGTCCGTGGGATCTCCCAGGCAAGAATACTGGAGTGGGTCGCCATGCCCTCCTCCGGGGATCTTCCTCACCCAGCGATGGAAGCCGCATCCCCTGCAGCTGCTGCACTGCGGGCAGATTCTTAAGCACTAAGCCTCTGCGAAAGCCCGATGTCCCTTCAAATAGGTCCTAATTCCAGCAGTGTCACCTTACATGGCAGAAGGAACGTTGCCGATGTGACCAAACTAAGGTTCTAGAGATGGAGAGATTATCCTGTATCGTCCAGCTGGGCCCAGTGTGATTGCAAGCATCCTTAAAAGAGGAGGCAGGAGGGTCAGAGTCAGGGGAGAAGGCAGAGAGACTGGAGTGACGCTGTCAGGGGCCAAAGGAAAGCCAGCAGTCTCCAGGAGCTGAAAGCACCAAGGAAATGGATTCCCCACCCCGAGTCTCCGGAAGAAACCGGCCCTGCCGACATTTGGATTTCAGCCCACTGAACCTGATTTCAGCCTTGTGACCTCCCAAACTATCAAAGAATCAATCTGTGTTGCTCTGAGTCTCTAAGTTGGTGGTGTTTTGCTACAGCAGCCATAGGAAACCTGCATACAACATCCAAGTGAGGAATGAGAGTATGTCTTCCTCAATCAACCCTGAAAGACATGTCATGGGCGTTGGAGACATAACCCTCTGCCCTGTGAGGACAAGCAACCCTTGCATACAGAGGGTAAGATGTACAGGAAGAGTTCAGTTAGGACAGCAACTGTTGTTTAGTCGCTAAGTTGTGTCTGACTCTTTGTGACCCCAAGGACCGTAGCCTGCCAGGCTCCTCTGTCCATGAGATTTCCCAGGCAAGAATACTGAAGTAGGTTGCCATTTCCTTCTCTAGGGGATCTTCCAGAGAAGGCAATGGCAACCCACTCCAGTACTCTTGCCTGGAAAATCCCGTGGACGAAGGCTGTCCTTGGGGCTATGGTCCATGGGGTCGCTAAGAGTCAGACACGACTGAGCAACTTCACTTTCACTTTTCACTTTCATGCATTGGAGAAGGAAATGGCACCCTATCCCTTGTTTTTGCCTGGAGAATCCCAGGGACAGGGGAGCCTGGTGGGCTGCCGTCTATGGGGTCCCACAGAGTTGGACACGACTGAAGCGACTTAGCAGTAGCAGCAGCAAGGGATCTTCCCAACCCAGGGATTGAACCCATGTCTCCTGCATTGCAGGTGGATTCTTCACCCACTGAGCCACCAGGGAAGCCCAAGGACAGCAGTATGGGCTACAAAGAAGGATTTAGGCATCATGGGCATATAGATGATGACTGAAGTCAAACCACAGCTGGACCATATAAACATGGGACAGTGTCCTTGGTAGAAACAGGACGTGGATCGGAGGTTTAGTCTACCAGAGATCCACAGAAAGTTAACAAGAGAAAATGTGGTCTGCAGTATAATTTTCGCAGATTTTTCTTGAGCTAAAATGCAATCTCAGATAGCTAATGAAGAGGATTATGTCTCATTCGGAGAAAAGCAAGCCTCAAAGAAAGTTCTTGAGTTCTGTAGCAGGCACAAAGATAAAAGTGTGGTCATAGTTCCTACCGTCAAGGAGATAAGAGATAATTTCATTATAATGTACTCAGTGACATGACAATGGTGTCACCAAGTGTGGTGGGGGCGGGGGTACAGTTGGTCCAATGTGCAGACTGAAGAAAGCGCTACTGGAGAAGTAATAACTAAGAGGAGTTTCGAAGGATGAAAAGGACAGGGAGAAAGAGGGGGGCGTTCAGGGTGGATGAAACAGCACAAAAGAGTGGAAGTGATGTGAAGATAGTTAAATGCGTGGGTGAGGTCCCCCAGGAAGATACTGCACAATGACAAAAAAAAAAAAGAAGAAGCAAGACAGAGCCTTGGAGAGGAGGAAGGATTAGAGAGAAGGCATGGGAAAGAAGCCCAGGAATTAGATCAAAAAGAAAAAAAGGAGTAGGAAGGAAGCCTGGGGGGAAATTGCTGAGGATAGAGAGCTTTGGGTGGGCGGGAGCTGAGGAAGATGAGTGCTAAAGACCGGAGGAGGCCAGGAGAGAAATTCCTCAGAGCAGATTCATTAGATGATGAGGGTAAACACCAGACTGCAAGGGGGCTTTCAGGTAAATGGAAATAACGAAGTCGACGTGGCCTGCTCAGCCTACAATTTCCAGTATCTTGGTTGAGACAGGAATGAGAACCATGCCTGCTTGTCAGAGTTTTAAACTTTGGAGACCAAAATAGGCTTTATAAGCTGCCACTAAAAGGAACAGATAAGATTTAAATACACAAGGAGAAGATAAGAATCAACTTGGACCATCCTCCTCAGACTTGGGCAAAGCTAAAATAAGTGGAAATATCACAAGAACAGTGGGGCAAGCTGACTGGCGAGAAGAAAAACATTTTAAAAGTATGAGACTATATATTTAAAAAACGGTCAAAGAAGCCTCAAATTAAAGATCCCAAGAAGAAAATAAGGAGATCTGGAAGTAGATGAACTAGAGAAAAAAGTGGGACTAGATTAAGAAGGTGAAGACAAAGAAGTGGATTCTGTATCAAAGGGGGAAAGTTGATAAGTTAAACAAAATATTATGAAGACTACAGGGTAAAAAATAGAAAAATAACAGAAGAAAATCAAATCTTAATTGATAATATGTCTGGAATGCAGACCAGTTTTAACGAGGCGCGCTTTTATAAATCACACAGAAGCTATTGCACACAGAGCAGTGGTGAGCGTTACTAAGAAGGGTCTTAGTTCTGAAGAATTAAGACACAGCACCAACGCAGGAGACAGAGGAATGTTTTTAAAAATCCCTAATGGTAAAGAATTTTTCTGCCAATGTAGGAGACACAAGAGACACAGGTTTGATCCGTGTGTCGGGAAGATCCCCTGGAGGAGGGCATGACGACCCACTCCAATATTCTTGCTTGGAGAATCCCAGAGACAGAGGAGCCTGGCAAGCTACAGTCCCCGGGGTCACAAAGAGACGTGACTGAAGCAATTTAGCACAATTTCTTAGCACGCTTTCAAGTTTAGCAAGCATTTCCTAAGGACTGACCCAGGACGGAATACCATACGTAATAATGTAACTTAATAGCAATAAACAAAGAATGGAAAATTGAATTTAAGGATGTTAAAATGCTCTTTTCATGCCACTAAGTGGCCAGATAAGATGTTGATGGATCTAGTATAAAAGTGAAGAGTTTAAAATCCACAACCGAAAACAAGTGATTAAAACGGTCAAGGAAAATGAAGAACAAGAGGAAAGGAGTCATTTGTGGTGTCAAATGCTGTTGACAAGCCCAGTACAATGAACACTGAGAACTAATCATCCCAGTGAGCAGAACAGAGGTCACTGGGGACCTTGACAAAAGGTTTTTGTAGCTTTCTAGCTACACATATTTGGAAAATCTTGGGAAGAAAAGATCAAATTTATAGCATCAGGATGTGCAGGCAAACAGAATGATCCAACTCAGTCTTGTCATTTCTAATCATTTCCTGATAGTAATTTCTTGGCCAAATAACAAATAATAGTCAAATTTGCAAGTGGCAATAGAAACATGCAACAAGTAACTGCATCATGAAAATGTCTAAATAATGATAATGACACACAGTGTATCCTCAAGCCTGACGTGGAGGTCAGACCTTCAACTTGGGCTGAGCATGGGCGCATGACCCCACCGATCCCTGGTAATTACCTGTGATTGCCCGTGTCTGTCTGGCCTTGCTAAAGGGCTGGGTCATCCTTGTATTCACTACTGAAAGTCAAATAAATCTTTTTTTTAATTTTATTTATTTTATTTTTTAATTTTTACTTTATTTTACTTTACAATACCGTTGGTTTTGCCATACATTGATGTGAATCCACCATGGGTGTATACGAGCTCCCAATCCTGAATCCCCCTCCCGCCTCCCACCCCATATCATCTCTCTGGATCATCCCCGTGCACCAGCCCCAAGCATCCTGTATCCTGTATCGAACATATTTATTTTTTTACTTAAGTAGAGTTGATTTACAATACTGTGCTATTTTTCGATGTACAGCAAAGTGACTCCATTACCTATGTATATTGTATGTATACTTTTTCAGATTCTTTTCCATTATAAGTTGTTACACAATATTAAACATAGCTCCCTGTGCTATACAGTAGGCCCTTGTTGACTTTATATGTAGTAGTATATATCTGTTCATTTCAAACTCCTAACTTACCCCTCCCTGTCTCCCCCTCCCCCTTTGGTAAGTTTGTTTTGCAAGTCTGTGAGTCTATTTCTGTTTTCTGAATAAGTTCATTTGCATCATATTTAGATCCACATATAAGTGATATCATATGCTACTCGTCTTTCTCTGATTTACTTCACATAGTATGATCAGCTCTAAGTCCATCCATGTTGCTGCAAATGGCACTATTTCATTCTTTTATGGTTGAATAATATTTTTATTATTTATAATAAAGATTAATATTCTTTATTATTTATCAAACCCAGGTCCCCTGCATTGCAGGCAGATTCTTTACCGCCTGCAAAGCAGATGTCCTGGAGGAGGAAATGGCAACCCACTCCAGGATTCTTGCCTGGGAAACCCCATAGACAGAGGAGCCTGGTGGGCTACAATCCATGGGGTTGCAAAGAGTCAGACACAACTTAGAGACTAAACTACCGCATATCTTCTTTACCCATTCATCTGCTAATGGACAGTTAGGTTGGTTCCATGTTGTGCCTATTTTAAACAGTCCTGCTATGAACACTGAGGGGCATGTAGCTTTTCAAATCAGAATTTTCTCTGGATATATGCCCACAAGTGGGATTGTTGGATCAGATCATATGATAACTCTAGTTTTAGTCTTTTTAAAAAATGCTCCACTGTCTTCCATAGTGGGTGCACCAATTTACATTCCCACCAACAGTTCCATTTCTCCACACCCTCTCCAGCATTTATTATTTGTAGACCATTTGATGATGGCCATTCTGACCAATGTGTAATAATTAATTCTTGCCTTTGCTTTACTCACTCAATGGATGGAGTACAACATGTAGGTGATGACATTATTATACACCCGGTTAAATCTGGTATCTACCAGTGCTGGGATCTGACAGGATTCCCAAGTAAAAGGAGAAAGTGCATTTTCACCACTAGACAAGTTTGTACCCTGATGCCAGAAGAAAAATTCTTCTGTAATTACAAACCAGGTCATTGATTGGCTGTTAATAATTATTCAATGAATTAATGAAGATATAGGAAAGAGGAATGCAACCATAGCACATATTCATATAAGCCAATAAAGGTCTTTCCTACACTCTTGGTGAAGAAAGACAGTACTTTACTTAATGTTCCACTTTTTCAGTGTTAGAGAAACATATAGATTCAGATTAATTGAAAGGAAAGCACATCTTAATTGATGAAATGCAGATACGTTTTAAGGGAGGCATGCATTTGTAAATCACACAGAAGGTAACTGCACAGGAACCAGTGGCAAGAATTACTAAGTAGGTTGTCTCTCCAACCCTTTCAAATGACTTAGATAATGATTGCTTTTAATTAACTCTTTCCCTTTATTTGCAAATAAGAGTTTCTAAAAGCTTTAAGTAGCTTGACTTTTTTCCTCATCACCATTCTGGTTGAAAGAAAAATTTTAGTTAGCAAATCCCCTCTTCTTAGTAAAAAAGAAAAATAAATAAATAAATTTTGCTTAGCCCTGTCTGAACAGCTACACATTCTGATTCAATTAATGATTTTTTGTAATAATCAAATTCCATATACTTATCCACATATAACCTGGCAGTTTCATTGCATCAATAAACAAGGCCAAGAGAAATTAACATCGTGGAATGCCTGCCATTTTCAAGGTAGTTTCCACTTGATGATGTCATTCTATCCTCCTGACAATTCCATGAGGCACCTACTATCCCCATTTTATTGATGCTGAAATTGAGATTTAGAGTCTTGAAATGATGGCCTTATGATGGGACAGCTAGTAAGTGGCAGCAACCAACCTGACTCTAAGTCAGTCTTACTTCAAAATCTGTGGGGTCCATTCCAGGTGACGCTAGTGGTAAAGAACCCTCCTGCCCATGCATAAGATGGAAGAGACCAGGGTTCAGTCCCTGGGTCGGGAAGATCCCTACAGAGGACCTGGCAACCTACTTCACTACTCTTGCCTGGAGAATCCATGGATCCAGGAGCCTGGTGGGCTACAGTTCATGGGGTCACAAAGAGTCAAATACGACTGAAGCAACTTAGCATGCATGCATGCGTGCATTCCTCATCACATTGTAAAACAAGATCTGATTCTCTGGGAGCTGACTCAGTGTATAAAAGGAGCTTAGGAGAGTGGCAGTCAGCATGCATTTATTGCTATTTTTCATCACAACATTCTTTTCAAAGTTGAAGTTGTACTCTGAACTCTTAACACATATCTTAATGGCACTGGATTTCCTTTCATTTGCAATTTTGAGACAAGTACCTGGAAGGATATTCTGGACTTGACATGTTGAGATGAACCTCAAATACTTTTAGAAAATTCATTATTAAGGCAGAGATCCAGGGATAATCGGTTGCCTTGGGTAGCAGTAGGAAAATATTGGGTTGGATATCAAGGAGCCCTTCCTGACAATCAGACAAGATAAACACTGAGATGAACCAAGGGAATTTAGTGACACGCCTGGATGAAAATATAAAACAATCAGTAATCCATCATCTGTCAGAGGAAATGCGTATGGGAGCAAAAGGATGATCCATTTGAAATGACCCCGACGTGCCCTTATCAAATGTTGACACTAACAGTTAAAATACAAACTGTCCTGTGTTCTTTATGTGACAGTCAGTCAGGTGTGGCCACAAGAGGAGACACAGGGGAGGCTGAGGAAAACAAAAGTGCATTATAGTCACAGGCCCTAAAAACAGGAGGCAGACCAAGTCACACAGGGACACGTGGGGCAGTCTCGGGGTGGTCAGAAGGCAGAAAGCAAGAGAAAGAAGGACATTTGGCCAGAGCCTTTATAGCGGTTTCCACAGGAAGTCAAGGCAGGGCAGAGTAAACACTTTTAAGACTGGTTAGTTTGAATAATTCCTGCAGGCTGGGCTTTAGCTCTGTATAGAGGTGGTCTCTTGCAGGCCCTGGGGTGATTTAAGGCAGGGAAAATATTAGCTTGGGGTGAATTTGACCAATGGAGGAAGTAAGACGCTGGGTAAGTTGTGTGTGTGTGTATGCTCAGTCCGTGTCTGACCCTTTGCAATCCCAAGGACTGTAGCCCACCAGGCTCCTCTGTCCATGGAATTTTCCAGGCAAGAATATTGGAGTGGGTTGCCATTTCTGATTGGTTAGTTTTCATATCAAAGGTATGATCCCACAGAGCCCTTTGCTATCTCTAAGAATTGGCTGGCAGGCAGCCTCTCCCCAGTCAGAAATGATTTAAGGTGTAAAACCATCATAAGATACAGAAAATAAAAATATAAACCATACACAAATATACCAAAAAGCCCTAGATGTTTGAATCTGGATAGAGCTCCAGGATCTGCTGAACCTTCAGTGTGACAGCCTCTGCCTCCCCCACTGAGCCCGTGCAAGCAGCAGTAGGCAGAGCTGGTTTGGGGAACTCAGAGGGCAAACACTGTGTAATGAACACAGCTGTTAAGCCAACAGACAATCCAAATCCTGAATGAGACAAGCTCCAGGCTTGGACCAAAGATACTCTGAAGCATTACAATACATTGGATAAACTTCACTGAAACTAATCAGTTGGCCACAGGAAGGAAAACACAGACAGAAACTGAAAGGTCTGTCGGCTAAAGGCACACCATGCAGCAGGTTCACAGGCCCAAATCCCCACTGCAGAGAACACACTGGGATAGATCCAGAGGTTTCTGAGCAGAACCCATTTCCAAACCTATAAAGCATTTTGAGATAAAATATTACAACTGTTATTTACAAGAGCTTAAAAAAAAATTTTTTTTTTTAAAGAGGGGAAATCCCAACTTTTCGCCAACAAACAAGGTCAATCCATTTAAGAGTTTAATTTAATCTCAGATAACAAATAAAATGGAGAAACTCTATTAAATAAATTTTGCTCTGCAGTCTAAGTTATGTAACATTTTCAACCACAAAAGCAGTCTAGGCTTCTTTAATCAGAAATCTAACATAACATTCATTCATTCCCTATCTATACAAGCTAACATTTATGATTGTGTGTTCTAAGTCTCCTCAGTCATGTCTGAAGACTGTTTATGACCCCATGGATTGCAGCCCACCAGGCTCCTCTGTCCATGGGATTCTCCAAGCAAGAATACTGGAGTGCGTTGCCCTGCCCTCCTCTGGGGGATCTTCCTGACCCAGGGATCAAACCTGCATCTCTCATGTCTCCTGCACTGGCAGGCGGCTTCTTTACCACTAGCGCCACAACATAAATTTCTGAATCACACTGCAAAAATAACATCTGTGTGTCTTTCCAACTCAGGCAACAAGCAGGAACTCACATTGGGCGTCTGCGGAGCATCTGCCATATGTGAACCTGCACCTGCAAAGATGCTAATGAAGAGGCAGGATGACAGGCTGGCATGGGGTGTTGATGGAATGCACACGCCCAGCCTTAGCTTCAGCGATTTCTGCAGTAAATCATTATTTGCTGTATTTTACAGTCATTAATATATCACAAGCATAGATGAAGCTGTTTCAAGGTAGAAAAAAGATCTACGTCTTTTCACTTAGGGGAAGCCAAAAACAGGAAGTAGTGAATCATTATGTCTTGTCTTTTTCTTTTATTCCCCAACATCTCAAGCCATCAGCTTGGGGAGGGAACACAGTTAGCCATCGTTGGAATGAGTCATCTTTTGGATGAGGCGGCTTTCACAGCAAACACTTCTTCATGGTGGTAGAATTCCAGATTGCATCAAGGCTATGAAAGCCACATTCGAAACCCAGCAAATGTTTACATAAAAGGGAGTGAAAGAATGGAGAGACGTCAGGAGAGGTGCCAAGTCTCATTATATATCATTCATTTCTTTTTTTTTACTTTATTTTACTTTACAATACCGTATTGGTTTTGCCATACTATATCATTCATTTCAAAGACTGTCTAGAGCTCACCTACAGACTAGGGGAAGACCCATCTCGGCACTAGAATTCACGCTCTGACTCTGCATTTGGTAAACTGTGTGAACTGATGAGGAGAGACAGATGCAGTCAAAACCAGAAGCCTTAACCCATCTGCTACTGGCCTCTTGCTGAATAAAGAACTTTACTGACAAGCTATCTGCATCAGTCTTGAGCCAAAAACCCTCGCTGAGATCTGGTAATTTTTTCTTTTAACCAATCTCAAACATTTATCAATTACCTGCTCTAGCCTGTAAGAACCTCAAAGCCCAATAGGTAAGATGGAATCCAAACGATGAGAACACAGTGCAAAAAATGCAAATAGAGGTATGACCCACGCCAAAAAAAAATGATGCTTTTGAACTGTGGTGTTGGAGAAGACTCCTGAGAGTCCCTTGGACTGCAAGGAGATCCAACCAGTCCATCCTGAAGGAAATCAGTCCTGAATATTCATTGGAAGGAATGATGCTGAAACTGAAACGCCAATACTTTGGCCACCTGATGTGAAGAGCTGACTCATTGGAAAAGACCCTGAAGCTGGGAAAAATTGAAGCTAGGAGAAGAAGGGGACAACAGAGGATGAGATGGTTGAATGGCATCACTGACTTGATGGACATGAGTTTGAGCAAGCTCCAGGAGTTGGTGATGGACAGGGAAGCCTGGCTTCCTTGGGGAAGCCATGGGGTGCTGCAGTCCATGGGGTCACAGAGAGTCAGATATGACTGAGCGACTGAACTGAACTGAACAGAATACTTTGGGAACACAAAGAATGGACAGTCTCTCCCTGGCATGTTTGAGAATAATAAGAAAAATTCACCACAACTGGCACTATTACTTATTGAGAACTGACTCTGGCCAGGCATAATTTCAATGCACTGCATGTTTTATCTAATTAATCTTTATCCTTAAAAATGAGATAGAAAAATAATAAACTACAACAGTCATTAAGGGTTACCAAAAATGGGGGGGGCACTGTTCTAAGGACTTTTTCTTTAATGAACTCATTTAATCCTTACAACAAATCTATACAGATCTGATCACCTCCATTTTACAGATGAAAAAACTGAGGGACTGAGACGTCCATTAACTTTCTCAAGGTTATACAGCTGGTAGGGGGTTGACCCAGCATTTGAAGCCAGGCAGTCTGGCTCTGATGCCTTTACACTGAACCATTGTAATATGCAGCCTCATCTATATACCACCCTATGTTTATGAAAGAAGAAATCAGGGCCCTGATGAGAGACTGACTAGAGATAAACTACAAGTGGTCTGACTGCAGAGCCTCCCCTCAAGGGCACTACTATCCCACCCTGAGAGGCACTGGAGCAGAAACTTGAAAGGCAAGATTTTCACCAGATGGAGGTCAAGGGCAAGGGTGTTCTCAGGGAGGAAACAGTGTGTGCAGAGAAGCAAGCAGTGTGGAGAGTCCTGACATCGACAGATGGGCCAGAATGGCTCAATGAGTAACCAGGGTGCCCAGCTGTTTCTCTTCTTCAACAGGGTAGCTCAGAAGACAGTCCACACTGGGGAGACATGAGCATTCAAAGAGAACCGCGTCCTGGCCACCAATCAAGGCTGCCCTCCTGGAACTTCACCAACAAACAGTTGCTGTCATTTTCCATAAATGTGACTTTCAACATAATCCAAAATGCCAGAAAACACTCATTTCCTATTTGCAGGAGGTTTTGCAGAGTTGATTATGACTAAAAGGCATCATGTCCTGTTTCTTTTATCAGGAACCTCATTGACAGAGACATTTACTTTTTATGAAGACAGATGAATATGGTTATTCTGATTAGAAGCAGAACAAGAACTGGACTCTGAGCACAACATCTAGGGCAGGACAATCCCAGAGCCGGGGAGGGAGCTGAAGCTTCATCACCAAGAGGGGATGAGGCACACATGATGGACCCAGCTGACAGAGGCAACTGGTTGCCTGTTCACAGACTCTAACAGTGAGCATGAGCTGGTCCCACCCAGCAACCCACCACTGACATTATTAGCCTTCACAAGTGATGATGGGGGCTTGCCTGGTGGCTCACATGGTAAAGAATCCGCCTGCAATGCAGGAGACCTGGGTTTGATCCCTGGGTCAGAAGATTCCCTGGAGAAGGGAATGGCAACCCACTCCAGGATTCTTGTCTGGAAAATTCTATAGACAGAGGAACCTGGCGGGCTACAGTCCATGGGTTGCAAAGAGTCAGACATGACTGAGCAGCGAACACATACACACACATGCAAGTGAGGATGGTCATCTTAGGGGTGACAAAGTACTGGGTGTGCAAGTTGGGTTCCACTCAGACTGTTTCTTCTGAGGGATTGCACCCCATAACCAGTTTTGAGAGATTTTTCATCACAGGCCCTCCTGCTTTGCAGCTAATTGAACCAGAGGCATGTGTGTGACCCAAGGACAACCTTCACAGGCTGCCCTGTGAGTGCCCTGTCCAATATTAGAGGGTAACACCATTAGATATTCTCTGGAGGAGTTTAAGCGCAAGACGCACAACAGAAGAGTAGGCAGTGGAGGAGCAGAGAGGCAGAGAGGCAGAGGAGCCGAGGGGCCAAGGGGCAGAGGGGCAGAGGGGCAGAGAGGCAAGAGGGGCAGGTGCCATAAACCGAAGTCAAGAGACGTTGGGCGCGCAATGGACTAGTGTGCAGGCGCGCAGAAGAAAGCTCATATAAGCAACCACTCTCTATTTAAAGGGAATCGCTCACCAAAAACAGCGTGTGCACTAGCTTTTCTCCTGTTCCCAGTCCATCCCCTGCCTTCTGAGCTGCAGGAGGCTGGCTCCACAGGTCCCTTGCTTCCTGGCTCTCCATGGGGCTGTGCCCAGTGGAGACCCAGCAGGAGCCGAACAGGAAGGAGGAGAGTGTGGACATCTCATCTTCTTCCCTTCCTGTCTCACGTTGTCTCCAGATGGTGACCTCAACCTTCTTCTTTACAAGCGTGCCTCTGGCCACAGCCATACCCCGGGCCTCACCAGCTCCAGCTTTTATCTCCAGGCCAAGAATGCTAACAGCCTCCCACTCTCGCTGGTCCTCAGAAGCTCCAGTAACCTGCTGGTCCCCCTGCTCCTGCGCACACATCTATAAACAGTCCTTTTCAGAAAATCTTTCAAATCCAAGCCTCGGAGCCTCTTCTTTCAGTTGGGGGTGAGGTGTGAGAGAACACACAACAGAGGACACCGGAACCCGAAACGAGTGAAATGACCGCGGGACTCTCGGGCGAGGTTCATGCTTTCCACGAGTTCTGCTCAGAGCTCTTCATCCTCTCCCCGCTCCTCTATTGCGAGAAACCTCCTCACCTGAGAAAGCAGAGCAGGTTCCCCTGCTGAGCCTCGAGTTCCTAGGGGGAAGTCAAGGAGTTGCCCACAGGCCTCTCCTCTTAACGATGGTCACTCAACCAGTGAAGTTTTACACAAGCATTCACTGAAATGGCAACCCGCTCCAGGAATCTTGCCTGGAGAATCCCATGGACAGGGCAGCCCAGCAGGCTACAGTCCACGGGGTTGCAAAGAGTCAGGCATAACTGAGCAACATCACTCGCTCTCTCGCTGAGCCCTCGTGTGTGCCAGGCAGCAGGCTGGGCTGGGGGACCCAGGTGACAAACAGTCTCTGCCCCCGTGAACCTCACGACGGTTGGGGGGTGGATAGGGGCTGAAGTAGGGAAGGGAGCAGACAGCAAACAGACAATCACGCAGATAAGCAGAGAATTACTAACACTGAGCAGTGATTCCTAGGAAAACTGGAAGGAGCTAAGAGACTAACAGGGGATCTCATTTAGAACATGGACTCTGTTTAATGACTGACATTGCTATTGGCGAAATTTGCCATCTTATGGATGAAGAGATTGATAAAAAGGAAATCTAGCCACAGGGAATATGGAGAGGAATGTGAGATGGCATGCTTAGGTAAAAATGCCTGGACTGATTCTACAAAGCCACCTCAGCCCCGTCAGCGCATCTTCTGTTGCTGAAAACAGATGATGCTGGGGGTTGATAACTATGCTCCATGGAAGACAGGTTTTTGTTTTGTTTTGTTTTGTTTTAGGACAGGTTTTATGATGGTCACGGTTAGTCCCCAATTCCTGCTTTCAAAGCTTCCTGTCTCCAGAGAACCTGTCTCTGAAGAGGAAAGGAATTGTAATTGAAGAAGCGTGAATCAGGGCAAAGCCTGGTTTATTCAGTTTATTCAAACTTCCTTTATTCAGTTTGGGGAAAAGTTCATTCTCCTTTCTCTGAGGGCACAAATCATTTAGAAACACTCTCCAGAACCCCTCCTACCTCACCCACTATTTTCTCCTCATCATCTCACAGTTTCCCTGCAGGGAGAAGTAATTTGAGTTAAAAAGGCAACAGAATTTCTAGGAAAATTTCTAGGGAAAAAAAAAAAGAAAGAGAAGGAAAGTCTTACTTTCAGTAATTCCCCAATGTCTTGAACAACCAGGAGCAAAGATATGTCTTCAGCCTGCCTTCTTACATGGTGATCCATTAGGGACAAAGGAGCATTAAACTCGTGGGGAGCCAGTCCTATTTAGGGAATGGAGTAATTTATAATCTTTGATGTTTTATATAATATTTGCTAATATTTAATGAATAATTACTGAGTTCCTATTGTGTGTTAGTCATTATACTAATCTCAGGGGATACAGTTTATGAGCTAGACCTACATGACCCTTGCATTTAAGGGATTTCTGGTGTAGCCAGAGAGACAGACAAATAAACAGCAATTGCAATAAATCACAGTGTTACACAGGATACTTAGAAGGCATTTAACATAGATTAGAAAGGTTAAGGAAGGCTTCCCAGAGAATGTTCTTACTTTAAGTTAGTACCCAAAAGATGAATAGGAGCTGGGCAGAAAAGTACAGTGGGTAAGAGATTGAGACTGACCTAGGCAGAAGATACTTCATGTGCAAAGGCACTGTGGTGAGCATGAGGTGTGTAGAGATGCTGAAGGATGTTCAGGTGTAGGAAAGGACACAAGAAAAAGAGAGGTGGGGACTGGCACTGGAATCATAGGAATGACCAGCCTTGGAAACCAAGTTTAGGATGCTGGCCTTTATCTTAAGATTGCCAGGAGTCCCTTGAACAGTTCTAAGGAGGACAATATGCAGTTTAGAAAGACCATGAGGACTATTGATATAGATAAGGACTGGAGGATTGAAGACTTAAAGCAGGGAGAATATTTAGGGAGGATGTTACAAAATAATCTAGATGAAAGATGATGCTGACCTCAATGAAGGTATTGACCCAATCCATAAGTCACACACATGGACACACTACCCAGGTGGCTGAGTTGGCAGGGCTTTGTGATGGTTTAGATGGATATGGAGGGTGAATGAGGAAATTCAAGGATAATGCCATGCCTCTCCTCATCATCTCATGGTTTGCCTAGGGTGATTGCCCACCCTGATGAATAGACCTGCCAGACTAAGAAGAAACAGGCTTAGTGGATAAGAAGGAAAAATCATCGGTAAAACTTTTGGTATAGAGGTTTGGTGGTCATTTCAAGGTATCCAAGGGAAGACACTTTGTAAGCAGTTGAATAAACCTTTCTGGGTGCCAAGAGAGAGATCTAATCTGACACAGAGATGGAAGTCTTTAGCATACAGATGGAAATTAAGGCCATGGATACATAGCGATTGTTCAGGGAGAGAGTAATGAGTGAGATAACAATAGAGCCTGAGAAAGAAGTCTGAAGAACATTTCGTGGGCCATCAGAGGAAGAAGGCCCGAAAAGGAGAGGCTAGAGAGAGTGGGCAGTGTGGCTGAGGCCATTCCACCCCCACCCCAAGTGTAGGGCTGCTCTCACACTGCAGACCACGGAAACAAGCTGTCCGTGGGTAGGTCCTGGCTCCCCCAGCAAATGACATGATCGGAAGCAACTTGCTTAACTCTCTGGGCCTCAATTTCTCCTATTTTAAATTGGTGATAATAACATGTATAGAGTAGACTTCATAGAGTTGCTCTGAGGATTAGATGACCTACATGTAAAGTGCTTAGAACAAAGCATGGTATTTATCAAGTACCCATCAAGTGTTAATTTTCATCAAGTGTACCTCATAGTGAACATTTGCAGGGTTCATTCAGCTTTTCAGGACTAATGTGTTCCAAGTAATGAAACGTACATAGAAATAGATTTATTATTACCTATCCACTCTGTGAAACTACTTATATTCATAACTTTGCCCAACCTAGATAGCATATTAAAAAGCAGAGACATTACTTTGCCAACTAAGGTCTGTTTAGTCAAGGCTATGGTTTTGCCAGTGGTCATGTATGGATGTGAGAGTTGGACTGTGAAGAAAGCTGAGCACTGAAGAACTGATATTTTTGAACTGTGGTGTTGGAGAAGACTTTTGAGAGTCCCCTGGACTGCAAGGAGATCCAACCAGTCCATCCTAAAGGAGATCAGTCCTGGGTGTTCTTTGGAAGGACTGATGCTAAAGCTGAAACTCCAGTACTTTGGCCACCTCATGCAAAGAGTTGACTCATTGGAAAAGACTCTGATGCTGGGAGGGATTGGGGACAGGAGGAGAAGGGGACGACAGAGGATGAGATGGCTGGATGGCATCACTGACTCGATGGACATGAATCTGAGTGAACTCCGGGAGTTGGTGATAGACAGGGAGACCTGGCATGCTGCAATTCATGGGGTCCCAAAGAGTCAGACACGACTGAGTGACTGAATTGAACTGAACTGATCCCCAAATAAAACTTGTATTGAATAGAACCTTTATTTAGCAAAGAGCTTTAATTGTCTCCTGTCATTATTCCACAATTTCAAGAGCAAGGAGACTTGTTTTCTCATCGAAGAGATCCAGAAAGTTATCCAAGGTTATACAGAATGTAGGGCTTCCCAGGTGACGTTAGTTGTAAAGAACCCACATGCCAACGTAGGAGAGAGAAGAGACTCGGGTTTGATCCCTGAATGGGGAAGATCCCCTGGAGGAGAGCAGGGCAGCCCACTCCAGTATTCTTGCCTGGAGAATCCCAAGGGCAGAGAAGACTGGCATAGGGTCACACAGAGTCAGACAGGACTGTAGCAACTTAGCATGCATGCACATACAGAATGTAAGAAGTGGGATCAGGAGTTGAACTCCAGTTTTCTGATTCAAGGTTTGCTAATTGTTACAGATCATTTTTCTCTCTTCCTCCCCTGCTTGGAAATGCATTTGTAGATCCATATCTGGATAGTACTCCAAAATATTTCCATTCAGTTTTGAGATGACTTTCACCTGCGATAACTTTTTCTGCAACTCTGGATGTACACACCCAGAGCTGTTAGAGAGGTTGTGGGCTAACCGTTTAGGATGTAAATGTTGTTACTGTCAGAGCACCCTTGTCCTCAGTCCTCCCATCCATCTGCTGGGAAGCGCTAATGGTAAACCAACATTTGGAAAACATGAAACAGTTAATCAAGCCATGAGTTATAGAATATCTTTACCACCCCTACTATTTCTCAGGAACAGATAGGAAAAGAATGAAAGCAATAAAAATAGACCAGGTAGTTGTACTTTGTACTCTTTTGCATTTTAACTTAGTATAAGAAAATCCAGCTTGCTACTATGTGTTATACATGCATAACACATAGTATTGTGTGTATGTGTGTATGCATACGTTCAATTGAATGATTTTTTTTTTTTAATTGGGATATAGTTGTTTTTGGTGGCTCAGACGGTAAAGAATCTGCCTGCAATGCAGGAGTTCAGTTCAGTTCAGTCGTTCAGTCGTGTCCCACCTTTGTGACCCCATGGACTGCAGCACACCAGGCCTCCCTGTCCATCACCAACTCCCAGAGTTGACTCAGACTCATGATCATTGAGTTGGTGATGCCATCCAACCATCTCATCCTCTGTCGCCCCCTTCTCCTCTCACCTTCATTCTTTCCTAGCATCAGGGGCTTTTCAAATGACTGGTCTTTTCAAATGGTCAGCTCTTCGCATCAGGTGGCCAAAGTACTGGAGTTTCAGCTTCAACATCAGTCCTTCCAATGAACATTCAGGACTGCTTTCCTTTAGGATGGACTGGTTTGATCTTCTTTCAGTCCAAGGAACTCTCAAGAGTCTTCTCCAACACCACAATTCAAAAGCATCAATTCTTCAGCAATACAGGAGACCTGGGTTCAATCTCTGGGTCAGGAAGATCCCTTGTAGAAGGGAATGGCTACCCACTCCAGTATTCCTGCCTGGAAAATTCCATGGACAGAGGAGCCTGGTGGGCTACAGTTCACAGGGTCACAAAGAATCAGACATGACTGAGCAACTAACACACACGCAGAGACACATATAGTTGCTTTATGATGTTGTGTTGGCTTCTGCTATATAAGGAAGTGAATTAGCTATTTGTATACATATATCCCCTCCCTCTTGGACCTCCTTCACTCCCATGCCCACATCCCAGCCCTCTGGGTCAACACAGGGCACCAAGCTGAGCTCCCTGCACTGTATGGCAGCTTCACACTAGCTATCTATCTTACACATGGGAATGTATACATGCACTTATGCAGTGTATGTATGCTAATCCCAATCTCCCAGTTCATCCTACCCCACCTTAACCCATTGTGTCCACATATCCACTCTCAACATCTTCATCCCTATTCCTGTCCTGCAAACAGGTCCATCTGTACCTCAGGTTCAGACCAAAAATAGGGCTGCTATATATTTAAGGACTCTGAAGAGTTAGATGATTTCTTGAAATGTATCTGTGTTTTTACGGACACAACATTGAGTCAGAAAGGGTTACTCCACGGCTGACACTGTGTTCCAACAACCAGCCAGACTGAGAAGTGAGTCATCACCCCATCAGACACTCCATCAAAGTTCCTCTGCTTGGCCGTCTCTGGGAAACAAGGGGCTCTGAGCTACACGTAATTAAAGCCAGAGGAGCTGAAGAGGAAGGCAGGCTGATCATTAAGGTGTCAAGAAGGAGCCAGGTGGGAATGCTGGTGGATTGAAAACACGCATTTAGCCTTACTCTCTCCCCAAACCCCATGAATATGACAGTAAAAGGATTTTATTACAGGCATAAACCCACAAAGACAAAGAAAACGCGAAAAGAGACAAAAGCAATGAAATTTTGGAAGCTGGAAAGCAGATGGGCAAGTGGTAGCTGACTTAACAAATCTGAAAATATGACTCCTAAGGAGGTGGTGGGAAAGGGAAGAAGCAGCCAGATTTACATAGTATAACCTGCACACGGCTCAGAAATTGGCAGAACCAGGGGTTTCTGGAAGAAGGGGATGCTGCTGGGGCTAAAAGGAAGAGGATTAACTGAAAGTCTTCTCAAGAGGCGGTCAGATGCCTAGACATCCCTCCTACACAGCAGGATAGCCAGAGCAGATTTATCTCCTCGAGTCTTCCTTCCTCCCTCTGCCCCGTGATTGTGCAGTTGCTTCTACTAGAAAGACAGCTTGGATCTCCGTCTCACTGATCTTGTGCTGGCCAATGGAGGGTGGGCAGAGGTGACTGTGACTGAGTTCTGCTTGCGCTTCTGCTTGCCCCTAGTTTGGTAGTGGCCATGAGAGGCTACGTCCCCAGGAGCCTGCTGGTCCAAGAAGAACGAGAGACATGGAACAGAACGGAGCGGATCTAAGCACTTGGCCTGGATCCCAGGCCAGTCAAACCAGCTGACCTGCAGTCACAGGAGTAGAGACAGTGCTTATTGCTGTAATACACCGATACTCTGCAGTGATCTCTTCCTCAGCACAGTTGGCTGAGACCATAAAGCTGCTGCTGCTAAGTCGCTTCAGTCGTGTCCGACTCTGTGCGACCCCATAGACGGCAGCCCACCAGGCTCCCCCGTCCCTGGGATTCTCCAGGCAAGAACAATGGAGTGGGTTGCCATTTCCCTCTCCAATGCATGATCCAGCGGATGTTGGCAATTTGATCTCTGGTTCCTCTGCCTTTTCTAAAGCCAGCTTGAACATCAGGGAGTTCACGGTTCACGTATTGCTGAAGCCTGGCTTGGAGGATTTTGAGCATTACTTTACTAGCATGTGAGATGAGTGCAATTGTGCGGTAATTGGAGCATTCTTTTGCATTGCCTTTCTTTGGAATTGGAATGAAAACTGACCTTTTCCAGTCCTGTGGCCACTGCTGAGTTTTCCAAATTTGCTGGCATATTGAGTGCCAGGCAAGAGTACTGGAGTGGATTGCCACTGCCTTCTCCGGAGACCATAATAGGTCCATGCAAACAGATGTGCGATAATAAAACTAAAGTATGTGGTATTGGCTTTGGTGACAGGTCACAGGTGGTGAGATATATATATATACACACATATATATTATATATCTTACATATATCTAATATATGTATAATACATTGCAATACATGTATTTTATATATTGCAGTGTTTTTATATATTGTAATATATATATATTGAGAGCTAAAAATTAATAAGGAAAATATTGTAGGAGCTGGGAAAATGGTGCCCAATGTTCTATAAAGGCAAAAACACTGGTTTAATTGTCACCTAAAGTAACTTGGAAGGGGTTTCCCTGGTGGTTCAGTCGTAAAGAAGCCACCTGCCAATGGAGGAGACACAGATTCAATTCCTGATCCAGAAAAAACCCCTGGAGAAGCGAATGTCTATCCACTCCAGTATTCTTGCCTGGAAAATCCCATGGGCAGAGCAGCCTGGTGGGCTACAGACCATAGCGTCACAGAAAGCCGGGCAAAACTAAGTGACTGTACACCAGCAAAGTAGATTGGAAGATAGAAAAAATTCCTAACAAACTCAGTTTCGAGCAAGGAGGTTTCTAGGCAGAATGCTGACAGAGGTGACTGGAGCGTCCTCAGCAATGCTGGGCCAAAGCACAGAAGGAGCAGACAAGTATGCAAGGATTTGCGGGTGGGCAGCTCTGTGGGTGTGGCAGGTGGCACAGGGAGGGAGGCTGGACTCAAGGAGTAAGACAGTGCAGACCCCAAGCTCCCACTTCCCTTGGCTGGGGCTTCGATGACGTTTCCAGCTCTCAATAGAGGCATCTGGTTTGAAAAGACTCCTTTGCCGGCCACTGAGCATGACCAGAACATGCTGGAACTGCTGTCTCCAAAATACTCTTTGGGTATCATATCTGAACCTCCCTGCCAGTGCCTAGTACTCAACACGTGTTTCTTGAACAAATAAATGCTCTTCAAAAGTCACTAACAACCCCCCCCACCCCAACTTTAGTTTCCTTGGTTTCTTCCAGTGCTAAGATGCCACAGTGGATATTTGTTCTAATCCTCAAGCTATAGGGAGGCCTGGTGACTGCTGGAAGCCGTTGGTTGGCTTTTGATGGTCCCTCAGGTATCTGTTGGCAGGAACCAAGCGGTCAGTCCCCTCCATGCTGGGCTCCTGTTTCTTCCAAAGTCAGGGCACCACAGCCAAGCTTGACTAACAGAGAGAGAAGGATAATTATGTATTGTTAAAGGCCTCGAGTGTATTCCAGCTACCAAGAAATTTTTCGTCATTTCAGCAAAAAAAAAAAAGAGCAAGTTATTCAGAAGGCAGTGTTGGATCCAAGCACTTTTTAGCGTCTCTGGAAGATCTGGGCAGGAGGCAAGTGAGAACCGGTCGCTGCACGGATCTGGGAGAAAGTCAGGCAGCTGCCCCTCACCGTCCTCTGTTCCTCAGGCAACTGAGTGAGTCAGGTGTTGTCCGTGCAAAGAATGCAAATGCCAGTTCTTCCAGACTTGGGGAAACCACTGCACAGCTCACGTCTTCACAGGCTCACTTCACACTGAAACAACTGAAGGTCGATCAGGCTGACCCCCTGCCTCTCTCTGCCAAGCTTGGGTACCTCCTTCTCTAACGTCTCTCTCGCTCCCTGATCTCATCTTCCACAAGGCCGGGGCTGGCAGGAGCACACCTCCTCTGGCCCGCTGGTCTCCCGGCCACGGGCACCAGGCGAGGCCGTGCAGGCGGCACCGATTAGACACGCTTTGGCCCTCATTCCAGGGAAAACGTTCTGAACATCCATTCCCCAGGGCCACCTCCCGCGGCCCATCTCTGAGCACAGCTGCAGAGCCCACGTGTTATCAGCGGGTTCCTGACGGGGGCGCCTCACGAGCTCCAGAAGCACGTAGAGGCTGCAGGTAGAGCGTGGGACCTCACAGGCTGAGGGGAGGCAGACAGGAAGGCGGGGACACATGGGCATGCATGCTGCGACGATGCGAGAGATTTCAGCGTGGATGGCCGGGAGAGGTTTCCTGGGGCAAAGTTTTCCCCAGGGGGCAAAGAGATCTCCACCATGTCAAGCTCCCCACGCAGGCTCCACCCACCGCTGGGCAGATGCGTCTGACAGAGCCGGCCGTCAGCAGACAGCAGCGAGACTCTTCTCTTTAGAAATCACACCTGGTCTTTCCCAACTTCCCTTCTGTCTTCCTTCTCTCCTCCATCCCCACGGTTTCTGTGGGGTGACTTGGGTGACTGCACATGCCAGATCTCTCTAATGAGCCTGGATTTCTCCCAGGAAGCCTTCTGCTGCTGGCCCAGGACACCGACTTCTCACTAAGGGGAGAGGAGCTGTCAGGACAATCACGTGTTCATGTTTGAAAGAGCCGCAGCGTCACCTCCAACCTGAGAGAGACGTGGGGCCACCACTGTCCCTCTCTCACCCACTCGTCCATCACCGGGGAGGAACAGCCTCTGCTGATGGGCATGTGGGTGTATCTGACTGCTGGGCTCTTGCCCCAACTTGAAGAACATTAGAGAAAGTGCAAGGTTGCCGCAGACCCTCTGAAGTTTTCATCAAAAACACTAAGGGTCCACTGGTGGCTATTAGGAGCCCGGCCTTAATCCAACCACCTCTGTCAGGATCTCTCTTGTCTCCAATTTGGGAAGACATTGAGAACTGGGTAAAAATCTGCTTTGTGCTAAGCAGTTTGTAAAATAAAGACATCAGGGCAGTTAACACTCTGCCCTCTTCAAGAGCTGAAGACATCTTGCTGTTTTGAAATGAAGGATCAGAGGCCTCAAGGAGTTCCTACAGTAAAAACAGTTTCAGTGAACCATTCACGTGGAGAAACAGGCCTGGTCCAGAGCCTTTTGCATGAAAGATGCATGCTGCATTAGATGAGACGGAAGGAGGGTAACTCAGGTTGTGGTGCTTTTTATGAAATGACCATGTGGATTTTAGAGGGCACAGACAGCCTCTTTGTCTTCCAGCCTTGTGGTTGGCTTACCTTTTGTTAGGATGCAGAGGGTCCTGGAATAATCACACCTGGAAGACCGTTTGTGAAATACTTGCCTTGTGCCTGCACTTGTGGTCAAAACCTTTCCATGGCTCCCTACTGCCGTGCAAAGTAGGGATTAAGTACTGTCAACTCAAGTGTTCCATAATCTAACTCCACTGGCTCTTGGCTGTCTGTCTCCTTATGTTCCCTTTTCTCTTCCA
This sequence comes from Cephalophus harveyi, assembly GCA_006410635.1. Classification (NCBI taxonomy): domain Eukaryota; kingdom Metazoa; phylum Chordata; class Mammalia; order Artiodactyla; family Bovidae; genus Cephalophus; species Cephalophus harveyi. The sequence goes on along the minus strand of SJYT01015410.1, from coordinate 19,496 downwards.
TGCGCAGAGCCACATTAAGGGGCAGGTCAGCCACATATCCAGTCCATAAAGGGTACATGAAAGAATGCAAATTATTTCATGCAATGTCTCCATTCTCTGTAAAAAGCCTTGGAGTTCAACAAGACAGGACACGGCAGAGACTGGGGGTCTACAAGCTTGGAGCAAAAGACTGAGAGGCCTGGGGAAGGGAGATCTGAGAAGGGAAGGCAGGGAAGGGGAAGGCTGTATGTGGGAAGGGAAAATGGAGAGGTAACTCAGCAGCTGCAAGGTGGAGAACCAAGGCTTGAGGGAACAGCCAAGCAAATTCAAATCGAAGGATTTAAATTTGTCCCTCCTGCTCCTCTTTGAAACGGTGAGTAACGATGACACCAGGTAACACTACATCACATATACTACGTGCCAAAGCAGTGTTGCGATCTGTCTATATAAGCTTGTTTGATTCACATAACAAACATATCAGATAGATACTATCATTATCCCCACTTTACTGATGAAGAAACTGAGGTGCAGAGGGGTTGAGTGGCTTGTCCAAGGTCACACAACAGTACCTAATGGAGTCAGGTCCAGGAGTCAGGTCCAGACTCCTCTAGTCTCCATGTCCAACACCAACCTGTTCTGCATTTTCTGTCCACCCTACATTGCTTCCAGGTTGCTACAAGTTGTGGAGGTAGAATTTTGGAGACCAAAGGAAGGGAGAAGTGTCAGTTGACATATGGACTCAAACATAAAGGAAGGGGTAAACGGCTCATATTAATAGGAAATTGATTCATGTCCTCACTCACTAAATACATGTTGGAAAAGTATCTACTCTAAATTCTGAATACATTAAAAATGCACAGCTTTTTTGTATGTCTATCAGATCTCAACAAAGTGGTTTATAAAAGAAAAAAAAGAAGAATGGGCTCCCCAAACTGACCAGATGGAGAAAATTAACTGCGGCTTTCAGTTCAGTATTGGACATCACAACCACGAGACCCTTATGTCTATCTGCTCTTAAGATACTTGCACTTACTGATCTAGATTAAGGCAGGGTTTCATTTGTATCTTTCCAAACTTAGCTTTTGTTTGAGACTTGGATTCACATAATCAACTCTTATGCTCACCTGAAACTTTGATTATGTCACTCTTGATGGTTTCTCAGACCATGCCTGAGTTTACACTGATGAGGTGGTTCATGGTGGGCCCCTGGATGGTTTCAGGATGGGATAGGCCAGGCTGGAAAACCAACTATGTGATTGGAGAGTTGGGCCTTTGAGCCACACAATATTCATCTGACCTCCAGGGAGGAAAAGGAAGTCGGAAAAAGAGTTTAATCACATGACCAACAATTTACTCAATCATCTTGCATACTGAAGTCCAGTAAAAACTCTGGACACCAAAGCTTGGCTGAGTTTCCTGGTTGGTGATGCACATTGATGTGCCAAGAAGGTGATGCATCTTGAGGATGAGAAAGCTTTGTTTTGGGGACCTTCCCAGACCTTACTTGATGCATTTCTGCACTGAGCTGGTCCTGCTCTGTGTCTTTTATAATAAAGCCATGATCATAAATGTAGAGCTTTCCTGAGACCTCAAAATCATTCAAGCTTATTACTGAACCTCAGGGCATGGTACAAAGCCCAGAATTCTCAGCCAATTGCTCAAAAGTGCAGGTGGCCTGGGAACCACAGAGTTTATGGCGAGTGTCTAAAGTGAGGGAAGTCTTGTGGAAGACTGAGCCCTTCACCTGTGAAATTTGATGTAGCCCCAGGTAATTAATGTCAGAATTACATTGCAGCTCTGTAGACACATACTAAGAAAGACAGGCACACACTCTGGCCCTCATGGGGCTCATAGCCTAGCCAAGATGCCAGACATAGAATAAGCAACTCACGTGAGAAAACTTTGTTTGAAGTAAATTATAGAGCATGGTGGGGTCTGTGGCAGAAGGAGCCCCTGGTACCTACCTAGGTACATAGCAGTGGAACTGTCTCTTATTCATTTACAGTCTACAAAAATTAGAAAGATGACTTGGCCTTCACAGGTGTTCAATAAATTATTCCTAAAGTCAATGTATTAATGCAACATTTTGTTCAGGATAGAACAGTTTCTACTTAGAAAATTCCTAGGGGAGCGACCCCTTTCTCACTTGCCCAGATGGGTCATGCCACACAGAAATATCCCCACCCCTGACAGCCTCCTTGTTTTTTCCTGACTTCTTTTGGCTTGTCTGCCCTTTGCTTTTCTTTCTTTCTTTTTTACTTTGGCCACATTGCACAACTTGTGGGATCTTAGTTCCCTGACCAGGGATCAAGCCCAGGCCCCAGCAAAGAAAGCATCAAGCCCTAACCACTGGACCACCAGGGAATTCCCTGCCCTCTGTTTCTCTTTTCCTTCTCAACCCATCTCTCCCACTTCCCCTTTTTCTTCATTCATTCTCGCTCTCCGTGTGTGTGTCACTGTCTTGCTCTCGCTCTCTCATCAGAGAAAACAATCTCACTTAGGGGAGCAGCAATTCTCCTCCTCCTTCAGTCTCAGGAATGGCTACATTGTTCTGCACTAACAATCAATAGTGATAGGAAGAAGAGAGAACAGGGACCAGTATTCTCCCCATACAGTGCTCCAGGCAGGCTCTGCAAAGTGATCCCTGTAGCACCTGAAATGAAGCCTGCCTTCACCACTTCCGGTGGTATACATAGACTAGAAATTGTACTACAGATAATATAGAAATTAGGCTCGCCATCATCACCATAAATCTAAATGGTGAGTCTCAACTCATGCTAGGCATGGTTCTAGAGTAACAATTAACATTTTCATAAATGATTATTCCAGAAAGATTAACCCTTGCCCCAGTAAGTGGCAAAGCTAGGACAAGAAGTCTTGTCTCTTAAATAGTCTGTCTACAGCTTCATCCAAGTCCTTGATCCCCTCTGAGCCTCAGTTCTTTATCAGTAAAATGAAGCTTAGACTCATGTTCCAAGGTCACACAAACAGCCAGTGAAGGAGCCAGGACGTGGCTGAGATCCTGTGACTCTGAGCCCAGAGATCTTTCATCCATGCCGCAGCTCCCTCTGTTTCTTTCGAATCACTGCTGTCTTTTGTCAAGCGGCTAAATGGCAGGAACAATAAGTGTTGTGAGAGAGAAGAAAAACTTTAAAGAAAAGGTGTCCGCAGATGCCTCATATAGTTAGCTAAATGGGAATTTAGAGATGGACCAATACAATCCCCGGACCTACTTTCATGTTTTTAATGGGAAAGAAGATGTGGATGTGGGGAAATATTAGAGAAATGCTTTACATTGATCCCCAACCTATTCCCTTTTGTAGAGAAGGCAAATTGAGTACATACAGCCTCACAAAAAGTTTAGACTTACTGGGGCTACGTCAGAGGCCACACAGAACAAGAGGTAAACTGAAGCATGAAAAGTTATCTTCATGAAAGAAATGGTCACAGTGATCAATAATCAGAAAGCTGAGACATCTGGTATCTAAAATTGGGCTTTTATCTATTTGTTCATTTAGCAAATACAGGCAGTGAGTTAAGGGTCTAGGCGATATAAAGTTTAATAACACAATAGGCTCTGCCCTTAAGAAACTTGGACTCACATACTTATAAAAATTTCTAGTAAAATGTAAAGCTATGCTTTAGAAATCAAACAAGTCTTATTATAGTTTCAATTTAATTAAATATGATAATGAGAGAGAAATGGTCAAATACAGAGGTAGCAAAATCAAAAGTCTGTGTTTTAAAATACAATTGATTTTTAAAATAATTAGAGAAGATGTTGAGACAATTGACAAAATTTATACCTAGACAGTGGATTAGATAGTTCAGTTCAATTCAGTCGCTCAGTCGTGTCCGACTCCTTGCGACCCCATGAACTGCAGCATACCAGGCCACCCCGTCCATCACCAACTCCCAGAGTTCACTCAAACCTGTTCACTGAGTTGGTGATGCCATCCAGCCAACTCATCCTCTGTCGTCCCCTTCTCCTCCTGCCCCCAATCCCTCCCAGCATTAGAGTCTTTTCCAATGAGTCAACTCTTCACATGAGGTGGCCAAAGTATTGGAGTTTCAGCTTTAGCGTCAGTCCTTCCTATGAACACTCAGGACTGATCTCCTTTAGGATGGACTGGTTGTATCTCCTTGCAGTCCAAGGGACTCTCAAGAGTCTTCTCCAACATCACAGTTCAAAAGCATCAGTTCTTCAGTGCTCAGCTTTCTTCACAGTCCAACTCTCACATCCATACATGACCCCTGGAAAAACCATAGCCTTGACTAGATGGATCTTTGTTGGCAAAGTAATGTCTCTGCTTTTAAACATGCTGTCTAGGTTGGTCATAACTTTCCTTCCAAGGAGTAAGCGTCTTTTAATTTCATGGCTGCAATCGTGGATTAGATAGTAGTCCTGTATTAATGTTAAATTTCCTACTTTTGTAATGTGGTTATGAAAGAGACTGTGTTTAATCTTAGAAAATACACACTCAAGTATTTAAGGGTAATGGGGTGTGATGGTTTCCAGTTACTGTCAAACAGTTCAGAGAAAAATACAGACACACACACACACACACACACGTGCGGAAAACGGGAAGAGAAAGAGACAAAGCTGACAATCCAAAATGTAAACATATGTAGAAAATGGGTAATAGAATTAGAATTACTTGTAGTATCCTTGGGCTGAATAATGGTTCAGCTGGTAAAGAACCTGCCTGCCAATGCAGGAGATGCCAGAGACGTGGGTTCAATCACTGGATCTGGAAGATTCCTTGGAGAAGAAAATGGCAATCTGCTCCAGTATCCTTGCCTGGAAAATTCCATGAACAAAGAAGCCTGGCAGGCTACAGTTCATGGGGCTGCAAAGAGTCAGACACAACTGAGTGCACACGCGCGCACACACACACACACACACACATACATACTATACTTAAAATGACTGGGTAAACCACAGATACTAATAGAGCATCACCTAACACCAAGGAGGCTCCTTCTGGCCAGTGCTAGGCCTGAAACACGATTTTTCCCATCTTGTGCAACAAAAACACAGGGAAGTCTCAGGCTGGCTGCACTCAAGCATAGAAAGGTGACATGTTTTAGAACGTAGTTAAGTGAAACTATAAGCAAGGTAAAAAGACAGCCTTCAGAATGGGAGAAAATAATAGCAAATGAAGCAACTGACAAAGAACTAATCTCAAAAATATACAAGCAACTCCTGCAGCTCAATTCCAGAAAAATAAACGACCCAATCAAAAAATAGGACAAAGAACTAAATAGACATTTCTCCAAAGAAGACATACAGATGGCTGACAAACACATGAAAAGATGCTCAACATCACTCATTATCAAAGAAATGCAAATCAAAACCACAATGAGGTACCATTTCATGCTAGGCAGAATGGCTGCTATCCAAAAGTCTACAAGCAATAAAAGCTGAAGAGGATGTGGAGAAAAGGGAACCCTCTTACACTGTTGGTGGGAATGCAAACTAGTACAGCCACTATGGAGAACAGTGTGGAGATTCCTTAAAAAACTGTACCACAATGAGGTACCATTTCACACCAGTCAGAATGGCTGTGATCCAAAAGTCTACAAGCAATAAATGCTGGAGAGGGTGTGGAGAAAAGGGAACCCTCTTACACTGTTGGTGGGAATACAAACTAGTACAGCCACTATGGAGAACAGTGTGGAGATTCCTTAAAAAACTGGAAATAGAACTGCCTTATGACCCAGCAATCCCACTGCTGGGCATACACGCCAAGGAAACCAGAATTGAAAGAGACGTGTGTACCCCAATGTTCACTGCAGCACTGTTTATAATAGCCGGGACACGGAAGCAACCTAGATGTCCATCAGCAGATGAATGGATAAGAAAGCTGTGGTACATATACACAATGGAGTATTACTCAGCCATTAAAAATAATACATTTGAATCAGTTCTAATGAGGTGGATGAAACTGGAGCCGATTATACAGAGTGAAGTAAGCCAGAAAGAAAAACACCAATACAGTATACTAACGCATATATATGTAATTTAGAAAGATGGTAATGATAACCCTGTATGCGAGACAGCAAAAGAGACACAGATATACAGAACAGTCTTTTGGACTCTGTGGGAGAGGGACAGGGTGGGATGATTTGGGAGAATGACATTGAAACATGTATTATATCATATATGAAACGAATCGCCAGTCCAGGTTCGATGCATGATACTGTATGCTTGGGGCTGGTGCACTGGGACAACCCAGAGGGATGGTACAGGGAGGGAGTAGGGAGGGGGGTTCAGGATGGGGAACACCTGTATACTTGTGGCAGATCCATGTTGATGTATGGCAAAACCAATACAATACTGTAAAGAAAAAAAAAAAAAAAAGATTATGTTTAAATGAACCAACTCAAACCAGCTTTTCAAAGAGTTTATCCAAACACAATGGGTAGAAAGAGACACCTTAATCAGAGTGGGACTGTCCAAGTCACAGAAATTGTTAACCACCAGTTGTCCTTAAGCTACAGCTGCTGCGGCAAACATCCACTAACTGCATTGTCTTTGAAATATTATAGCAATGCTGGTGTGTATATGCATACACAGAATATACAGGCTGTGGGGAGGAGGGAAAGAGAGAAAAAGAGAGCGGCAGAGAGAAAGAAGCATCTACTACTATGGACTATAAGATAATGCTTACTTAGATGATAGCCAGGAAATAATATAGACAAACAGTTAAACTTTGTAGTCTCCTACTTCATAGGACTGAATGAGAAAAATGACTGAAGAACATTCCTCATAAGATTGAAAACCTTTTTACCTAACCCACTCCTTCATGCCCATCTGGAAGGATAGAATCATGTAACATGTAACAATTACACTTCATTCTCAAAATACAATTTACCCATATTTCACTGTGCAGCTTAATAAAACATAGAAATACCCATTGGGGAAAAGCTAAATTCTGAACAAGCCATATTTAAATACAAATTCAGTGCTTTTTTTCCCCCAAAGAAAGAAATGAAAACAGGAAAGATTTCCTCCTTAAAGAGTCTCAGAGATAAACACAGACACTATCACTAACCCCCTGGGATTTGTGGAAGTAATTTTGATTCTTGAATTATTGAAAAGGATCTAGTTCTGGCATACTCTAAATTCTAATTAAACAAACAAGGAAAAAAGTTCTAAAATGAACAATGCAATCAGATATAGACATTCCATTTAGACACAGTAATGCTAGCATAACAAGCAAGTTAAAAAAAGAAAAGGGAAAATAATTATTAAACAGATGGGTGGTGAAAAGAAAAGTTTTTGTTTTTTTTTTTAATTCACAAAGCCTTAATCTGAAGCCAAGCAGAGATAAAGATAAACAAGTAGCTGCCCTTCACAGCCAAAGAGCATCCTACCCAGGAAATCAAGGGAAATCGGTCTCAATACTGACTGCTGTTAGCATGAACTTAGGATTCTGATGCCAAACAAAATATTAAAGCAAGTTCCCTATTTTTAACGCTTTGTAACTTGGCGGTTGTATGAATCAAGATGTATCTTGGAAAACTCACTAGCAGCTGGAGGATATTAGTTTTCCTACCAAAAATAGTTGGAGTCTCCTAAACTGTGGCATGGACATAAAGTGATCAGAGCACTTGAATCTGACTCCACTGTTGGATCAGAAAGATGGGTCAGGGGTTCAAGGCTGGGAGCCTGACACCTTACAGAAAGCTGCTGGACAGAGTGCTGGCCATCAGAAAATGAGGCAGCCCTTTGTCTTATGGTCTGTAAGGCACATTATATATTATACTGAGAAAAGTTCCAGAGCTGATACCTTACTAGGTTGTCAGATTGGATCCCCCAGCCTGGAATCTACTAGGTCAGGGCATCCTCCCAGCAGAGGTCCCGCTTAGAATCTGGTAAATTCCTCCACTGTCACTTGAAAGATGTGCCTTCTCCACCAGAAACATTTTCTTCCTTCTGTCATGGGACCCCACCACAGCCCAAGCTATGTTAACCAGCGTGTCACCAGTGATGTGATCGTACGTGGGGCAAATGTCACTTTTCAGGACCTCAGACCCCTCACGTATAAAATGAGAGGGTAGGGTCCAGTGATCTCCAAAGGCCACTGAGGTTCTAAAAATGGAGTTACAATGTTCCATTCTCAATTCCAGACCCAGAGAAATTAATTTGGGACCCTCCACAATCTTGGATGTGGGTGCTAGCAATCAACCTATTTTTATCTGGCCAAATCTCCCAAGTATGTCCTGTTGGCCAAAGATGCACCATAAGTCTCCCCAACAGCTCTGAGGGAGCCTATAACTCTGTTGCTATAATCTCAGAATGCTTGTAGATATTTACTTTTAGAGCTTAACTGGTCATATAAACTGGAGTTTACTTATGACACCACTGAACACAGGGACCTGCTGCTGCTGCTAAGTCGCTTCAGTCGTGTCCGACTCTGTGCGACCCCATAGACGGCAGCCCACCAGGCTCCCTCGTCCCTGGGATTCTCCAGGTGAGAACACTGGAGTGGGTTGCCATTTCCTTCTCCAATGCATGAAAGTGAAAAGTGAAAGGGAAGTCGCTCAGTCGTGTCCAACTCTTGGCGACCTCATGGACTGCAGCCCACCAGGCTCCTCCATCCATGGGATTTTCCAGGCAAGAGTACTGGAGTGGGGTGCCATTGAACACAGGGAGCAGTTCAGTACCAAAAAGGACCTTCTTGAAGCTTATTCAAGGAAATTATAAAGGACTGAGAAGAATAAATTACATAGATGTTTTAACACCTTAAGGAACAATAAGAATAGTAGCTAGCATTTGTTGACTATTTACCTTATGCTAGGAGAAAGCAATGGCACCCCACTCCAGTACTCTTGCCTGGAAAATCCCATGGGTGGAGGAGCCTGGTGGGCTGCAGTCTATGGGGTCGCTAAGAGTCGGGCACGACTGAGCAACTTCACTTTCATGCATTGGAAAAGGAGATGGCAACCCACTCCAGTATTCTTGCCTGGAGAATCCCAGGGACGGGGGAGCCTGGTGGGCTGCCGTCTATGGGGTCACACAGAGTCGGACACGACTGAAGCGACTTAGCAGCAGCAGCAGCAGCAGCAGGACCTGTTCTTCGAGCTAGGTTTCAACCATATGTGAACCGAGAACTTCGAGGTGTTCAAACTGGGTTTAGAAAAGGCAGAGAAACAAGCTAACGTCCGCTGGATCACAGAAAAAGCAAGAGAGTTCCACAAAAACATCTACCTCTGCTTTGTTGACTACACTAAAGCCTTTGAGTATGTGGATCACAATAAACTGTGGAAAATTCTTAAAGGCATGGGAATACCAGACTACCTTATCTGCCTCCTAATAAACGTGTATGTAGGTCAAGAAGCAACAGTTAGAAGCAGACATGCAACACCCGACTGGTTCAAAATTGGGAAAGGAGTACATCAATGCTGTATATTGTCACCAAGCTTATTTAACTTATTATATGCAGAGTACATCATGTGAAATGCCAGGCTAAATGACTTACAACCTGGAACCAAGATTGCCGAGAGAAATACCAATAACTTCAGATATGCAGGTGATACCACCCTAATGGCAGAAAGTCTCTTGATGAGGGTGAAAGAGGAGAATGAAAAAGCTGGCTTCAAACTTAACATTCAAAAAACCCAGATATGGCATCCAGTCCTATCACTTCATGGCAAATAGATGGAGAAAAGATGGAAACAGTGACGGACACTATTTTCTTGGGCTCCAAAATCACTGTGGATGGTGACTGCAGCCATGAAATTAAAAGCACTTTAATGTATTATTTAGTGTATTTAGTGTATTAAAAAGCAGAGACATCACTTGGTCAACAAAGGTCCATATAGTCACAGCTGTGATTTTTCCAGTAGTCATGTACAGATGTGAGAGTTGGATCAAAAAGAAGGCTGAGCGCAGAAGAATTGATGTGTTCAAACTATGGTGCTGGAGAAGACTCTTGAGAGTCCCCAGGACTGTAAGGAGATAAAACAAGTCAATCCTAAAGGAAATCAACCCTGAATATTCTTTGGAAAGACTGATGCTGAAGCTGAAGCTCCAGTACTTTGGCCACCTAATGTGAAAGCTGACTCATTGGAAAAGACCCTGATGCTGGGAAAGATTGAAGGTAAAAGAAGGGTGTGGCAGAGGATCAGATGGTTAGATAGCATCACCAACTCAGTTCAGTTCAGTTCGGTCACTCAGTCGGGTCCGACCCTTTGTAACCCTATGAATCGCAGCACGCCAGGCCTCCCTGTCCATCACCAACTCCCGGAGTTCACTCAGACTCACGTCCATCTCATCCTCTGTCATCCCCTTCTCCTCCCGCCCCCAATCCCTCCCAGCATCAGAGTCTTTTCCAATGAGTCAACTCTTCGCATGAGGTGGCCAAAGTACTGGAGTTTCAGCTTTAGCATCATTCCTTCCAAAGAAATCCCAGGGCTGATCACCAACTCAGTGGACATGAATTTGAGCAAACTCCCAGAGATAGTGAAGGACATGGAGGCCTGGCATGCTGCAGTCTATGGTGTCACAAAAAATTGGACACAACTTAGTGATTGGGGCTGACACATAGTAGGTGTATAATAAATATGGATGACAGAAATAAATGAGTGAATGGCAGCTTTTTATATGACTTTATGAGTATTAAATGAAATAATAAAAATAAAATATTTATCATAGACCCTGGTATATAGTAAATCAACAGTCTGTGGTATAATTAAACTATCAGGGGCCCCAAGTTCTAGTCTTGGCTCTTTCTTCAACTATCAGGATGATTTGGGGCAAGCTATACATTCTCTGAGCCTTAGCATCTCATCTTAAAACTTGCGTGATGGATTAGAGCATCTCTGAGGTCTCTTTCAGAATTTAAAGTTCCACAGTACTGAATATCTCATGGTCAAAATTTCCAGCCTTGCTCAATGGTAACTGAACTACTGTTGCCTTAATAGCAACTCAAAAAGGCTAGTTGTGGTCTTGCTTTAGTATTTCAGTTTCCATTTGCTAACTATACTTTTAGCTCAAGTTTACAAGGAGTTTCTAGGCAACTCTGCAGAGTTCTTGCATTTTCCACTGCACCTCAACTCTTTTTCCTATCTTAATTTCCAAGCACTAACCAGAAGATGGCTTTAGTTTAACAGTCATCTGACCTGGACTATAATGAAAGATTAATCAAAACAGAACTCTGGAAAATTTCAGAAAGAGCAGTAAATGCTGGTGTTTCATCCAGATATTTCTGGACCCTGCGTAGAAATTTACAGTCTTGGAGACATCAGTTTATCTCCAAAGAGAGAGCAACTAGAAGCATTATTAAAGCCAGAAACCAAACTGTGAATCATTCATTTTGTTATTTCCAAGAAAAAATGCAGTAGCCTTTACCACCTACTCAAAAGTCCACGTGATCTCAGTGACTCGGAACTAAGCAATTTAATTCTTCCACCCTTGAGAAATGATTCCTGGGCAACAGGCTGAAACAAAGCAATGTGTCTCATAGACAAAACCGTGTCCTTTCAGAGTTGCTAAATTCAACTTTGCAGCCGCATTCATCTCTTACCTTGATAGTCCGATAGAATACATGTGTGTGTGTGCTGCTAAGGTGCTTCAGTCGTGTCCGACTCTTTCTGTCCCTCTGGACCATAGCCCGCCATGCTCCTCTGTCCATGGGATTCTCCACGCAAGAATACTGGAGTGGGTTGTCATGCCCTCCTCCAGGGGACCTTCCCAACCCAGGGATCGAACCTGAGTTTCTTACCTCTCCTACATTGGCAGGCGTGTTCTTTACCACTTGCGCCACCTGAGAAGCCCAACAGAATATATGATTTCTTTGCAAACAATGGACCCAAAAGAAAAAGGATAAGTCTCTCTTTCCATTCAGCTTAATCTCATTCCTTGATTGCTTATGTCAATCAAACCAGTTTGGCTGCTGTTCTGCTTGGTAACTGGCTTCAGTCAAATCACTTTCAGTGCTTCCAGTAGTCTGCTGCCACGGTTAGCACCTGGAAAACCTGCTTCCATTTAATCGACTTAACCAAAGTCAGTTTCCCCAGCAAGACCAGACATGAAAAGCATGGCTCCCCATCAAAATGTCATCAGGAGAAAGGGTCTCTCTGATTTACCGCTTCTGCTGCATACTACTAGTCCCACTGTCACCTTTTTTCTTGCAACGTATTATATCAGCTAAGGGTTGACGGCTTGTTGCCCAAAGTCCCTAGACCAATGCCTTTGAACTTATTAGAAAATTGAGATCTTAGATCCAGAGGTATTGAATCAGAATTTACATTTACAGGGTCCCCAGGTAATTGACATGCACACTAAAGTCTGAGAAGCATTAAGTTAGAATAATGGTATTTGAGATATTTATTTCAAATGAAATAAACATTTCCAATCAGTCCCCAATCATTTGGGAAGAAGTGGAATAAATTATTAGGCTTGTTTGCCTTACAGCAATAAGTGATAATTAGCCCTATGGGGGCTTTCTGTAATATTATTTTGGTCTTAGAATTTGTTTTCCCTTTTTATGTAATAGGATTTCTCATAATCCTGGAGCAGGGTAAGAAAACCAGATGTATTAAGCAATACCCCGTGGTGTGCTGGTAAACTGGTTTTGTGGAGGGAAAATCCCTGATTTGTACCATTTGTCAATTTCCATGGTATAAATTGCTCATTCATGACCAATTTAAAGCCACCAATGATTCTAACAACTGCCACACAAAATTCTAGAAAATTTAATAATTGGCTTTTACAAATTGTTGTGAACTACTCCAATACCACCGAAAGATCCTCAAAAAGGAAATCTCTTTTCAAATTATGGTCACTCCTTGCTTGAACCTATGAGATGATGTCAGGCTAGACTTCCTAAACATCCTTTTCCTTACATCATTCACGCCCCTGCTCCAGAACTGAAGAAGGTTCCCTATCATTCACTGAGTGCACACCTCTAACCTCTTTTTCTGTTTTTCAAAAACCCCTTCTCACTCCTCATACTCTATTTATCCCACTTCGTTTTCTAGTTCTCTTGAACATACTACATACTTCCCACTTCTGTTTCCCTCAACCCATCAGTTTTTGAGGTCATGATTGAGGAAGCAGGTAACCCCAGCTATTGTCAGCATCTAACTTCCAACAACGAGGGACAGGACTGCAACGGGGTGGAGCTAACACAGCGAATGGCAGGCGGAGAAGTGGGAGGACCTGAGTGTCGATAACATCTCTGAGTTGCGGAATCAACTTTCCCTGAACTCACCCTTCTTACAGACTTTCCACTACAGAAGGGAATAAACATCGAGATTCTACACCTGCAACTGAAAGCTAACCCAAGGGTGCTGAGAGAGAAAGTTCATTGATGGAATGACAAGCCACACCAGTGTGAACCCAAATGAGGCCGTCACCAGCACCGCCTGCAGTGGTTCCTGCCAGCCTCGTAATCAACTATCTGAAAGACACCAATGTGGAGCTGATCACGGCAACAGCAGGTTAGAGCACCTCACAATCTCATCGAATCTTGGATATGGAAAGGCTCTTAAAGGTTTTATAATTTTACTTCCCACCAAAGGTATCCATGACAGGCCATCATCAGCCTTCTAAAATGAATGTGGATTTATATTCTTCCAAGGCAGTATATTCTATTATTTATTCTATTTATTATTCTTAATTCTTTGTGACAAGCTAAAATATGCCTTGCTGTAATTTCTAGTCACTAGCCACAATTCTCCTCTCTTGAATCACATGCAAAAAGACCTTGAGATATATGAGACTATTGATTATGGCTTATCTCTTCTAAGTATTTTTATTCCCCACTTTTCAGACCTCTCACCACCTCTTATCCATGGGTAGAAGGACAGAGTCCAGTGGCATGCCTCTAAGCAGACCCCTACACACTGACGTCAGCCCACAGCAATCTATTTTCTTTGCATATGATGTTTCAGTCCATAACAAATTTGAGTTTTATCTAACTTAACCACAGGAATAGAGTATTAGCCAAGGTTACACCAGTTGCTGTAACTAAATTACAGTTTATTTATTTCCAATACAAGTTTATTTCTCCTTCACAAAAACTCAAAAGCAAAGTTCTCACTGATCTCTTCAGGATTCAGAGTTTCAGGATCTTTCTCTCTTGTGGCTCCACCAACTTCAACACCAGCTTCCAAAGCAACCATGGAAGCAGGAAGCGCAAAGAGGATCCATTAAAAGGTGTGGTTATGTCCAAGTCTGGAAGTGGTGCCCATAACTTCTCCTCCCATTCTATTGGCCACACCCCAGTGAGATGCCATGTGTCACTCAAAACACACGTGAAAAACATATTGAGCTGTGTGACCAGGAGGAAGAGGACACAAACTTGGTGAACAGCCTGTCAATTTCTGCCACAAATACCATATGAAAACATCTGTCTAAATGTCTAAGTATTTACAGAAATCCAAATTATCCATAGAGACAGACAAGGATTTGCCTAATTCGGAAAGACAAAAAGTGGAGTCCCACAGGAAAATAGGTATGACAGCACATTCTGCTTATTTCATAAAAATAGAAGATATTTTGGCATGGAATGGGAAACATCTTATAAAGAGTGCTTCCCAACGGCTTCCTAAAGAGTGCATTAGGGAAACTCATTTCCTCCAAAGCATAATAAAGGAACAGTAGCAAATCAGAAGTAAAAACATTTATTTTATTTTTAGAAAATACTTTCTGTTGCCTGAATTACTTATAAGGAACAACAATGCTGTGCTATGTTATTCTCACAATATTATTCTTATTTATTCATTAATTAACAATATGAAGTAGAAAATCATAAAGAGTAAATTGATAGATGTGACTATGTAAAAATTAACCTTTGGTATATCAACAAACAGTTTAAAATTAAGAAAATATGTGCAGTGAATGTGACAGAGAGCTAACATTCCTAAAATATAAAGAATTCTTGCAAATAAGGAAATAAAGAAAAGTAAATACATTGATGTATTTAAACAAACAAAATAAAGAACATGATTAGACAATTCACCAAATATGAACTATCATTATAATGTTTGACTCAATAGCAATTAAACCAAAAAAAAGCTGGGGAAAGTTACCCATTTGTAACTGATTTTTTTAAAGATTAGTATCTGTGTTGACAACAATGTGCTAAACCTAACATTCTCATCTAGAACTGTTTGCCACAGGCATGAACCGGCTTAAAATTACTTTCTGATCCACAAAGTTCATATTTGGGAGTCTAGTTTAAAGGGATAATCAGAGAAAATCACACAGAATCCTATCTGTTGGGATATACATCATAGCATTATTTCTAATAGTGAAAATGAAAATATCCATTGCTGAAATAAATTATGGGGCATCTACATAAGAAAAATAAAAGCAACCATTAAAGGCTATACTTCTGAAAAATATTTAATACACAAAATACTGTTATGCAGAAAAAATAAATTAGGAAGCAAAATAATATACATTGCAGGATCCTAATTTTACAGAATATATGAGTATGGTCAGTACTATATGATAATATCTATATAACAAGTAGTTGGAATGCTTGATGAAGAGAAAGCATTAGTGCTTTCAAAAATAACTGCTGAAATTTTCTGGAACAAACTAAATTCTAATTATTTCTACTTCTTACCTATTAGTTTTAACAGTGCTTACTTTGATCTTAAAATCTTAAAATTTTACCACTGGGTCTTGAACAGTGTTATAAACCACAACAGAAGGTGCTAAGGATATGTACTGAATTCTCCTTTCTCTAAGAGGAGGGGAGCAAACAGAATCAAGGAATTGAAAGACGTTTACTGGGGAACACTGAAGTGCTTCTTCAGCGCATATTGGTGTGAAAATAAAATGACTCCGGGATCATTCTTATTATGGTAAGGTCTTTCTTCCTGGGAACCCTCATCTGGATAGAACAGGAATCCTGAGGACCCCTATTCAATCCATGCAGTCAGATGTAGTTACTGTTCCTTTGTGAAGGAGGAGATAGACGGTTGGATCTATTGGTTGAGATGCCCAGTCTCTGCCACTGTAGACAACCCACAGCTAAAGCAGAATCTAGCGCCCTTGCTAGGGCCTGTCAACCAGCGGGTGGCCCGGAACCCAAGGGCTGAAGGGTTCACCTATGCAAGTAAGACTCATGGGAACTGAAGCCAGTAAGACAGCTGGGGGTAAGGACTCTCCCCCAGCCTCACTTTCTTGGATACTCCCCTCCAAAGCAGGCCTGATCTCCCAGTATCAGAGCAGCTTATTGATAGAGCTCTTGCAATTTACACACACACACACACACACACACACACACAACCATTTTCAGGTTCTAGCATCAGAAACTCCCCTCTAACAACTCCAGATTAGTATGGAATCCAGATTGCTAGCCAAGAAAACAAGTTAAATCCTCAAAGTGAAAGTGTTAGTCTTTCAGTCTTGTCTGACTCTTTGCGACCCCACAGACTGTAGCCTGCCAGGCTCCTCTGTCCATGGAATTCTTTAGGCAGGAATACTGGAGTGGGTTGCCATGCCCTTCTCCAGGAGATCTTCCCAACCCAGGGACTGAACCCAGGTCTCCCACATTGCCGGCAGATTCTTTTACCATCTGAGCTACCTGGGAAGCCCTAGATCCCCAAAAGGAACTAGAATATAGACTGGTGACTCTTGAAAAGGCTTTATGCAAGTCTGCCCATCGCTCCACCCACAAACCTTTCCGCTCCACATAACAATAAGTGTTGGAGAATCTATGACCATCTCTATTAATCTGACTCCAGTTTTTCTCCAAGCCCCAAACTCTCCTGCTACAGCCTCAGAAGAGTAGGTTGGTATTTGGTTTATAGCTGCACAGCTGAAAGGGGCTGCTCAAGTGAGTCTTTGCAGAATCAGAAAGTTTTCTTTCCAGGTGAAGAACCACAAAAACTGAAAACAGAAACAGCCAACAACTTTAAAGGACCAGTGTGTCTTGCTTAAAAGAAGAAGAATAGATTTAAGTTCCCCCTTCAGCAGGCCCCCTGTTGCTTAAAGCAAACTTTTCTGGATATAACAAGGAGATCAATGCATAATTTTGGTGACAAATAGACTTTCCCATGCAAGAGTTTTAGCCACCTAGGACTAAATCATGGTAATCGGAGGTCATCTCTTTGAGGTCAGTGGTTGGGACCAAGACACTGACTAGACTGCTGTGCTGTTAAAGCTCAGTCTCTTTATCTGTAAGGTGAGTGATAAGGCTACCTGCATCATGGGATGCTGTGAAGACTCACCCCAAACCCTCCACACCCTTCTATGTAAAACAACCAACCAAAAAAGCCCAAATGACATATGCTTTCTACATGGTGGAAATCATGGTAATCGGAGGTCATCTCTTTGAGGTCAGTGGTTGGGACCAAGACACTGACTAGACTGCTGTGCTGTTAAAGCTCAGTCCCTTTATCTGTAAGGTGAGTCATAAGGCTACCTGCATCATGGGATGCTGTGAAGACTCACCCCAAACCCTCCACACCCTTCTATGTAATACAACCAACCAAAAAAGCCCAAATGACATATGCTTTCTACATGGTGGAAATCAGTGATTTTCCCCACCAAATAAAATCTGAGCAAACCCCTAAAGTGTAAACAGAGAGAACTGGTGAACATGTTCCTGAAGCAGCTGGCTTGATGCTCTACAACCTGATGAAAAAGACCTGATAGCAACATGCAACTGAAGCATCTCTGGGCCCCCAGGTTGCTTGGGAATACAGTCCTGGATGAACTGTGATTGAATTCTACTGTGTTCACAGGCGGGACAGCAGGTTGGAGCCTCCACTGGCTCATTCACTTAACCACCTTGGAATCTGCCAACATGCGCTTTCTCTGCACGTGAGAAAAAGCACCCAGGGTGAAGCGGAATACACCACCTGTCTCACTAGCTCTGGTGACATACAGAACCATTTGTTCCTTGCTGTTCTCAGCACACAGCTGAAGATATTTTTAATTAAAAAAAAAAATAAGATGCCATCCAAACGATATCTCCATTTTTATCTAAACCTAGCTCTTCTAACCCATTATCACATTAAGTGGAGAAATCTCCTGCCTGCGGGAGCTGATGGATATACTGCCCAGAAGAGACAGACGAGTCTGGGTGGTTTGTCTTATTCAAGATTACATCCTCCTGTGTGAACTGTCTCAGTCGGATTCCCCGACAATTAGCCATGATGATAATGATATTATGTTATCCAACATAATTTTTAACTTTTCAAAGCCCTTCAGTGCTTATTTCATTTGGCCCCAAAAGAAATCCTGAAAAAGACAGGTAGGGGAAGGTATTAATTACATTAATAATCATCTCTTTTAACAAAGATATACAAAGAGCTGAGGTTTGCCAACTTCTAGGTGGGCTGACTGGCTATGAGAGATCAGGATGGCTTCCGCTGGCAAAGAAAGCTTCAGGACAAACCCTGGGAGGACTTTTAGATTTCTTCCAATATGAAGTTTCATCCTTCATTGCTACCATCAGAAAATGGATGATATTTCATTACATTTTGTGACCCACCTAGAATTTACCGATCACTTTCGCATATTAGATTGAATCATATGAAACTGCCAATATTTGGGTGTTTTTGATTTATAAAAGCAACTCCATATGATTTGACCTAATATTTTACAACTTTCAACCTTCTGTAGCATAATAGGTCCAAGCTCTCAGCTTTATTTCAGGTCTGGGAAATGTAAACAGCAGGAGTCAATCTAATTATATGTGTGTGTTTATAGATAATAAAGTATAAATCATTTGACTTGGCCATTTAGGTACAATTTCCAAAGTGCTCTCAGAATATAAATAAATAAGAAGCTATAAATATTAAGTACCCTAACCTCAAACTTCAGTTCAGTTCAGTTCAGTTGCTCAGTCGTGTCCAACTCTTTACAACCCCATGGACCACAGCAGGCCAGGCCTTCCTGTCCATCACCAACTCCCAGAGTTTACCCAAACTCATGTCCATTGAGTCAGTGATATCATCCAACCATCTCATCCTCTGTCGTCCCCTTCTCCCCCTGCCCCCAATCCTTCCTAGCATCAGGGTCTTTTCAAATGAGTCAGCTCTTCACATCAGGTGGCCAAAGTATTGGAGTTTCAGCTTCAGCATCAGTCTTTCCAATGAACACCCAGGACTGATCTCCTTTAGGATGGACTGGTTGGATATCCTTGCAGTCCAAGGGACTCTCAAGAGCCTTCTCCAACACCACAGTTCAAAAGCATCAATTCTTCAGCATTCAGCTTTCTTTATAGTCCAACTCTCACATCCATACATGACCACTGGAAAAACTATAGCCTTGACTAGACGGACTTTGTTGACAAAGTAATGTCTCTGCTTTTTAACATGCTGTCTAGGTTGGTCATAACTTTTCTTCCAAGGAGTAGTTCAGTTCAGTTCAGTCGCTCAGTTGTGTCCGACTCTTTGCAACCCCATGAAGCACAGCACGCCAGGCCTCCCTGTTCATCACCATCTCCTGGAGTTCACGCAAACTCACGTCCATTGAGTTGGTGATGCCATCCAGCCATCTCATCCTCTGTCGTCCCCTTCTCCTCCTGCCCCCAATCCCT